>CM021105.1:55352830-55729330 GCA_007115665.2 Sequoiadendron giganteum | reverse complement strand
TGATTTTCCTTTCTTTCGCCATCTTCTAATCTTTTGGGCTTTCTCTGTCTGTAACCATTTATAATTACTTTTAATAATTTGGTCACTTGTAGCTACATGTCATGTGATACACCCAACGTGTTTTCTTGATCATAATCACACATCTTCTTGTATACATCTTAGTCTTTAATAATGGCCCACCTTCAAAATTTCAGAATTCTTCCTTTCTCAGTAACACCCTAATGTTTTCACATTACTGATAGAAATATCAGATGAACTGTACTACATAAACTCTCTAAAGTGAAGTGAAAAAAAAGAATGGTTTCCCTAACGCGAAATGGTTTCTCATATCGAATTTCTCATCTGCACCACATGGAAGAGAAATGAATCAGACAAAAACCAAGCAATAAAATATACCAATACTGCAAACATATCCCTATTGCAGGCCTGCCTCGCAACAAGACTCAACTGAATTATGGCGGTTGAAGCAGGAAGCATCATTCTTCTTTCTCTAGTTGTGGTAACTATTTTGCTAATTGCAGACTACGTGAGGACCAACAATGGCAAGCCACCGCATCCTACATCGTGGCCAATAATCGAGCATCTGCATCTGCTGAGAAAGAAGAAGCCCATTCACCGGATTTTGACCTCTCTTTCCGAACACTATGGGTCCAACATGCATCTTCACCCTGGTTTTCGCCCAGTCCTGGATATGATCTAGGAACATCGATTCTTTCCTGCCATATGCTTCCTTGTAGAGCCATCCTCTCTACATGAGTTGATCTTCATGAAGCATAATCGGTCTCTGTGAGTCTCAATGAAACAATCCCCATAAAAGAGAATTTATTGCAGAATTTAACCATCGCCATATTGAAATCTGTGTTATGGCTATTCCCCTGCTACCTCTCCTTACAACCTCTCTGGCTGTCCTTTCATTTTCCCCCCACTCCCCCATGAATCCATTCAATTTACAAAAACTATCATGCAAAGAACGTAACGCAATAGACATATGATTAGCTAAAATATACTTATTTACCACTACAAGGAAGCTAGTAGCATTCACGAATAGTTACCTTCGTTCCTCCTCAGTGTTATTCTTGAATATAACATTTATTGTTGTTAACAGCTGGCTAAGCATGACGTGTCAGAAGTTTGGAAATGCTAGAAGGAATACAAAGCATTTCTTTTTGCTAAGACCGTTACTTGTGCTGAGCTCCTGTAGAGGTTGTGCTGCCATTGTAGGGTTACACCTCTCAGCGTAATAAATAAATTTATAAACCCCTTTTGAATTCACCATACGAATTATGGGTTTTTCCTTCTACAAAATTTAACAAGAATACAATAGAATGTGTGTGTGTGTGTGTGTGTGTGTACATTACAATGTATATAAATGTATATATATTTATTTAGATCTATCAACCGTTAATATGATTGGGAAATAATTTTTTTGAAATGCAATGTACAGGAAGGAAGCCAAATTACAAAGAAGAATAAAGAGGCAATGATTTTTCCCCAAACCGTTTACTGGAAAACTTTTCCAATCCATTTACAGATTTAAAAAGTCTCTGTTGTTTCTTATAAAACTTCCTATTGTTTAAAACAATTTCATCACAAAGGTTTTTACAATTTTCAACACGAATTTTAAAACTAAAATTCCCAAAATTTAAATTTTTTTTCCTCTTGGTTTCATTTCACTGTTCAAATCTAATAATTCCTCAAAGATTTTCAAATCTTACTCTCTGGTTTCACTATAACAAAAAACATTCCTATAGAGGCTCTAGGTTTTTTCACGACAATCACATAAGCCTTAAATTTTTCTTTTCATAAATAAAATAAGACTTTCTATTACAGATCTAGCACAACAATCTTCTACAATAATACAATTCCATTTAAAAATTTAAACCAAAACAATAACATAAGAATGGAACCTGTTTCAATGAAGCTTCTGGAGTAATTAAAGTTTCAGATATCGAGCCTCTTCCAAAGCTTCCACCAAAGCTTTTATGGCTTCTTCCAAGCAATCCAAGTTCTCGAGCACAATATTGAACCCAACACCACAACAATCTATCCCAAACAAATCTAAGAATACATTTTTTTCCCACAATTTCCCTACAATCCAAAATCCCTTTCAATTTTTCACAGCAAACAAAATCTTCCATTCTTCTTCAATTTTCAACATCCCAAAAATATCCTAACCTTTTTCATGAAGAAGCTTTTCGCTTCCTCACCCAAAGCCAAGATTCCCTCCGAGAATTCATTTTTTTAACAACCCTTAATTAATTAACTATCACATGCTGGAAATTAAAAAATATCTTTTATCAACCACATTTATTTTCACAAAATAATTTAATAATCTCATATTCAAATTTAATTTCCAAATTAAATTTAATTCCTTTAAACAACTTTCTTAATAAATAATTTAATTACTTAATAAATAAATTTAACCACATGGATTAAATTTAATTTACTAAATAAGTTAAATTTAATTAATTAATTTAAATAGAAAGCTTCCATCAAATTATCTAAAAATTATTTAAATAAATACCAACATTATTTAATACATAATTTAATATTTATTTTCATAACATAGAAACTACGAAATTAAATACTAATAACAAGGCAAATGAAGACAAACTATGGCTAGGGTGTAGACCTGACACATGTTACCTACTTACTATCTCCCGTTCAACTTAACCGTTGGGTCGACACACTCAAACCTGTGAAACCAGGTGGAGTCGATGTCATGTACCTATAAACCTGCAAACGAGATATCAAAGTACAAGCATATAAACAACATAAAATACACAATGTGAAGAAGAAATCGTAGGGCGCTCGCAAGCAAGTGATGTGATCCTATCCCCTTCACCAATACTCTCATCATAAACTATCAGTTTCATAATAATCAAATAAATCATATGCAATAAATATGTTATAACAACTAACATTATTTTTCTAATTAAAGCATGACAATAAAGCATCAAAGAAATACATCTCACAACCACAAATAGTCTATGTCACTTAATAAATATTCATCCAATAACACACACATGATAAGGTATCAAGAATCGGTATCTACTTCCTAAGATTGATGACTTGTTCGACCAAGTCAAGGGTGCTACAAAATTTTCAAAGATTGACCTTAAGTTGGGATATCATCAGCTCCGTATTTTTGACTCAAATATCCATAAGATGACATTTCATATGTGATATGGTCACTATAAGTTTAGAGGAGTACCATTCGGGTTGACGAATGCACCTTCTATGTTCATGAGTCTGATGAATGGAGTATTATGCATGTACTTAGATAGATTTGTCCTTGTGTTTCTAGATGATATTTTGATATACTCCAGGACAATGGAGGAACATGAGGAGAATTTGCAGCAAGTATTATAGTGTTTACGGGATAATCAGCTTTATGCTAACCTATGGAAATTTGAACACTTCAAGACTGAGGTCAAGTACCTTGGTCATGTGATCTCAGGGGAAGGTATATTAGTGGATCCTGGAAAGATCCAAGCGATCTTAGATTGGCCTGCGCCCACGAATGTGGCAGAGATACATAGCTTTCTGGGGCTTGCAGGATATTACAAGAGATTTGTACAAGGCTTCTTGAGGATAGGACATCCTATCACCTCCCTTCAGAGGAAAGGGAAGAGGCTTGTGTGGTCAAATGATCCGTATAGCGGAAGGGATCTATGACAAACGTTGCTTAAGTGATTATGAACAAAGGAATAAAGACATCAACAATGAAGTAGGAGGAACATTAATCAGAAGGAATTCAAAACATAGAATCAAGAGAGAGACAAGAAGACACCAATTTGATTACGGAGTTCGCCACAACATGACTACGTCTCCGGGTCGAGCTCAATCAAGTGACCAATGTATTGAAATGTTCTGAAACGCAGTACAATCTCCACGAGCCTCTTGTAACACTGCTTTACAATATCTTGTAGCCTTTCCACAAAGTCATATAAAAAGTCTCTCACTCACACCCCTCTCAAAAGCTCTCAAGGCTAGGGATGACTAACAAAGAGGAAGAAAACTAACTTTGCCTAATAGGATATACTACAAGACTTAGAACAACAATACATCACAACTCAAATATTCTCCTAATTCCCTCTAAAAATTCTCTCACAAAAGCCTCTCAAAGACTAAGAGAAAGGAATACAATGGAGAATGATCAACTAATGGATCAACTTAGGAAGTGATGATCAACTAATGGATCTTCCACTAATGGCTGATGAAAAACACTCCAAGACTCCTCCCTTTTATACTTGAAGTTTACCCGATATGGTAGAAAACCATATGATTTACAAAATTTCCCCATATCTCCTAAAAACAACTCCATCTCCCAATAAAAGCAAAATAAAAACAAAAACAACCACCCCTTAATCTTTCAAATTAATTTAGAGCCCTTCGTTCAATTTATTTTTGGGCTTTTAGTTTGAGGGGTCTGGTTATTTTGTTAACAAATAACCATTAAAAAGGTTGTTTAGGCATTCGGGCCTAACAACTCACCAAAGACAACTGAGCCCACTATATTCTTGAAGGAATTTTGTGGCTCAACGGTGAGCACACCTTTTGGGAGCCCGGCGGTTCCGGGTTCAACTCCCAGCCGTCAGTTCTTTTAAAATCATTTTAAACGAAATTCATAACAAAAGAAACGGCCACCTATTTCTGGTAAAGGCATCAGCCGACGCTGCAACGATTGAACGGTTGAACCATCCGCTACTTCCGAGGAGATCATGGGGTCGAGCCCCAAGCGGGCTACAAAACATTTTGTTCAAATCCAACGCCGACGTCACAACCACGTGTCAAGCTCTCAGGAGGCCACGTGTCCAGAAACTACTCGCCGATGATACCACGTCAGCATCCATGTCAGCTGCCACGTCATAAGAAAGACACGTGTCATCGCCCAATTCCCCGACTTTGATGATTTCATCAGCCAGGTCACCACACCACGTCAAATGTACGGACTGTACGGACTGCCACGTTTCAAGACCCCATTGGTCCACATCATCATCCGTACGATGACCCTGCTACCAAGTCAGCAGGATGACATCATGCTAACGTCAGCAACCATACCACTTGTACCTCGATCAACCCAAAACTTTGACTGGCTTTAACTTGCGCACACGACGTCCAATTTGCACAAAACGAACACCATTGGAATCGTGACGACGAGCTCTTCGCGATGACGCCACTTTCACCAAATTTTGTGATAATGAATTTTCCACCTTTTTTCTCGTCCCTGATAGCTGAGTTGACCAACCTTTGACCGAACTTTGACTGTGCGTAACTTGAGCAAAAGGACTCCTTTTCCGCCTGTTCAAGTTGCATCGGATTCAAAATTTTGTGCTCTACACAATGGTGTTGTTTTTGAGAGAAACTGGAACACTTCAATTTTTAGGTCCTAAAGATCCACCTGGATCAAACCTCCCCACTGAAGAACTTTTGGTCCTCCAAAAGTGTATAGTTCCTTCTAAACATCCCGCATTCAGCATCTTGCCATTCGCCACAATCTGAATACACTAGAATACACTGCCACATCTGCCTGCTAGGGTCTTACACTTCGGCAATGCAGGAATTCACAACTCCTCATGATGTAGTTCAAAAATGGAACTTAAAACACCCAAAGCAAGAAGTAAAAACTGAGTATGATAAACCTATCCCCCAGTGCTTCTTATAGGTAGTTCGCATTCTACATCTCTCGCCTTCTTCTGGCTTGCCTCTGCCGCTCCTCCAATTACTCGAGCACAGATTTGCACCTCAGCCTGAAATATTCCTTCACCTTTGTACTTCGGAACAGCTGATTTAAGGCTCCACCACAGCTCGGGTCCAGCAACAAGGTCATCGATAAATCCTTCAAGAACTCCATTTGAGTTCAGACTTATCCTCCAAATGGCCTCAACTGAGTCTTCAAGCTGAGAACATGCAAGGTCACTGTTGACCGTTCTCAACAACTCTGTCTGAAAAAGTGCTCTTCAACTGAAGCTTCGCACTAAAAGAAACTGCAAGAAACTATCAGCAACAAATTGCTATCCTGCAGTAAGAAGTTACAAAGTATTCTCTTTCCAGATTACAAGACATGGCTTCCAAGAGCCTTACAAATTCTCAATCTCTAGAGAAATACAACTTCATAAAAATTATTACAACAAGTTTATTCAGAGCTCACAAAACAATACTAGCTTATCAACATATTCATCACACTACAAAAGATGTAATAAACACACACAAGCTGATATACTAGTTTGATGAGCGTTGTTCCCAGCTCTTACGAAGCTATTCAAAGGAACTCTCTTTCACAGGTTGCTCAGGCTATGGTTGAATTTCTCCTGGGACTGCCTCAGAAGTGGTAGCTACTGCTAGCTCTTCTTTCGTCTCCTCAACTTTCTGGTGGTTGGGTCTCTCAATAGACCTCGATTGATGATGAAGCTCTGGATGCAGCTTCCAACACTTTGCTTCCCAATGTCCACTAATGCCACAGTGGTTGCAGAAGTTCTGAGCTTTAGAGGATTGTCCATCTCCTCCTCTAAATCCCAATCCTTGGTATCGTGGTCGCTTCTTCGCCTCGATCGGATTGGTGATGCCTAGCTCAGAAATACCAAAGCCTTTCCCTTTGAAGCCCATCTTCCCAAGTAGCTTCGATCCTATGCCTCTTGTGTGCTTCTCAAAGTGTGCAAAAGAGTCTTGCTCATCCTCTGTTGACTTCTTCTATTTGATGGAAGAAGAGGCTTCGAGATAATTACTGTCACTATCAGGCAGATTTAGAGTCTGGAGGTACTCCTTCTATCGACAGTAAGCACACTCTACTGTACCAGGAGAGTTAGCCCAATCATGGCCACAAGCAAATCTAGCCACGGGCCTCATCACTGAAGAAGCTCCCGTACTATTAGGAGGTGTAAGCGGGGAGTATGAGGATGATGTATCCTTGGAATGTGGACAGAAACCACATATGTGTCCACTCCCTGATACAGGAGGACTTCTCCTGTTCTGCTCCTCTAAGATGTCCTGCAACAACTTTTGCAGTCTTTCCTTCTCCATGTTGGATTCCTCCAACATCCGCTGAAGTTTTGCATTCTCTCTCTGCAAGCGTCGATTGGCTTCTTCCAATTCTTGCATCCTATCAGCCTTCTCTCGATGGTCTCGATAGAGTTCTTCAACCATGCCTTTCATTGACAAGAGATCATCCACCATGGATGGGGTCAATGTCAGCCTGGAAGATTCACCCTTTTCTGATGCCATCTTTGCTCCAAACTCCAAATGTCCACTAATAGAAAAATGAATCACAATCACTCCTGCAAACTAGCCAAGCAAAGCTTTGATACCACTTGATCCGTATAGCGGAAGGGATCTATGACAAACGTTGCTTAAGTGATTATGAACAAAGGAATAAAGACATCAACAATGAAGTAGCAGGAACATTAATCAGAAGGAATTCAAAACATAGAATCAAGAGAGAGACAAGAAGACACCAATTTGATTACGGAGTTCGCCACAACGTGACTACGTCTCCGGGTCGAGCTCAATCGAGTGACCAATGTATTGAAATGTTCTGAAACGCAGTACAATCTCCACGAGCCTCTTGTAACACTGCTTTACAATATCTTGTAGCCTTTCCACAAAGTCATATAAAAAGTCTCTCACTCACACCCCTCTCAAAAGCTCTCAAGGCTAGGGATGACTAACAAAGAGGAAGAAAACTAACTTTGCCTAATAGGATCTACTACAAGACTTAGAACAACAATACATCACAACTCAAATATTCTCCTAATTCCCTCTAAAAATTCTCTCACAAAAGCCTCTCAAAGACTAAGAGAAAGGAATACAATGGAGAATGATCAACTAATGGATCAACTTAGGAAGTGATGATCAACTAATGGATCTTCCACTAATGGCTGATGAAAAACACTCCAAGACTCCTCCCTTTTATACTTGAAGTTTACCCGATATGGTAGAAAACCATATGATTTACAAAATTTCCCCATATCTCCTAAAAACAACTCCATCTCCCAATAAAAGCAAAATAAAAACAAAAACAACCACCCCTTAATCTTTCAAATTAATTTAGAGCCCTTCGCTCAATTTATTTTTGGGCTTTTAGTTTGAGGGGTCTGGTTATTTTGTTAACAAATAACCATTAAAAAGGTTGTTTAGGCATTCGGGCCTAACAACTCACCAAAGACAACCGAGCCCACTATATTCTTGAAGGAATTTCATGGCTCAACGGTGAGCACACCTTTTGGGAGCCCGGCGGTTCCGGGTTCAACTCCCAGCCGTCGGTTCTTTTAAAATCATTTTAAACGAAATTCATAACAAAAGAAACGGCCACCTATTTCTGGTAAAGGCATCAGCCGACGCTGCAACGGTTGAACGGTTGAACCGTCCGCTACTTCCGGGGAGATCATGGGGTCGAGCCCCAAGCGGGCTACAAAACATTTTGTTCAAATCCAACGCCGATGTCACAGCCACGTGTCAAGCTCTCAGGAGGCCACGTGTCTGGAAACTACTCACCGATGATACCACGTTAGCATCCATGTCAGTTGCCATGTCATAAGAAAGACACGTGTCATCGCCCAATTCCCCGACTTTGATGATGTCATCAGCCAGGTCACCACACCACGTCAGATGTACGGACTGTACGGACTGCCACGTGTCAAGACCCCATTGGTCCACATCATCATCCGTACGATGACCCTGCTGCCAAGTCAGCAGGATGACGTCATGCTGACGTCAGCAACCATACCACTTGTACCTCGGTCAACCGGAAACTTTGACTGGCTCTAACTTGTGCACACGACGTCCGATTTGCACAAAATGAACACCATTGGAATTGTGACGACGAGCTCTTCACGATGACGCCACTTTCACCAAATTTTGTGATGATGAATTTTCCACCTTTTTTCTCGTCCCTGATAGCTGAGTTGACCAACCTTTGACCGAACTTTGACTGCGCGTAACTTGAGCAAACAGACTCCTTTTTCGCCCATTCAAGTTGCACCGGATTCAAAATTCTGTGCTCTACACAATGGTGTTTTTTTTGAGAGAAACTGGAACACTTCAATTGTCAGGTCCTAAAGATCCACCTGGATCATCAAAGTAGTGCAAGACAACATTTCAGACTCTTAAGGAGAAGCTGACTAGTGCACCAATACTTGTGATACCTGATCCAATAGGGGACTTTCTATTATATATAGATGCATCCTTGGAAGGGTTAGGAGTAGTTTTGATGCATGAGGGTCGTTTCGTAGCATATGAGTCAAGAAATCTCAACCATCATGAACTGAATTACCCTACACATGATCTTGAGTTGGTGGCAGTTGTCCATGCATTGACTAGATGGAGACATTTTCTTCTTGGGCATAGATTTGAGCTACAAAGTGATCACAAGAGTCTTCAGTACATTTTCACGCAGTTGAACCTTAATGCTAGATAGAAGCGTTCGATGTAGTTTCTTTGTGAATATGAATTTGAAGTGAAGTATATTCAGGGAAAGGAGAACATTGTAGTCAATGCACTCAATAGACGTAGACATGAGATATCCAAGTTGACTCTTGTAGTAGTTCTACGGAGTCAGATTCTTTCTTCTCTTCTAGTAGACAGTTGGTATGAGGAGGTTAGGGAAGAGATAGAGGCAGGAAGACCTCTAGAGGGAAAGTTCTAGGATATTCTCTTGATGCAAATGGGATATTGAGGCACATGGAACACATTTACGTTCCTTCATCAGGTGATCTTCGCACCGTAGTTTTGACTGACGCACACCGTGCACCGTATTCAGCCCATCCAGAGGTGAAGAAGATGCATGCAAATTTGCGTTAGTTATATTTTTGGCCAGGGATGAAGTGTGATATTGCAAACTATGTGGCAAGATTTCAGGAGGTGAAGGCTAAACACCGACATCCAACAGGGCTTCTACAACCGCATCTAGTGCCAGAATGGAAATGGGATATGATCTCATTGGATTCGAGATGGCATGATGTAATTATGGTGGCATTCAATAGATTGAAGAAGGTAGCACACTTCTCACCTATTCGCTCTTCCTATAATGCATCATCTGCAGCTAGAGTGTTTGTGGAGGACATAGTGAGGTTGCACGGTATTCCACGTTGGATTATTTCTAATAGGGATCTAGTGTTCACCTTAGCTCTTTGGACTTCATTACAACATGCGATGGGGACACAGCTGAACTTTAGTTCAACTTATCACCTTGAGACAGATGGATAGACTGAGAGGGTCAATCATATCCTTGAAGACATGTTGTGTATGTATGTGATGGACTAGCAAACACGATGGGAAGACTATCTCTATTTGGTAGAGTTTGCATACAATAATAGTTTCCAGAGTCTATCTGCATGCCTCCATTTCAAGCTTTGTATGGGCATCCATGTCATACTCCCTTGAGTTGGGATCGACTAGAGGATAGAGTAATTTTGGAACCTGAGATGTTGCATGAATTGGAGTAGCAGGTGGTTCAGATTAGAGAGCATTTGGTGGCAGCACAGGATAGGTAGAAGAAGTATGCGCATGCGCATAGGGTGGATCAATAGTTTTCTATTGGTGATAGATTTTTCTTGTAGGTACATCCATGAAAGAGACTAATCCATTATGGAAAGGGCTCTAAGCTTGTGCTTCGCTTTTTCGGACCCTTTGAGATACTCGAGAAGATTGGTCCAGTTTCTTACTGGCTTGCTTTGTCGCCCAGTCTTGCACATATTCATGATGTATTTCATGTTTCTATTCTTCGACCATACCATCCAGATATTTCTCACATCCTTGATTGGAATTATTTATGGGTAGAGAACGAGCAGCTGGCTTTGGAGCTCGTGGTTGTAACAGAGCGCAGAACACTCACTCTTTGAGGACAAGATATTGATTAGGTTAGGGTCTAGTGGGATCCTAGGGATGATGCTTCATCCACCTAGGAAGATGTAGCCAGGATGAGGGAATTATATCCCTACTTGTTTGCAGGCTTCTAAGAGTAAGCCTAACCCTAGGGGGGAGGATGTAAACCCCTCTGTTTTGGCTTCTTGCTCAGATAGTGTTCTTTTCTTTGTTTTAGTTTTTTAGATTCTCTGATACTTTGAGATACCATATCATGTGTGTGTTATTGGATCGTTATTTATTAAGCAACATAGACTATTTGTGGTTGTGAGATGTATTTCTTTGATGCTTTATTATCATGCTTTAATTAGCAAAATAATGTTAGTTGTTATAACATTTTTATTGCATATGAGTTATTTGATTATTATGAAACGATTAGTTTATGATGAGTGTATTGGTGAAGGGGATGGGATCGCATCATTTGCTTGTGAGTGCCTTGTGATTTTGTGACTTCCTCTTCATGGTGTGTATTTTATGTTGTTTATATGCTTGTACTTTGTGTGAACCCCAATTTCATACCTGCACATAAGCAGCAAACAAACATAACATTAGATCAATATGCAAGGTGAAATAAGGATTCCCAATGAAATTAGATTGAAACATTAATATAGGAAGAAAAAATGAAGAAAAATGCAAATGAAAGCAAATAAATCCTATTTTAATGAACAACTATCAATCCCATGGGGAGTTTGTGCCAATTGGTATGTCAAAATTAGCCCTTTCCCAACTCCTTTGTAAGCTTTGATGATTTGATCCACTTGATGGTTGAATTCCTGCATAACCTAACTAAGAGATTGATAAAAATAGATGAAATGGCTATGCTTGAAGATGAATTTGAATATAATAAGTTTACTCAAATTGTGGATGATAGAATGAGAGGAAGAGTCTCTCATTTATAGATTTCCAAAATGGAAGAGAGAGTAAAATTGAGCAATGTGAGATCATTCAACATCCAATGGCCAAGTGCCACTTGTTAAGATGTGAATGGTTGAGGGATGAGCACATTTTGATCAATGTGCAAGTTTGAATTTTGAATTTGATGAAGTGACATGTTTAGGGGGGGGTGAAAGAAATGGAGTTAATGTCACTTGGTTCAATGCAAAGGACATATGAGAGGTCTTAAATGCCTTGTTGGAAGGACTAAGTCCATTTGAATTTGAATTCAAATTTGAGGGAATATTCCCCTTTTTATGCATGTGAGGGAAAATAGATGAATTGATAGATCAAAGTAATTGATTTATTGTGCAAGTTGCATTCTCTAGAGAATGTGACATAGATTAAGATTAAATTAATCAAAGTTTAATTAATTTAATGAGGAATTTAGGAAATGTGATAATTTAGACTTAAATTTATGAATTGATTTAAATCAAATTGAGAGGAAGGGTTTAATTAAATAAATGATTTTGATTTATTTAACTAAAGGGGATAATGTTAGATTAAATCAAATAATTTTTAATTTATTCAATTTAATAAGAATACTTTAGGGATTTAATCAAATAAAATAAATTATTTAATTAAAAGGAGTTTTACAAAATTAATTAAATAAAATTGATTTATTTAATTAATAGGAGATGATGACTTAATTAGATAAAGTTGATTTATTTAATTAAGAGATGAAGAGGGATGAATTTAATCAAATATAGATTATTCAATTAAATGACTAGCAAAGGAGATCATTCAGGATGAAATAGTGTTAGTAAATCAGGATCGAGTGTGTCGGATCGAAATTGTACATTTTCCATGTCTACACTTTGATATCTCGTTTATAGGTTTGCAGGTACATGACATCGACTCCACCTGGTTTCACGAGTTTGAGCATGTTGACCCAACGGTTAAGTTGAACGAGAGATAGTAACTAGGTAACATGTGTTAGGTCTACACCCTAGCCACAGTGTGTCGTAAGTCCATGTTTCGTGTGTCTTTGTTTGCCTTGTTATTACTATTTAATTTCACAGTTTTTATGTTATGAAATTAAATGTTAAATTATGCATTAAATAATGTTGGTATTTATTTAAATAATTTTTAGATAATTTGATGGAATCTTTCTATTTAAATTAATTAATTAAATTTAACTTATTTAGTAAATTAAATTTATTCCATGTGGTTAGATTTATTTATTAAGTAATTAAATTATTTATTAAGAAAGTTGTTTAAAGGAATTAAATTTAATTTGGAAATTAAATTTGAATATGAGATTATTAAATTATTTTGTGAAAATAAATGTGGTTGATAAAAGATATTTGTTAATTGCCAACATGTGATGGTTAATTAATTGAGGGTTGTTAAAAAAATGAATTCCCAGAGGGAATCTTGGCTTTGGGTGAGGAAGCGGAAAGCTTCTTCATGACAAAGGTTAGGATATTTTTGGGATGTTGAAAATTGGAGAACATAAGATTTTTTTGCTATTAAAAATTGAAAGGGATTTTGGATTGTATGGAAATTGGGGGAAAAATTTGCATTCTTAGATTTGTTTGGGATAGATTGTTGTGGTGTTGGGTTCAATATTGTGCTCAAGAACTTGGATTGCTTGGAAGAAGCCATAAAATATTTGTTGGAAGCTTTGGAAGAGGCTCGATATCTGAAACTTTAATTACTCCAGAAGCTTCATTGAAACAGGTTTCATTCTTATGTTATTGTTTTGGTTTAAATTTTTAAATGGAATTGTATTATTGTAGAAGATTGTTGTGCTAGATCTGTAATAGAAAGTCTTATTTTATTTATGAAAAGAAAAATTTAAGGCTTATGTAATTGTCGTGAAGAAATATAGAGCCTCTGTAGGAATTTTTTTTGTTATAATGAAACCAGAGAGTAAGATTTGAGAATCTTTGAGGAATTATTAGATTTAAACAGTGAAAAAAAACCCAGAGGAAAAATAAAATAAAATTTAGGGAATTTTAGTTTTAAAATCTGTGTTGAAAATTGTAAAAACCTCTATGATGAAATTGTTTTAAACAATAGGAAGTTTTAGAAGAAACAACAAAGACTTTTTAAATCTTTAAATGGATTGGAAAAAAAAATCGATAAACGGTTTGGGGAAAAATCATTGCTTCTTTGTAATTTGGCTTCCTTGTACATTGCATTTTGGAAAATTTATTTCCCAATGATATTAATGGTTGATAGATTTATATATATATATATATATATATATATTCTTTTTAAATATTCTAGAAGAAAAAACCTGTAATCCGTACGACGAATTCGAAAGGGGTTTATAGATTTTTCTTTTAAATGTCTCTATGAGATTGCAATTTTATTTTATTTAATGGGGGGGTTGGGGAGGATCTACCTCCCCACAGCTGCCCCTTAAGGGAGCGACTGTGTGGAGGGAGACCCCCCACAACCCCTCCCATTGTTATATGGCCGCACCATGAGTTGGGGTTCGGCTGTGCTTTAGCACAGTTGCCCTCCAAACTCATGGGCTTTCCTCATCATTAAACAAATCTGTGAATGAAAAGAAATAAACTATGAATGAAATGAAATAAACTGTGAATGAATTAAGATTCGTCCACCTCTTTTATTGCAAATTTTGAGATAGTTTAAGTTATTTAATATGAAATATATATTATATATATATACATTATGTATATTTATGTATATATATTATGTATATATATGTATATATATTATGTATATATATGTATATATATTATGTATATATATATGTGTGTGTGTGTATATAATGTATATATATGTATATATATATGTTATATATTTGGTTTGTAAAATATTAATTATATATTTAATGAATATATATCATAAGTGTATATACATAATTATATAATTTAAAATATAATTATGTATATATATTCTATGTATATATATTAAATATATATTTTTATATTTAAAATAGTTTTATTTCAAAATGGTAACATGTTTTTATGCTTAGAAAGGAAATTGAAGAAGTTAAGTTTTCACTGGATTTTATGTTGCTTTTATAAGTAATTAAGGGTTTGATTTATTTATTTAAGTTAGTATTTTTCCTTCTCTGTATTTGGAAATCCAATAAATTATTAATTTTAATTATTCTATTAGGGCAATTTTTTTCTTTACTGGGAAATGAATTTAAAAGCGAAATGAATTTAGTATATCCAAAAATAGTTTGTTTTCCTCACAATTTCCTTTTATGTTTATTTCCTTTGTATTTTGGTATGGGGAAGTGGGTTTAAATTGTTTAATACTTCCAGTAGTGAAAGAGGGAAATGGGGTTGTATGTTTATTTGAGTCAACCCAGTGATTGTACCCTTGGTTAGTGCTTTTGATTTGGTCAATATAACCCGGTTTCCACGAACGGGGAAGTGTTACCCTTATATCTTAATTAAGGGTAGATGTTATTTTTGGACTAGCACTAGGTTGCCTTGGGTTGTGGACTTGTTCCATTAATTTTTCATAGGGGAGTGGCTTGCAACGAGCGCCAGCACACAAAGGGGTGCCAGGATAACTCGTTGTAGGTTGGTAAACCAATTATAAAGTAATTAGCTTGTTAGGGGTTGGGTAGCTTTGTAATACCCCTCCATTTTGCTATGTTGTGTGAATAGTGTTCTCCTTTATGTTGTGTTTTTTGTTAGTACTTTGACTTTGGTACTCGGTTACTATTTGATCACTATCTATAAAGCGATGTGAATGTTATATGTTGATGTGATGGTATTTTATTCAGATGTTATCATTATGGCATGTTTTGAATTAGCTAAGTGGATATTCGAATTAATGATGCTTTATGATTTTGATTAAATTATTATGTTATATTCGTTAGTTAGTTACACTGTATTGGTGAAGGGGAAAGGATTACACCACTCGCTTGTGATTTCCCTGCGATTCCACTATTTTGATTTCCTCTTCATGGTCTATTTTAATTATGACATATATATGCATGTGGATATACTCTTTGTCCGTAGGTTGATAGGTACATGACATCGACTCCACTTGATTTCACATGTTTGAGCGTGTCCACTGCACAACGTTATTCAATTGGGAGATAGTAGCTAGGTTTTTCGTGCCAAGTCATCACCCTGGTCATAGTGTGTCATCGGGTTTTAGTCAGATTAAGTTGCTTTAATATTGTTCATTCACTTTGATTATTTAATTGCATGTTATAAAGGTAAATAAATGCTTATGTAGTTAAGTTGTTGATTAAATTAATCTCGTTATAATGTAGAAATGTTATTTAATTTATTAAATTAATTTAATTTAATTAATAAAATCATTTAATCTTGGATTAGATTTATTTTATTGATTGATTAAACTAATTGTGTTGAATTGAATTAAGTTCTCTATTTTGGAATTATTAGAAATTTTGTTTGAAATTAGAAAATTTAAAAAAATGTTTTAAATTGCATTTTATTTGAAAATTTGAATGCAAAAAAGAAATTGAGATATTTCCTATTTTGTTTTTGGAAATTGATTATGGTGGTTGAATAGATATTTCTTTTTTTGGCTATTATTTGGATTTTTCATGAGTTTTTTAAGAAGGTTGAAAAAATTGAAAATAGAAGAGGAAGAGGAATTTTCGCTAGTTGTGGGTTTTGGATTGGATTTGTAGAATTGCTAAGCAGGAGTTAGGATCAGAGGAAAAACCTGTGCTCTATCTGGCATCTTCTCAAACTCTAGAATACCAGGTTCATGCTATTTAATTTAGTTGGTTTTAAAAAATATATATTGTTGTTTGAAAATCATGATTGGAAAACTCAAAATTTGTATTGTGATGAAAACTTCATGTTAAATTTTGTATCAAATCTTAAACCTCAGTTTTTATTTGGGCTTTCTCAAGAAAAATTGTGTTCTTGGGTGAATATGGTCATTTTAAATATTATTTCCTCAATTAGATATGCAAATTCTTTTTTTGGATACATAAATATATATACATATGTATATATATATATATATATATATATACTCATACATAAATATATATATATATATTTTATATATGTTAATATTGTGGGGTTATGCTGTTAAAATTTTTAAAATCAAGTTACCCTGGTAAAAGGCACGGATTTCAAAATCCGCATGTATTGGGACTATGTTTTTTTTTTTCTAATTTATATTAAAAAAATCTGATTTGTGGGGCTTGTTGGGGGCTCACCCCACCGCACCCCCATGGGAGGCACTGTGGGGGAACCACGCCAAGCGCACCCCCATGCGGCTGCTCACAATGGGTGGGACGACTGTGTTAAACACAGTCATCACCCACAGTAGTGGGTTCGGCTATGGTTAACACAGCCACCACCCACTGTAAGGGTCGGTTGTGTTAAACACAGCCGCACCCAAGCATGGGGTCGAATGTGGTTAACACAACCACCCAACCATAAACTGGTGTGCATCCCCATAAAAATATTTTCGATTTCATGTCGTTGACCTTTTTTTCAAAAAAAAATATATAATAAAATATATTTTTTAATATTTAATATTATATATATAATATTAAAATATTAATGTATATAAATCATTAAAATATATATTTAATATTTTACATTATATGTCTATAATATTAAAATATTAGTATATATTAATAATAGAATATATATATAATATAAATAAGATATATATATGTATATATATATAATATGAGGTTATATTTTATGTATATATGTATGTATATTATTATATATATATATATATATATAGTTGTGATATATTAAAATATTGATTTAAATAATAGCATGATTTAAATGCAATTGTGACATTCCAAATTAATGTATGATAGTCAAATTATTGATTTTATTTTAAAATAATATATTTTGATGGAACAATATATTTGATTTTAAATAGTATGCTTATTAAGATAAGTTAATTATTTTAGAAATGATTATGTCGAAAAGAGGAAACAATTATTTATTTTAAAACCATATTTTCTAAATCGTAGAAGTAAATATTTGTTTAATATTATTTTTAAGCAATTAGGGAATTAAATATTTGGTTTAAATTTCATCTTTGGTCTGAAAGAGACATTAGTTAATTCAGTTTTATTAAGGAAAATAAAGTACTGAATGTTAATAAAAGAAGTGGATTTAGAAAATCCAAAGTAGATTTAATTCCTGTTAAATTGCTTGTTTAAATGTAATTTATTCTATTATTGCTCTGGGGGGGAATTGGTCAGAAGGGTTGTTAAGTCTTCCAGATGGGGTTTTTAAATTATGTGGGTTGTCATTTTTTTTGTAGTCAACCTTTGGATTGCCTTGGGTAGTGTGTCTAATTGTCTTAGTTAGTTACTCGGTTATCACGAATGGGGATGTGTTGAATTTATGTCGTGGATAGGGATTTAATATCCTTAGATCGCACTTGTGTACCCTTGGGTTGTGGAGTTGTTCCACGTGTTGCCATAGAGAAGTGGCTTGCAATTAGGGTCGACACATAAAGTGGTGCCAGGATAACTCATGGTAAGTTAGTTAATCCAATGATAATGTATATAAATTAATTAGAGGATTAGGTAGTATCAAACACTTAATAAGATAATTATGCCTCGCTCATGGCCGCAAGGGCTTGTATAGACTTGGGATGGGACGAGAAGGCTTGGAATGGAAAGATCATTATCTTGTCTTTACAAGAGATAATTGATTCCACATTGGCTTACATGAGGGGTCGGGAGTCATTAGAGGTTTCTAGGATAACCTGAGATGGGGGCTGGGACCTAGGAAGACTTACCAAGATAACCCATGTAACATTTAATGCCCTGCCATGCAACCCTAGAGGAAGTTTCAATTCACTACAAAAGTGTACTAATTTTTTTTTTATTAAGATGAATTATACATACATGTTCACCTATAATTGACAACCTCCCCTAAGACTATGTAACCGAGATTACTTAATTCCCATTAACATACATCATCTAAATTACATTGCATTAAACAACTCAAGTAATGACATACATCTAACATAAGTAAATACAAGATAAGAATAATTCCATTACATAAACCATTACATAAATCATCACATAATTCCATTACATAAACCATTACAAGATTACAATCCTCATTCCCAGAATGAGTCAAAATACATAAGAGTAATAATTACAAAATCCACCTTGTAACAACAAGAGGGGTAAATACGACTGATTACAAGAAGAATACAATAGTACAAGAAGAGAATAACAATATCTACAAGCTGTCCAACTGGATATCTCACCTCCACGAACTGAAGAACAAAGGGGGACCCAACGGTTTTGGTGCATGTTCCACCCAACCTAGTGGTACCCGAAGGCCCACCCCCCATGCTAGGAGATACTAAAAATACATGGACAAGAAATCTACTACCTCTAACCAAAGGCTGACTAATTGAATAAACTGACTCAACCATACTTATGCACAATATCAATCTAACACTAACATGGTTACATTGCTTCCAGACATAATAAAATCAAGTGTGCTAAAGAAACCATGCACACAACATATACTCAAGGTTATCCTAGATAGAGTGTCATCGCAAGGTGCGTCATGAGATCTCCTCTGGGCATCCTTCATAGGCTCAGGTAATCTTGGTGACCTCAACCGAATCCCAGCCCTCATACTCACTCAAGCGGAATCAACTACCTTTCGTATGGACAAGCTAGTTGACCTTGCCATTCCAAGCCTTCTCACTCACCCCAAGTCTAAACAAGCCCTTGTGTTTGCAAGTGAGGTTAATTTTAACTTGGTTAATGTGAATGCATCCTAGAAATATAAGTACCTTGCTTTAATTATCACTTATTAAAAACACTTTCGAAGGTTACCCGGTTTACCTCTTTGGGCTCTAGCCCCTAACAAAAGCCACTCCTCTAATGGATAAATCGCTACTAAAATCAAGACTCCAAGGGTGACTCAAGTGTTTAAGAACTGAACAACTCAATCTCTCCTAATCTAGGAGACGACAATAAAGAATCTCACTCCAACACTTGGAGGAAAACAACTCAAATAAATCTACCCAAGGAAAAATGAAGATTAACTAACATGGGAATGACCCACATTCACTGGAAGACTTCTCAATGTATAAATACAATTACCCATTCCCAAAACATTTACAATAAGGGAAAATAATTTAATATTGCATTGATAACAAAAAACACTATGTTCGGATATATTAAATCCACATTTCTTCTTAATGCTTCTCGCAGAAAATAAATATTATCTTTCTAAACCTTCACTAAAACGTCATAATTTCATCATTAAAACAAATACATTTCGCAACAATATCCAATCATGTTCAATAAGAGATTTTCGTAAAATTTGTTGTTTTATAACCTACATGTGTTAATATGTCTAAACTGATCATATATATATATATATATATATATAAACTCTCAAATATATATATAAAAAAATAATATTCTAACAATGATTAAGCATACTTACATAATTAAATTTATACTTTATATTAAATGTAATACTTGCATCTTATACAAATAAGGAAAAAGAAACTCTGTTAAAAAAAAATATTACAATTTGAGCATTAAATCATTCTAGAAAAATCTATCACCATTTCTCCTAAAAATACAAATACCAACAAATATATAAATAAATACATATATTAAATATATAATATTTATATATATTTTTTTATATAACCTTTATATAAATATATCAATATAAAATCTAAGACTCAAGAACCATTTCCCGAGCTACCTCGGAAGATGAACGGACACACAGGCGTCCGAATTTAAATCTAAAATTTACAATAATAAAATAAAACTTGCTAAAAAAATAAATAAATAAAATAACAAAAAAAATAAAAATTTAAATATTAAAAGGAGTGGGGCCGGTTTTCCCCAAACCACAGTCGCATGGTATTGTGGGGCGTCGGCTCCCCTATCACCATTGCCCGTACCTTTGTACGTGGCTACCAAGTATTGGGGAGGCCGCACTCCCCATGGGACAGTGTGTCCCCCCCAATGGGATGGGCGCACTGTCACATGGGAAGCACGTCCCCCAAGCCTTGGTACGGTGGTCGATGGGACTTGACCCCCCACCAATCACAGATTTTAAAAATCAAAATTTAAAAAAAAAAAATAACAAATAAATTTGCAGCTCCCCAAAAAGCCCAAAATAGAAAAGGGTATAATTCAAAGATATTAATTTACAAACGTTTCATTTGCATTTTTTTTTTTATTTTTTTTATTTTTTAAACATAGAACCCAAAAGCGAAAAGGGGCGCTTTTACACACATTTTTAGAGCGGATTTTTATTTATAATTTTTTTAATGTTATTTAATTTAATAAATTGAAGTTCTATAATTTGTATATATAAAATACACAAATCTAATATATATATATATATATATATATATATATATATATATATATATATATATATATATATATATATATATATATATATATATATATACTTACTAGAATTTAAAACTGGTCAAATTGAAAAAAAACATACAGACAAAACCCAGAAACTAGAAAATTAATTTATTTTTCCATATTTTCATTCCAAAATCCAAAAATTGTAATCTTAGTTTTCCACAATCTATTCTTTCAAATTTTAGAAAAATTTAAACAAAGAACATTGTACCAAACTAAATTTTGGTTTGATTTTCAATGTCATTTTCTACAGGTTTGAGTTTGCAATACAGATCTGATTGTTTTCAAAATAGAATTTCCACAATTAATCCTAAATGTTTGAGAACATTTAAATTGAATTTAAACAATGGATCTACGGTTTTGTATACTAAATAATCTCCTACAGTAAGTTTATCAAATTTTCTCAACCATTAAATTAAAAAATTGAAATAAACAATAAGTATAAAACCTAGAATATGAAGCTACAGAAGATGATGAAATTTCTTTGATAGAAGCCTCCTCCAAGCTTTTTCTCAACAGTGCAACCAATTCCAATTCCAAAATCCAAATTTTATTTCAAACCCTACTTGTGCAATTTCTTCAAAAATTCCCAAATTCCTCTGAAAATACCAATCCTTCCAAAAACTTATCTCTCAAAAAATTCAAACATGCATTCACATTAAACTAAAAATATCTAATCTAACCCTAATTCTCTTTTTCATGCAAAGTCGAGAATTAGATATTTCTCTTCTTTTCTCATTTTCAAAAACATAACATTGAATTAAAATACAATTTTCATTTCTTTTCAATTTCTCATGATTTAATTATTTTAATTTAATTTAATAAACTTAATTAATCAATTTTAATTATTTAGTAACTAAATTTAACCCTTTTGAGATTAAAATTTAATTAATTAAATAAATTAAAATTTAATTAAATTAAATTTCATTAAAAAATTTTAAACAGACATCAAAGCATAATTTTAAATTTAATATTAAAATAATCACTATTCTATACAATGCAATTATTCTAAACTTTAAACAAATAATAATGCATCTAATAAAATCATATAACATTAAACCAAGTAAACATGACTCACTAATCAAGACGAACAACACACTAAGGCTAGGGTGTAGACCTGACACATGTTAACTAGTTACTATCTCCCTTTCAACTTAACCGTTGGATCGACACGCTCAAACCTGTGAATCCAAGTGAAGTCGATGTCATGTACCTGCAACCTGAAACCAAGTAAATAACATAATACAGTATATCCAGTATATAATACACACTGTGAAGAAGAAATCACGGATTCGCAGGGCGCTCGCAAGCGAGTGATGCGAAACCGTCCTCTTCACCAATACACTCATCAAAGACTAACATTACATCATAATCAGAATTCACGTAATACAATATCTCAAGCTAACTCTACTAACATCAATAATCCATAATGCATGTGAAACAATAGTCAGATAATCCACATCACCCAATAATCAATGTCGCTCAATAGTAGCGATCAAAACACAAACCACAAGGTGTGTCCAGTATAATAGTAGTTGCATCCCAAACATAGCATAAAGCAAACACACAAAAAGCAAAACGGAGGGGTATTACATAACATTGTGATGACACTTCTCCTAAGTCAGCAGTATGTTTGTATCTTTGATGTAATTGATTTGTTAACTCTAGAAGCATTGTAACCATTATGTTAAGTGTTGTATTGGTATTTGATTTAGTTTAGTTGTGTTTAGCCTACGTCTAGAGGTAGATGGTTTTGGCTAGGAATCCTTGTTAATATCTCCTAGCACGGGGGGTGGGCCTTCGAGTACCACTTAGTTGGGTGGAATGTGCACCTTACTCTGTTGGGTTTTCTTCTTGTTCATGTGGAAGGGATTTCCAGTTGGAGAGATCATGGGATCCAATTTCATTTCATGTTTTATTCATTTCAGTTGATCTAGTGATTTAATACCCCTCATTTTTTATCGAGGTGAAAAGTTGTAATTGTAATCATGCTTATTGGATTGACCTCATTTGGGGAATGAGAGATGTAATCTCATTGTTTAATTATTGTTAAATGAAATCACATGTTATCTCTTATTCTTTGATGTAATTTATATGTATGGAATGTATGTGTTTTTAGTTTCTTAAGTAAACGAATGTTATGGATTTAATTCATATTTTTTGTTGAGGTTTTTAATTAACCTAAATCTCGTAATCTTAGAGGTTGTTTGCAATGCGTAGTGAACTTGCATGTTAATTATACTTAAACCAAAAAAAAAATTAGTTCGTTTGAATAGGTAATTGCAACTCCCTCTAGTGTTGCAAGGTGTGGCATTACACATGGTATCAGAGCCCGGGTTTAAACATTGGGTACTCTAGGATTATGATGAACCCATTAAGCTTTCAGTTGTGTAGGTTTTAAGTTGTGTTCCTTACCTAATACCTTGATGTGTCTTTGTAGGATTATGTCTCCCAAATGTAGAAGAGGTAGAGGGCCTGGATGTGGCCGTGTAGGAGGTCATGAAGGGATTCAACATGACTCTCCTCCTCTTGTTCCACTTATTCTAGATCAGGACGAACATCAGGCATCGCAGAATGCACCAAGGGGTAGTGATCATCAACATAATCCTCCAGGGATTAAGGTTGCGCATAGAGCACTTGAGGAGGCATTGGCACTCCTTGGTCAGAGGTCAGTCGAGGTTCAAGGTAATCCTTTTGTGAGGGATGTCTCATCTTAGTCAGAGGCACATATGAGAGATTTTCTCAGGGAACATCCACCCATGTATGATGGAGCAAACACTGGGTTAGAGGCTGAGACTTGGCTTATAGACCTTGATAGGTTTTTTGCTATGCACCCATATCGCCGTAATACCAAAGCACGGTGCGCTATCATGCATCTATGAGAGTTTGCATCCACATGGTGGAGGTTGGAGGAGCAGAAGCTCCATATTGATATTAATTTAGTGTCTTGGGAGATTTTCCTAGAGTGGTACAGAGCTCATTTCCTATCCGAGAATTGGCGGCAGCATCGAGGCGATGAGTTTCATGCTTTGCATGAGTTAGCCTTGTTAGTTAAGTAGTATGAGCGATGCTTCTACGAGCTCAAGTAGTTTGTAGGGATAGGAGATGATGAAGGGATGTTGATTCACCACTTTTTCAGGGGCTTAAATGATCATCTTAGCAGAGATGTGAGGGTTTTCGAACCCAAAACCATGGAGACAGCGTTGGAGAAAGCACGTCTTGTAGAGGAGAATTTGACCATGGCACTAGGAGGTCACATGGGTGTTCAGATTGGCAATAGTTCAGCAGCAGGGTCCAGTACTTGAGGAGGTCAGCCTCGAGGAGGTGCACCTTCTAGGTCTCAGCAGGGACCATTGCAAAGTGGCCAGCAATAGCAGGTTTCTTAGGGGAAACGTAAAGGGTTCCAGTAGAGGCAAGGGGACATAAACTGGAGACGTGTAAAATGCTTCAACTTTCAGCAGCCAACACAGAGTTCTCAATCCACTTTCAGGGGTAGTGCTTAGTAGTCTAGTGAACCACCTGGAGGTAGGGGCTATGGTAGAGGTACTGGGTGTTTTGCATATGGCCAGTAGGGTCATATAGCTAGAATGTGTCCCAATAGGGGCACATCTAGATTTTCACAGGGACCGGCGGCATCTAAGCCAACAGTTGGTGATGCAGGCAGAGGGCATTATGTATTCGTAGCGATCGATAACCTCTAGGCAAAGCATCAGGGCACTGTCATCGAGACATATGGTATGTTGTTGGGTAACCCATTTACTATCTTCTTTGATTTTGGAGCATCAGACTCCTTCAATTCTTCTTCTGTCATGATGCGATGTAGACTGGGTGCAGTAAGGCAAGTCGATAGGTGGCAAGTTGAGTTAGCCTCGGGTGTGAAATTTGCATCTCATTCCCTTGTACCAGAGTGTAGATTGGAGGTTGGACCTCTCCATAATAGAATGGACCTCTAAGTTGTTCCTTTGGGTTCTTATGACATTGTCATAGGGATAGATTGGTTAGAGGCGCATAGTGCGCTCATAGATTGTCAACGTAAGTCGATTCGATGCATTGAGGCACCTGGTAGAGAAGTAGAGATAGTGGTAGGTCAGAGGCTGATTTCCTTGAGGGTCATCTCAACTATGTAGTTGAGAAGGTGTGTGCATCAAGGTTGCCAATTATTTTCTATTACAGTGGATGATTAGGATTTAGGAGGTGGAGAAGAGAAAGTTTCTCTTGATAGTCACCCCATTCTTCAGGAGTATTCCAATGTCTTTCCAAATGAGGTTCTAGGGATGCCACCTCGGAGGGACATAGATTTCAAGATAGACCTTGTACCTAGATCAGAACCCATTTCGCAAGCTCCTTATCATATGACCACCCAAGAGCTTAAAGAGCTTTGCTTGCAGCTTGAGGAGTTGTTAGAGAAGGGATTCATTCACCCTAGTGTTTCTCTGTGGGGAGCACCAGTTATCTTTATGAAGAAGAAGGATGGTTCACTTCAGTTATGTATTTATTACCAACAGTTGAACAAAGTGACCATCAGGAATCGATATTTGCTTCCTAGGATTGACGATCTATTCGATCAAATCAAGGGTGCCACAATATTTTTGAAGGTTGATCTTAAGTCGGGATATCATCAGTTTGGTATCTTTGACTCAAACATCCATAAAATGATGTTTCTAATACGATATGGTCACTATGAGTTCACAGTAGTACCATTTGGGTTGACGAATGCACCCTTTGTGTACATGAGTCTGATGAACGGTGTATTTCATGTGTACCTAGACATATTTGTCCTTGTGTTCCTTGATGACATTTTGATATACTATAGGACAGTGGTAGAGCATGAGGAACATTTGTGGCAGGTATTGCAGTGCTTACGGGATAATCAACTTTTTGCTAATCTGTTGAAATGTGAATTCTTCAAGATTGAAGTCCAATACCTTGGTCATGTGATCTCAGGGGAAGGTATCTCAGTGGATCCTTCAAAGATCCAAGGGATCACATATTGGCCTATGCCCATGAATGTGGTAGAGATACGTAGCTTTATGGGGCTAGAAGGTTATTACAGGTGTTTTGTGCAAGGATTTTCGAGGATAAGGTATCCTATCACCTCCCTTCAAAGAAAAGGGAAGAGGTTTGAGTGGTCAAAAAAGTGTGAGGCAGCGTTTTAGAATCTTAAGGAGAAGCTGACTAGTGCACCAATAGTTGTGATACCTGATCTGACTGGGGACTTTGTAGTTTGTACAGATGCGTCCTTGGAGGGTTTAGGTGTAGTGTTGATGCAGGAGGGTCGTGTCATTGCATATGAGTCATGGAAGCTCAAGGATCATGAGTTGAACTACCCAACACATGATCTTGAGTTGGAAGAAGTTGTTCATGCATTGACAAGATGGAGGTGTTTCCTTCTTGGCCATAGATTTGAGTTGCACAGTGATCATAGAATCCTTCAGTATATTTTCATGTAGCCCAACCTTAATGCTAGGAAGAGGCTTTGGATGGAGTTTCTCTATGAATATGACTTTGAAGAGAAGTATATCCAGGGAAAGGAGAATGTCATAGTGGATGCACTCAGTAGATGGAGGCATGAGATATCTGAGTTGACTTTTGTTATAGATTTGCGGAGTCGGATTCTTTCTGCCCTTCCAATAGATAGTTGGTATCAAGAGGTTAGGACAAAGATAGAGGCATGCAGACCTCTTGAAGGCAGGCATTCAGAATATTCTCAGGATCTAGATGAGATATTGAGACACATGGAACACATATACATTCCTTCATTAGGTGATCTTCACACCTTGGTCATGACTGAAGCACATCGTGCACCTTATTCAACCCATCCAAGGGTGAAGAAGATGCATTCAAATCTGCGTTAGTTATAGTATTTATGGCTAGGAATGAAGCGTGATATTACAGATTATGTGTCAAGATGTCTAGAGTGTCAGCGGGTGAAGGCTGAACACCAGCATCTAGCAGGGCTTTTGCGATCGCATTTAGTACCAAAATGGAAGTGGGATATAATCTCATTGGATTTCATTGTTGGTTTACCCAACTCTTAGAGATGACATGATGCGATTATGGTGATAGTGGATAGGTTGATGAAGGTGGCACACTTCTCACCTATGTGCTCCTCTTATACAACATCATTTGTAGCTAGAGTGTTCATAGAGGACATAGTGAGGTTACATGGTATTCCGCGTCGGATTATTTTTGACAGGGATCCAATGTTTACCTCAACTCTTTAGACTTCATTACAACATGTGATGGGGATACAATTGAACTTCAATTTAGCTTATCACCCAGAGACAAATGGATAGACTAAGAGGGTCAATCAGATCCTCGAGGATATGTTGTGTGATGGACCAGCAGATGCGATGGGAAGATTATCTCTATTTGATAGAGTTCACCTATAATAATGGTTTCTAGAGTTCTATCAGCATGCCTCCATTCCAAGCATTGTATGGGAGACCATGTCGCGCTCCCTTGAGTTGGCATCGACTGGAGGACAAAGTAGTTTTGGGTCTTGCGATGTTGCAGGATATAGAGTAGTAGGTGGATAGGATTAGAGAGCACTTGGTGGCAGCGCAGGATAGGCAGAAAAAGTATGTGGATGCGCATACAGTGGATCATCAATTTTTTGTAGGCGATAGAGTCTTTTTACGGGTGCATCCTTGAAAGATTCTCATCCATTATGGGAAGGGCTCTAAGTTGGCGCTTCACTTTGTCGAGCCTTTCGAGATACTCTAGAAGATTGGTCTAGTTGCTTACCACCTTGCTTTACCGCCCAGTCTCTCGCATATTCATGATGTATTTCATGTTTCAGTTCTTCGGTCGTACCATCCAGACATTTCTCATGTCCTTGATTGGAATTCTTTATAGGTAGAGGATGGGCAGCTGGCTTTGGAGCCCATGGCCGTAATGGAGCGCATAACACTCGCTCTTCGAGGGTGAGATATTGATCAGGTTAGGGTCCAGTGGGATCCTCGAGATGGCACGTCATCCACTTGGGAAGATGCAGCTAGAATGAGGGAGCTTTATCCCTATTTTTTCGTAGGCTTCCAGGAGTAAGCCTTACCCTAGGCGGGGAGGATGTAATACCCCTCCATTTTTCTCTATTGTGTGAACAATGTTCTTCTCCTTTATGTTGTGTTTTTTGTTAGTACTTTGATTTTGGTACTCGGTTACTATTTGATCGCTATATGTAAAGTGATGTGAATGTTATATGTTGATGTGATGGTATTTTATTCAAATGTTATCATTATGGAATGTTTTTAATTAGCTAAGTGGATATTCAAATTAATGATGCTTTATGCTTTCGATTAAATTATTATGTTAGATTCATGAGTTAGTTACACTGTATTGGTGAAGGGGACAGGATTGCACCACTCGCTTGCGAATGCCCTGCGATTCCACGATTTCCTCTTCACCGTGTGTTTTAATTATGACATATATATGCATGTGGATATACTCTTTGTTCGCAGGTTGATAGGTACAAAACATCAACTCCACCTGATTTCGTAGGCTTGAGCGTGTCCACTGCCCAACGTTATTCAATTGGAAGATAGTAGCTAGGTTTTCTATGCCAAGTCATCATCCTGGTCATAGTGTGTCATTGGGTTTTAGTCGGAATAAATTGCTTTTATTTTGTTCATTCACTTTGATTATTTAATTGCATGTTATAAAGGTAAATAAATGCTTATGTAGTTAAGTTGTTGATTAAATTAATCTAGTTATAATGTAGAAATGTTATTTAATTTATTAAATTAATTTAATTTAATTAATAAAATCATTTAATCTTGGATTAGATTTATTTTATTGATTAATTAAATTAATTGTGTTGAATTGAATTAAGTTATTCATTTTGGAATTATTAGAAATTTTGTTTGAAATTGGAAAATTTTAAAAAATGTTGTAAATTGCATTTTATTTGAAAATTTGAAAGCAAAAAAGAAATTGAGATATTTCCTATCCTGTTTTTGGAAATTGATTATGGTGGTTGAATAGATATTTCTTTTTTTGGCTATTATTTGGATTTTTCATGAGTTTTTTAAGAAGGTTGAAAAAATTGAAAATAGAAGAGGAAGAGGAAATTTTGTTGGTTGTGGGTTTTGGATTGGATTTGTGGAATTGCTGAGCAGAAGTTGGGATCAGAGGAATAACATGTGCTCTATCTAGCATCTTCTCAAACTCTAGAATACCACGTTCATGCTATTTAATTTAGTTGGTTTTTAAAATATATATATAAATATATATTTATATATTTATATTGTTGTTTGAAAATCATGATTGGAAATCTCAAAATTTGTATTGTGATGAAAACTTCATGTTAAATTTTGTATCAAATCTTACACCTCGGTTTTTATTTGGGCTCTCTCAAGAAAAATTGTGTTCTTGGGTGAATATGGTCATTTTAAATATTATTTCCTCAATTAGATATGCAAATTCTTTTTTTGGATATATATATATACATACATATATATATATATATATATATATGTTAATATTGTGGAACTCTGCCAAAATTTAAAATGAAATTACCTTGGCAAGAGGCACAGATTTCAAAATCCGCAGGTATTGGGATTGTGTTTTTTTTATTTTTTTTATTTATATTAAAAAAATCTGATTTATGGGGGTTGCTGGGGGCTCACCCCACCACACCCCCATGGGAGGCATTGTGGGGGAGCTGTGCCCAATGCGCCCCCACGCAGTTGCCCACAATGGGTGGGACGGCTGTGTTAAACATAGTTGTCACCCACATTAGTGGGTTCGGCTATGGTTAACACAACCACCGCCCACTGTAAGGGTCAGTTGTGTTAAACACAGTCGCACCCAAGCATGGGGTTGGTTGTGGTTAACACAGCTGCCCAGCCCTAAACCGATGTGCATTCCCATAAAAATGCGGTTGATTTCGTGTCGTTGACCTTTGTTTCAAAAAAAATAATAAATAATAAAATATATTTTTTAATATTTAATATTATATATATATATAATATTAATATATTAATATATATAAATCATTAAAATATATATTTACTATTTTATAGTATATGTATATAATATTAAAATATTAATATATATTAATAATAGAATATATATTTATATATAAGATATAAATAAGATATATATGTATATATATATAATATGAGGTTATATTATATGTATGTATGTATGTATATTATTTTTTATATATATAGTTGTGATATATTAAAATATTGATTTAAATAATAGCATGATTTAAATGCAATTGTGACATTCCAAATTAAGGTGTGATAGTCAAATTATTGATTTTATTTTAAAATAATATATTTTGGAATAGTATATTTGATTTTAAATAATATGCTTATTAAGATAGTTAATTGTTTTAGAAATGATTATGTCGAAAAGAGAAAACAGTTATTTATTTTAAAACCATATTTTTTGAATCGTAGAAGTAAATATTTGTTTAATATTATTTTAAAGCAATTAGGGAATTAAATATTTGGGTTAAATTTCATCTTTGGTCTGAAAGAGATGTTAGTTAATTCAGTTTTATTAAGGAAAATAAAGTACTGAATGTTAATAAAAGAAGTCGATTTAACAATCCAAAGTAGATTTAATTCCTATTAAATTGCTTGTTTAAATGTAATTTCTTCTGTTATTGCTTTGGGGGGGGAAATTGGTTAGAAGAGTTGTTAAGTCTTCCAAATGGGGTTTTTAAATTATGTGGTTGTCATTTTTTTTGTAGTCAACCTTTGGATTGCCTTGGGTAGTGTGTCTAATTGTCTCAGTTAGTTACCCGGTTATCACGAATGGGGATGTGTTGACTTTATGTCGTGGATAGGGATTTAATATCCTTAGATCGCACTTGTGTAGCCTTGGTTTGTGGAGCTATTCCATGTGTTGCCTTAGAGAAGTGGCTTGCAATGAGGGCAGGCACACAAAGTGGTGTCAGGATAATTCATGGTAAGTTAGTTAATCCAATGATAACATAAATTAATTAATTAGAGGACTAGGTAGTATCAAACACTTAATAAGATAATTATGCCTCGATCATGGATGCAAGGGCTTGTATAGACTTGGGATGGGACGAGAAGGCCCGGAATGGCAAGATTGTTATCTTGTCCTTACGAGAGATAACTGATTCTACATCGGCTTACATGAGGGTCCGAGAGTTGTTAGTGTAATGATGGATAATTTCCTGCAAGATAGAATATGTTAACACATGTATGCAATAATAAATAATACTATCAATCAATAGAATGCATAGGAGAATATGAAAGAAAAGGAATGAAACTAGAACGGTCTCACACATTTCTCTCCTCCATGACTAATTTCCATTGCACCTCCTAACTCTATTGTAATAATGAATGCCCTCAGATTATGTGTGTGAGAAAACTCCAAATGTCCAGCCCTTAAACAAAGCTTTGAAGGATTTGTATAAAATTTCTATGCAAAAGAAATGAATCCTAATTGCATAAATCTCCAAAATATTAATTACTAGAATGTGAGAAAATAGCAAATGCACAAGGAATCTAAAACATTAAGAAATTCAAGATCACAATAATAGATAGATCGATCCCAAAAATGAGATCAAGATTGTCATTTTATAGAAAATGCAATCTTGAACAGACGGATGAGATGAGAGATTGAGAAAATGCCCTAGAATCAAAGGTCAAGATTCAATATGACAACTCTCAATTAGGGTTAGGGTAAAGATCCCCAAATGTGTGGACAAGATTTAATTTAAGAAATTAAATCAATGGTGGAGAATAAACATGACATTGAGATGAAATTAGTAAAAAATTAAGAGATAAGAGGATGAGCTTTTAGAAAATCAGTAATTCTAGCAATTACTTGATTTGTAGAAGAATATTTCCATTTTGAATTAAATTAATTCAAAATATGGATTTGTGAGATAATGAGTAATTGATTTTTGAAATTAATTACTAAAAGAAGAATCAGTTAACAATGTGAAGTCATTTTTAAATAAATTATTTTATTTAAAAAGAGGGAAATGTCACATAAGGCAATTAAATAATTATTTAATTTAGAAGAGGTAGTTAAATAATTAAATAACTTAATGAATTTATTTAATTAAGAGAGGATTTAGGAACTAGTGACATATTAAATCAATATATTAAAATATATTTATTTAATAATCAGGAGGACATTAATGATAAAGATTAATTAAATAAATTGATGACTTTATTTAATTATGAAAAGACTTTGACAATTAGTGACACATTAAATAAATAAATAAGATTTATTTATTTAATAATCATGAAGAATGAAAGATCATGAATTATTTAATTAATAGTTGAAGGTGGGTTAGAAACATAATTAAAATGTCATAATTATGTTAGGACGAAAGGTGGTAAAATAGTGTTTGCAGGCCTTGGTCATTTTTATGTGTCTACATTTGCCCCTCTTTGTCATAATGCAGTTTATTGCGTTATGGCAAAGAAAACAAATCCAGAATATGCCCCAGTGAAGGTACAGAGTGCCTATACCCCTCGGGAAAATTTTTGAATTTTGTCCCGGGGTCAAAAAAATTTGGAAAATATCCCGACTAGTTGAATTAATGACCAGATAAGTAACAGCGTGATCGGTTTCAAGAACGGAGGACATTGAGTTAGTGAAAATACCAGTCAAAGGCAGTCAAATGAGCCTCCAGTACAACCTATCAGGTCAAAACCCTAATTTTCAACCTATAAATAGATTGAAAAGGCAAAACCAAGTGTCATTTGCTCATTTGCAAAATAGAACTTTTAGAAATCAGAGCTCAGAGTGACGATGGTGATTCCAGTGACTACCCACCATGGATAACGCGTGCAGACTTTCCGACGACCCAAGGGCGCAGAGGCACTAGTAGGTACCCTATCCAACTTGTCAATTTTTGAATTTAATGCATTTATGAGGGTTCATGGGGGTTTAAACAAATGCGTTGTGATGCAAATGATGTCGCGTAAGCCACAAATGCCTTCATGTTCGACGTATTTGTTTGCATCATGATGCAAGTGTCTGGGGTAGCTAGGTTTTCTTGTTAAGTTGCGCATTTGCAAGCTAAAATGACGTAATCACCAGATTGTGATGCAAGTGAGGCAATCCGCGATGCATCTGCTCTATTGCAACGCAATTTGTTAGGTAGAACAATGCATTTGATAAACCGCAACGCGATTGCACGTGTGACGACGCAAATGTTTTTAAGTTGCGCAATTTCTAGATAAAGCGACACATTTGCCATGTGTAGAGTCGCATTTGAATAATTGTGATGCATTTGTGGTCAACGCAACGCAATTGATATTGAATGGAGTTGACTTGTATTGACTTTAATTTTAGATGCATTTTGATTTCAGTAATGTTGACCCGCGGGCGCTAACTCATGTTTTTGTATGTGTAGATGTGATTGGTGTCGATTTACACTCGCGAGTTTAGGCCGGCGACATATGCCTTCAGAGATCATTTGAGCGATAGGGAGAGACAGCACCTGATGTCACTAGAGTTGTACTACATTACCTACATGCCCATTATTTGGGCAAATAGGGGTTTGCTAACAGCTCTTTGTGAGAGGTGGCACTCAGAGACTTGCTCGTTTCATCTACCTACAGGAGAGGCGAAGGTCACCTTAGAGGATGTGTACCGTATTCTTCGCATTCATATCCATGGAGAGAGGGTTTTATACAACCCACGCCGATGGCGACAGGCCCTGTTAGATATGTACGAGGATGTCGGTGATGCCCAGTTGGGTCTGGATGGTTATGAGATTGGGTGGAATGTGGTAGCTGACCAATTTCCCAGGTGGGATGCTATGTTGATGACACTAATTGTTGGGTTAATGATTCTAGATTGTCGTGGTCATGGATTTCCCATTGGATGGGGGGATGTACTTTTTTGTATGTGGGGACAAAGTACCATTTTTGCTTGGGGGCCTTACTTGTTGGCCATGCTATACCATCAGTTGCATGAGGTCGTCTATCATTAGGGCCATAGTATCAGTTGTGGGACTACCCTTCTGATGATTTGGGCATGGGAGCGCATTCTCGTCTTTTGGAGACCAGTATAGACATAGCAGTTGGGCGATGGGATGTCATATGTCTACTTGTATGCGAGTTCAGTCAGTCAAACTCACATGGGGTATATTGGTTATTGGTGTCATAGGATTGACACCATCATTAGCTTTGTCTGGAGGCCTTATAGAGATTGTGCCCAATGGCCAGATGAGGATGGCCATTTGTCATTATGCAGATAGTTTCAGTATTTCATTGGCTGCACGATTTAGATCCAGCAAATCATAGAGATGTACTTGCCCCAGCGAGTTCAAAGAGCAGCAAGTTGTGCCAGTAGGCACGGCAGAGTATGCACGATCTTCTAGGGAGACCATGTTGGGGCCCCCCATAACAGTGACAGTGGCCGAGTAGTAGGTCGATGGTTTAGTTGCAGTGTCGTGGATGTGGAGAGGGGGTCCAGCAGATCCAGGGACATGAGTCGAGTTTGACGCCTGGTGGTAGATTCATAGGCCCATCCCCTTGACAATCCAGATGGTCTGCCACCTATAGATCAGAGGTCAGTTATTCCACGGGTACCGAGGAGAGGTCGGGGTGGCAAGGATGGAGGCAGAGATGGCAGAGGGGCCAGGGGGAGAGATGGAGGCAACAGAGCCAGAGGCAGAGGAGACAGAGGTAGAGGAGATGAAGGCCAGGTCGGGGGAGATGATGAGGGTGGTGGAGGAGATGGGAGGGGTGTTAGGAGGAGGAGGGATTGTTGAGAAACGATGTCTCAACTTCCAGTCTGAAGCCAAATCTTCCAAAGCCTTGGCGAAAATTGTTCATTTCTGCCTTTTACCGCCATACCGTGATGGTCTCCTTAAAGTCCTCGCGGTACCATGGTGAAGGGTCTGATGATTACTGCCTTACCGTGGTGGGCTCAATATTTCTACCTCTGCGGTTGCTCTAGCTCTGGTGGCTTGGCCTAGTGCTTACCGCTGTGGTATGACTGCCAACATCTAGCTAGTGGTTATCGCCATACCGCGGCCAACCAAGAGGCTGACCGTGGTAGCCGTGGTAAAGCCACCTACGGCTTGCCAAGTGGTTACTACCATACCGCGGCCAGCCAAGAGGCTGACTGTGGTAGCCACGGTAAAGCCGCCTATGGCTTGCCAGGCGGTTATCGCAGTGGCCGCGATAAAGCTACCTACGGTCAATGTTGATGGTTACCGCTCTACCGCAGGGTCACCTCTCGGCCCCCACGGTAGCGCGGTAAGACCCTCAGCGGTCCCTTTGATCGGTTACCGCCATACCGCAGGGTGAGCTCGGGAGGGCTGCGGTAGCGCGGTAAGATGGATGGCGAGCTCAGTATCCTTACTGCCTTACCGCAGGGTGAGCTCGAGTGGACCGCAGTAGCACGGTAAAGGCTATGGGGAGCTCAGTCAAGCTCGGCAATCAGGTTGATCGAGTTGGACTCGGTTTTAGATAGTGACAGCAAATAAGATGGGGACACGTGGCTCAGTGTCGTGCGATTATTGGCTAGAGGCCAATGTAGTAATTACAGCAGGTGCAGGTCATTTCAGGGTGGCGAAACAGAACCCAATTTGGGTAATGACAGTTATGGCCTAGGTGGCTCGATGTAGGAAGATTGACATGGGAAAATCATTGGTGTGATTTGATTAGGGACAATTGTACTTTATGATCGACAGTTGTCTAACTTGAATGCAACGTATAACTTATGTAGGTCGAGTATGTAATTGCATAGGGGAGAGAGTTCGAACTGAATGTTTTTGAGAGAAAAAACATTGTAATGGTAAGAACAAGATTGTGTTGATGTGAGCTGAACGAAGAAGTCTTTGATTTGTATGTAACTATTTTTGTTACTATATTACAAAATAGTCTGACTGTGTGTGGTGGGTTTTTTACCTGAAAAGTTTTTCCCACGTATATCTTGTGTCAATCTGTGAATGCCCAATATTGTGTAATATCTATTTTTTACTTGCTTGTATTCATCTCAAGTAGTTTTAGAAGCTATTGAAACTGTTATATGTTTTATTCCTCTATTGTATTAGTGTTAAGGGAATGTATTCCGCACTATTGGGTCTCTAGATCCATGCTTGTTTTCCCTTCAAGGATGACGAAGGGAAAAGGCATCCCAGGAGAGTTAGGAGGAGAGTAGGTGGTGCACCATTGTCACCTATTCATGAGGAGGGTGAGGAGAGAGAGATGTCATCCGAGTCGGAGGCAGTGGAGGATCTCAGAGGGGGTGAGGAGGAGGCGGAGGTGAGGGTCGAGGAGGTGGTCGGAGGCAGAGAGTAGGAGGCAGAGGTGAGGGCAGAGGAGGATCCATTTGTCAGGGGATATCGTCTTGATATAGATGTGGAGGAGATTCGGTCAGAGGAGGAGAGGGATGAGGAGAGAGATGAGGAGGAGGTGGAGGATGAGACAGACCGGAGGTTGCGGGAGCGTATGATTATTGGGGATGATGAGGGTGACAGATCACCCATTTTTCCTGTCGATGCTACTATTGATCAGAGGATCGCAAATCTTTAGAGTAGACTTGATGTGGCCTTTTCTTAGAATAAGGCCTTGGCAATGGAGCTAGAGGTCACCTGAGTAGAGAGAGATCAGGTCATCCTTCGACGTCAAGAGTCAGACCGATGGGTCACGGAGTTTGTGGATTTTGCGGAGTTATGCTCAGAGCTGATAGGGGACATGGTTAGAGAGTTGGCCAGGATGGCAGAGAGGAGGGGGCAGTACATATTATTATATGAGTAAGGAGTTCCCCCATAGAGATGGGACCTAGGATTGTCCTGATCCTACAGCAGGACAGGCAGTGGCAGTTGGACACATAGCAGTAGCAGATCACACAACAGTAGTCATACTAGTGTTGGGGGGTCGACCTCGTTAGGGAAATCATTAGGCCATAGGTCACACAGCTCTCACAGGAATTCTTCAGGCCATAGCCACAGGTCAGATCATGGGCATAGATCAGTGTCATCAGGACACCAGGCAGAGCAGAGCCAGCCTCATGTTACCAAGGCCTTGGGCTCTCAGAGTTAGACCGATGACACCACTCTTATTCAGTTCACTATTCACTTGATGGGTCAACCACAGCTACCTCGTAGGTCACCTCCATGGGACGGAGGCGGGTCATCATAGGACTTTTTTTTAGACACCTTTATGTTTTGATATTCGAGCCTGCGAGCTCCATTTTTGGGATATCCTATGACTCTATCTTGTGACATTACATTTTTGAGATTATATATATGTGATGCAATTTTGATGTGGTCTATATGATTGTATGTGTTATGGTATTCTATGATTTTGTGAAATTTTATGCAATGCTTTTATGACAATATGAGGTGTATGGATATTACGCTTATGTTTATGAATGAAATTATGGATGTGGTTATGTATGTATGCATTGTGTAATGTGATAATGATGTGATTCTTATATGTTAATGCAACTATTATTTATGATGCCTATATGTTGATGCAAATGATAGTGTTATGCAATGTGAATTATGAAATTCTCATGTGATCATGTATGCAACTTTGTTTTTTTGTATGTCACAGGATATCATCCGAGAACGAGAGAAGAGAAGGCGAAGATTGATGTTAGCGCGAAGAAAGATATGCATGTTAGTGCAGAAATAAAAATTCTTCAAAGCTTTGCTATAGTGCTATCCTAGTTGTTTCTCTTAATCATCATTGGGCGAAAAATGTCATGATGGTCGACAAACACTATGATATGACATAGACCGATAGTGTGCAAGGTCGAACTATCACGTAGATCAACAGTCACAAACAAAGATGATCATGACTCATACAAAGAACTTAATTGCCCCTAGTTCTTTTTTCATGACCAACTATCAGAAAAACTAAACTAATCATGAGACATCGTTGCTTCTCTAAATCCCAACGTCAGGACATCCTTGAGAAACTAGCCACATGATAGTCAAAAGCAGACAGGAAAATCATCGTACTACGTCGTTGCTTCTCTAAATCCTGAACTCAGGACATCCCGGAGAAACTAATAGCAGAGTGATTTAAAAGACAAGGATAATTATCATGATATGTCATGGTTCCTAAGACATAAGGAACTAATATCATGATAATCATCAAAAAGACAAAAAAAAATTGCCAAGTGCTTGCCAAATGTTTTTAATGTCAAGTGTTGCCATATGTCGAGCGATATCAAGTTCGGGAAGGACACATCCTGAATGATGTTGATATCCATGAGATCAATTCTCAGAGTTAGGAGAACCCATCAAAATTCTAGATGATGATGACGATGCTTAGGAAGGACACATCGAAAATCATATAGAAATGACGGGAGTTGCTTTTCAAAAGGACACATCTGAAGGAGAACCCAAAATTTTGCCAAGGTGAATTGTCTTGATTGAATTTCATTACATGTCATTACCGACATGTTGAATTGACTGAAAATGTTGATGCAACATGTTATTGATAGACTGCCTGTTTGGGATTGATTGAAGATTTGCTTGATTTGAAGATGGTTGGATGTGTGTGAAAATTTTGTGCCATGAACCCTAATGGAGTGACATAGTGCGGCCTCAAGGACTCATCAATTGATGGCCTTGCCTACGTCATGCACTTAGAGACCTCGTAGTTCAATACAACCAATGACATTGTCCCAAAGGACAAAAGTTTGTATCATGATTTTATTGCGACAAACCTAGAAAAACTGGCCTAATGTCTCGGGGATTCAAAGATGAATCTTGCCTACGGAGCAAATGTGTTGAGACAACGTAGTTCAGACATTAACAAAAGATATTGATTGACGTGACCGATTGAACTGACCAGATAGAGATTGAATTTGACTCTATTTTTGGGATTTTGACATTGATTTGGATGTTTTTGTATTTTCTCGGGACATTTTCAAATTTTTAGGATTTTTTCAGGACTTTATCCGATTTTTAGGATTTTTTCAAGACTTTTTCAGATTTTTAGGATTTTTTTAGGACTTTTTCAGATTTTTAGGATCATGTGCGATACCCACTGCAATTACATGGTAAAGGTCTTGCCCCCAGATAGAGCGAGGATTATCCGAGTTCAATGATATGGAAATAGGTAGACACAAGGCAAAGGCAAGAATATGCGAGGGATGATGTCAACCAAATGTTAACCATGGTCAGAATCAACAGGACTTAGGACAAGTGTCGTGAATGTGTCAGGCCTTTGCAATTATGGGAAGTGGATAAAGGTTGATTGGAGAAATAGTAGATGGCAAAGCAATGATCGACTACGCATGGCACCTATTTGCCAGGTTTTCACCATGGTACTTATCCATAGTGCCTATTTGCTAGGTTTTCACCATTGGACGAATTCATTTCCTTTTACTATTTTTGCCATTTTTTTGATTTTTTTGGTGTCACCAAGATGCTTGTTTGCCAGGTTTTCATCAAGGGATGATTTTTTCTTTATTTTTCAATTTTTTTGTATTTTTAGGTTTTTAGCCAAGCTCTCTGATGCTATGTGTAGAACTTTCTCAATGTAAGTTGTTGATAGGTTCTATCAACTGTTCTCCATCAGGTGTGGCTAACTGATAAGCTCTAGAACCGAATTTAGTAGTAATAATGTAAGGACCAAGCCAATTAGCCTCAAATTTTCTAGGCTTTTCACGGTCCACTTGATTTCTTGGGTTATGCATTAAGACTAAGTCACCAATTTCAAACTTTCTCACCATTACTCTTTTGTTATAACTTCAGAAAAGATGATTTTGATATGCCTATAAATGATTTAAGGCATTTTGTCATCTTTCTTGTAACATTTCTAGCTCATGCAAGCGAGACTGACTATACTCTTCATCATCAATCATTCCTTTCAAGGAGACTCAGAGAGAAGGAATTTTGATCTCGATGGGCAATATGGCTTCAAATCCGTAAACTAGGGAAAATGGAGTGGCTCTAGTGGGGGTATGAATGCTAGTACGATAGGCCCATAAAGCGGGATTAAGTTGCAGGTGCCAATCTCGGCCAGCGTCATTGACAGTCTTCTTCAAAATGCGAAGAATTGTTTTATTTGATGCCTCATCTTGGTTGTTACCTTGTGGGTAATAGGGGGTGGATAAATGATGTTGCATGTGGAATTGTGCATAGAGTTCATGAACGTCTTGATTTTTGAATGGACTGTCATTATCTGTGATGATGGATTGTGGAACACCATACCCACAAATGATGTAATTTAGACTAAAACTGGATATTTGCTTATCAGTGATGTAAGTGAGAGGGACGGCTTCAATTCACTTAGTAAATTACTCAGTGGCAGTGATTATGAATTTATGGCCATTAGAAGAGGATGGATGGATCTTGCCCACGAGGTCGAGTCCCCATTGTGCAAAAGGCCATGGAGAAGTAATCGGTCTTAGTTCCTGTGCAGGTGCATGAATTAGGTCACTATGCACTTGGTATTTTCGACATGTTCTGACAAACTGAAGAGCATCTTTTTCCAATGTCAGCCAGTAGTACCCAAGTCTAGTGACTTTCCTAGCTAACGTTGGACCACTCGAATGAGATCTACATATACCCTCATGTACTTCTCGTAAATTTTTTTGGGCTTCATCAGTGTCAAGACAGCAAAGAAAGGTGTTATCAAAGCCACGGTGGTATAGGGTGTCATTGAAGATGGTGTGTCTAGCAGCTTTTCGAATGAAGGACTTTCATTGGTTGTTGGAAAGGTTGGGTGGTAGGGTTTGGGATTTAAGATAATCATAGATGTCTTGGTACCAAGGCAAACTAGGACCAACAATCTCACAAACCATTTCTGACTCTAGGATATCATATGCGGCATCAGTAACTGTTCCACTAAAAACTCAAATTGTGACACATTTTTAGGGATGTCCAATAGAGATCCAATAGTAGCCATTGCATCGGCTACCTTATTTTGTGTCCTTGGGATTTTTTCAAAATAAATCATTGTGAAATATGTCATGAAACTATCCACCATTCATTTGTAAGGAAGCAATTTTTCGTCCTTTGTGTCATAATCATCGTTCACTTCATTGATGACCAACTGAGAATCCCTAAATATGAGCAATGTCTAAATTTTCCATTTAATTGCTATCTTGAGACCTGTGACCAGTGCTTCATATTGTGCAATGTTATTTGTTCAAGGGAAGGTGATCCAAAATGATTTAGGAATTGAATCTCCTTGTGGTGTGATGAATAAGATACCAGCTCCTGAACCATGCCCAGTGTGGGACCCGTCAAAATATAGCTTCCATGGTAATGCAGGTTCTATGTGAAATATAGACTCATTAGGAAAATCCACTACCAATGGATGGGTAGCCTAGATGGGTGCATCCGCAAGTTGATCTTCTATTACTTGACCTTTTATTACCTTGTGCTCAACATATTGTATGTCGTACTCGCTCAATATCATGACCCACTTCGCCAAAAGGCCTGTTAATTCCACTCGGCTTAGAAGATACTTTAGTGGATCAATTTTGGCTACCAAGTGTGTTTGGTGGCTTAGCATGTAATGTCTTACTTTCTATGCCGTAAAGACAACTGCAAGGCATGCATGTTCAATAGTTGTATAGTTCAACTCATATCCTATCAGTGTGTGACTGATGTAATATATGGCTCTTTCTTTTTCTTCATGGTCATTTTGTGCCAATAATTCCCCTAGTGCATTTGTAGTTGCAGAGACATACAGGATAAATGGCTTGCCCCCAAAAGGTGGCATCAACACTGGTGGTGTCAATAGATATTCTTTAATTTGTTCAAAGGTTGTGTGGCATTTTTCTATCCATAAAAATGGAATACTTTTGCATAATAGATATTGAAATGGTTGACACTTGTCTCCCAACTATGCAATGAAGCAGCGGATGGACTGCAGTCTACCCTGGAGTGTTCTCAGCTCACTGATTCCTTTTGGTGGAGGCATGTCTAGAATTTCTTTGAATTTTGTGGGATCAACCTCAATGCCTTGTCGTGAAAATATGTATCCCAAAAGGTTGCCTGAAGTGACTCCAAAGACACATTTTTTTGGGTTCAAACGAACCTTGTAATCTTCAAGCCGTCTAAAAATTTGGTCCTAGACTTTGAGATGTTCTTTTCGTGTCAAAGATTTTTCCAATAGGTCATCCACATAATCTTCCATTAGGATATGCATCATGTCATGAAATATTGTTGTCATAGCCCTTTGGTATGTTGCGACTGCATTCTTTAAGCCAAAAGGCATAACATTCCAACAATATGTTCCCCAAGGGCAAGTGAATGTTGTTTTGTGCTGATCCTCTATTGCAATTCAAATTTGGTTATATCTCGAGAAACCATCCATGAGGGATAGCATCTTGTACCCTGCTGTGAGATCAACAATCATGTCTATATTTGGTAAGGTGAAGTCATCCTTTGGGCAAGCCTTGTTCAAATCTCTAAAATATATGCAGATACGAATTTGTCCATTTGGCTTTGTGACAGGGACAATGTTGGATATCCAATCAACATAATCTATTGACCTTATAAACCCAACATCCAGTAACTTCTTTAGTTCAACTTTTACCAGTAGTGAAATTTGTGGATGCATTTTGTGCAACTTTTGTTTGACTGGCTTGATTTTTGGGATTAGAGGAAGATGATGTAAAACCAATTCTAGATCAAGGCCTGGCATGTCAGCATATGACCATGTGAAGTTAACTTTCCTATCTGTGAAGAATTGTTGAAATTCAAGTTTTTCTTCTTCTGACAATGATGCGACCAAGAGAATCATTTTGGGATTCTCTGGTGTGGCTATGTTAACTTCCATTGTGTCTTCAATAAGCATAGCTAATTTTTCCTATTTCATGGGAAGAAAATCCAATCCTCCATCCTTAGGTGCCTCAGATAGGTTTTCACCTTTGGATGCATCCTTTGTTTTTACTATTTTTCTATCAGAAGGTGCCTTGCGGTTTTCACCTAAAGACATTTCTTTTTTTGTTTTATTCTTTGTACTTTTGTGATTGGAGGATTGCACAGTCTCCCCGAAGTAAGTTGCATAATCTAGATCAATGGAAAACCCTATTTTGTGATCACCCCATGGGATGCCTTCACGGAGCCCCATGAATTCTGCATTTGCCTCATCATTCTGAAATATGTCCATCACTGGTGGTTCTTGTTGGTCCCAGTCAATCAGTTGTGGGTAAACAAGGGGAATCCCATCGTCAGTGTTGGTAAAGGATGGGGAAGATGCAAAAAGTGTGCAAATTGAAGCCTCAAGTGTGAAGGCAAAGTTGTCAATTTCAACTTCTGTGTCAGATGCAATGGATGGACCATACTCAAAGTCAGATGAGTCAAATTCAAAGTCATAATAAGGGATAAAATTATCAGCATCATGACTAGTGGTTGGCATTTGAGCAGTATGCATAGCGTTAGGTTCTTGGGTGGGATTGGGAATGGGGTGGGATGATTCAGGTGTTGCTGACGACACCTTATGTTCTTCTGGGTTCCAAGGAATGCTTACCCATTCCTTCTTTTTGGAATGTCTATCGATAGGGTCAATGTTATATTCCTGTCTGAATCTTTCTTCAAATGGGAGTTGGTCAGGTACTAGGAATAATTCATCAATGTCATAGTCACTTAGGGTTTTGTCAGATCCCCATTCCCATTCATTGGATTCAATTTCGATAAGGGATTCTTTGCTTGTCTCGACACTTTTCGATGCCATTACATCCTTACTTGAAAGTTCATAGGTACATTGATCATCAGTTTTGAGTTGGTCGAACCCTAGCCCTATGTACTTTGGTCTTTCTTTTATTATAACAGGTTCCCTCCTTCCATTGTTGGCCTTTCCAAGACCGCTTGTGCCGTCAAAACCTAGTGCCTTGCATATCTCATAGCCTTTTCCATAGAGATGCACTCGTAGTGGGGGTAACTCCTCTAGGTCTTTGTAGATCCAATTAACTATGTCGTCGATGACTTCATTACCCATGTTGCCCCATAGTGTGAAAACACTTTTTGGTGGAACCTTGAAAGTTGTTTTGGGCTCAACTGTGAAACTTGGTTTGCCATAGACTTTAGGTGGCTTAGGTATTGTGGTGATAAAGTAAGCCGTATTCAATTTGAAATCTCCACAGCCAAGGTCCTGGATCTGAAGGTCGTTACTTGGGATGAAGGCTGAGGAAGATGGTGTGATAGAGGTTGATGGAATGGATGATTTGGTGAGTGTGGATGGATCAATATATTTGGACGAAGTGGAAGTGGATGCCTCCCAATTGATGGGTACCTAGTTCTCAACAGTGGCTCGCAAGTTGGTACAATATTGAAATGGATCGGGATCTCCTAGGATAGTGATCTTAGTACCATCAAAAGGGAATTTTAGGCATTGGTGGTATGTGGATGAAATGGCCTTTACAGCATGAATCCAGGGTCGACCAAGTAAGATTTTATAATGTACGTCACGATCTAGGACCTGGCATGTTGTATCTATGATAACTGGTCCTACTCGGTGTGGAATTGTAATGATGCCTTTAGAAGCACGTTCTTCATCATCGTATGCCTTGATGACAATGCTCTTGCTAGTGTCTACACATGCATCAGAGAAACCAATAGCTTTAACCAATTTTAAAGAGCAGATGTTCAATCCTACTCCACCATCTACTAAGACTCGTCTAACCTTATGTTTGTGGACAAAAACCTCGATGTGAAGGGCATCATTATGAGATGGTTTGGGCAAGGAATAGTCACTGTCTGAAAAGAAGATGTAATGAGGCGAATTTAGATATCCGACCATAGTCTCAAAGTGGTTGACATCAATGTTGGTTGGGACGAACGAATCTTGTAGGACTTTATCCAAGATGGCCTTATGTGTGGGTGAAATATGGAGTAGTTTGAGAATGGATATTTGAGCAGGTGTTTTATTCAATTGCTCAATGAGATTGAACTCCGATTTAGGGGTTGACTGTCTAGCGGATGGACCAGGTATGGTGATTCTAGGTTGATGTGCAGAAGGACCTGGGATAGTGACCTTTCCTTTACGTGTGGTGACATTGCATTTTGGGGCCTTTCTAATGGTAATGGTATTAACACATTTATCTTCATCAGTAGCGCGAAGATTGTTAATAATGGTACCACTAGGATAATTGTATGCAGGACGGACATTATTGTAGGTCGGATGGATGTGATTGGCTTGGTTATTGGTATTCTTTGTGCCAGATGAGGAAGCTTTACCATAATCTTGCAATGGGTTTTTGTGGATAGTATGATCCACATTAGACGTAAATGATTGACCACCTAACTCAATGGTGTGGTTCTCAATGAGGTCTTGTACCAAATTTTGCAATTGACGACAAGAAGAGGTTGTGTGCCCTTTGGCATGGTGGTAATCACAAAATGCATTGTCATCCCACCATGATGGCTTGAACTAACTGGGATCATACGATTTAGGCTCTTCCAGCATTATGATGCCATTTTGAAGAATTTTCTTCAGGACAATTTCAATAGGTTCACCCAAAGGGGTGTATGTACATTTTTGGAATTGTCGGGGTTGACGCAGCTGCCTTTGATTAGTTTGTGCAGGATTGTTTTGGATAGCATTGGAATTTGGTGTCGGTGTAGTTACAGGTGTGTTTTGATTTTGTACTCCTTTGATTGTGAGTACATGACCTATTGCATTGACGGTTTTTTCATCAACCACACCATCGTTGGTGATATGCTTGTTCTTAACCCAGTATTTGGTTTTGTCATTCGAGCTACTTGGGTTATTATTTGTGGTGGTGTTGATGGTTTTTCCATCATATTTTAATTCACCTTTGGGGATCAAGGATTTCTCAAGTTGAACACCCTTTTCAACAAGGTCAACAAAGGTGGTGCAACAATGGACTTGTAAGCCATACCGTAGTGGTCCTAGGAGAGTTTGTACAAACATGGTGACTTTCTCCTTTTCAGGTATTTCTACTGGACATCTGCTTGCTAAGGTTCTCCATCTTTGAAAGAATGGGATAAAAGTCTCTCTTGCATCCTCTTGGGTAAGTCTGCATAAGGAGGCAATGTCGATATCCGTGTCAATGTTATAGGCATAGTTTTCAACAAGCTTGTTTGCCAATTCATCCCATGTTTTGATTCCTTTAGGAAAAAGTGAGAACCATTCCAATGCATGACCTACGAGACTTCTAGAAAAAAGTCTCATGAGGTATGTTTGTTCATATGCAATGTCCATGCAACTAGTGGTGAATTCTCTTATGTGTTCAATAGGGTTTGTTTTACCTTTGTATTTTGGAAAATGAGGTACCACATATCCATGAGGAAAGGGTGGCATATACAAGGTTGTGTCAAATGGATATGGACACAAGTCATGTGACATGTATGATTTTTTGTTGGATTGTTGCAAGGTCTCCACTTGCATTTGAAGAGCAACGAGTTGGAGTGTGAGTGCTTCCACCATGGGGTTATTGGTAGCATCACACATGTTGGTGATAGGGATAGCTTGAGTGCCTAGTTGTTGTGATGAGATGTGTTGATTTGGAATTGGTTGTCAATGAGAAAAATGAGTGTTTTGATGAGGGATGTGTTGATGTGTATGAACTTGAGAGGAATAAGTGGGGATGTGAGATCCTGCCATGTTGGATTGAATTTGAGGGCCTTGTTGATTTTGAGCTTGTTGATGCCCAAATGGAGTGAAGGATTCAGGACCTTGATTGCCTTGCCCAAATAATAAATTGTGGCCATGAGGAATGTTGGTATTGGCCTGTGAGGAATCAGGTTGGGTACCTTGAATGACAACTCTTCATTTATTTCTCCCAAAAGGGTTGGATGAGTTGGTTTCCATAGCATTTGAAGAACCTAATAATAGGTTTTCTTGTAGGATTTGAGAAATGCAAATCCACAGAACCCAATGAACACCTGCATGCAAGAAACTTGTCACAGAGAAAGAGAGAGAACAAAACAAGGGTTTGGCTCTGACAATGTGCAAAGATGTATTATCAGAAAAGTGAATGAATCAAAAAAAGATACAAGAGATCAATCCTTATAAAAGGAGATCTAAACCTAAAGGAAACCCTAACCCTAAAGGTGAGTGCATTTAATAATTAATATTAATTATTAAATGACTAATATATGTGCATAAAGTGAAATCTTAAGAGGAGAGTAAAGTTAATTAATTACTTTACTCTAACACCCCCCCTTAAGATGAGCAAGAGTGCAGCTACAAACATGTGCAAAAAAGAAAATGTAACTACAATGCATGAAAGTAAAATTGGATCCCGGCAACTAGGCCTGATCAGGTACCCAAGTACAAGGAAATCTCTATCAAACGGAGAAAAGGAGAAAACCCAGTGGGAGAAAACTCCTCTCCAAAAAGAGATGCAAAAAGAAAGTACAAATGGAATGTCTCAAGAGACTCTCTCAAGAACATATGTAGATATACAATCAGATACCCCCCCATGAGAGAGAGTGGAGACTCCAAAGGCCCCCCAGAATGAGAGAACCCCTGTGCCAATGATCAAACCAATGTGTCGCCTCGGAGGAAGAAATAGATCCAACGGTCGAAGAAGAGGAAATCCCTGGATGTGAGGTGAAAATGGAAGTCTTGGATGATGTGCACTGAAGAATGAAACAACAACATGAGTGTATGAATAACAAAATGGTGAATCAAACAACTCAAGATGATCCTGAAATGGAATCTCCAATGAAGAAGGGATAACAGGTGTGCTGAATATGTCATCTATGAGGAAAGGAATATCCTCAGATATGGCCTCAACAACTGCACTTGATGGCTCGATGAGTGGAGCAACAATGTCAGTCACAACTGAAGAGGTATCCTGCTGAACAAATGTGATCTCAACAGGAGGAAGCGGTGTAGAAGTCTCGACACTAGTCTCATGAACAGATGGAAGAACACATAAGTTCAAGTGACCAAACTTCTCCTCAAATACTGCATGCTCTCTTTTAGAAAGAGAGGGAGATGGTGGACCAAATTGTGTAAATGCATACAATCAGGAAGAATGATCAACTGTCCCTGTTGCAACAATGTTGCAATTCTGAATGTCTCTGATGTGCACTGAATCAGGTGTGAACTCAACTGTCTTCCCTGTCCCACTGTGAGCAATCTGATAGATGGAGAGAAGGTTAGTGGACAAAGATGGAACACATAGTACATCATTGAATGTACCATCATCAATATCGATAGAACCTTTCCCACATACACTCATATAAGTGTTATTACCCATCAATATGTGTGGTGAGGACGTAGCCTCGAAAGATGAGAACATGTCCTGAGAAGATGCCATATGGTGTGAAGCACCTGAATCCAGTAGCCATCTAGATAAATGTGAATTGGTGGTTGCACATAATGCATGACCCTTATGTGGGGCCTATCCATCTATCTGGAATGATGGTGAAGAAGAAGACCCGCCTGAAGTAGATGAAGAAGAGTGATGAATATGGTTCTTCTCAAGAAGAGTTGTCAAATCTGAAACCTATTTTGCATATCCATCTATCTTCTTCTCATAACACTTGGACTCGTCATGTCCTAGCTTAGTGCAATAAGCACACTTAGGTCTGTCTTTCTTCGATGATTCCCCCTTAGGAGAAGGTGAATCAGAAGTCTTCTGTGAACTAGAATCCTTTCAATGCTCTGTGGTCTGTGGTTTATGTTTCTGTTTCTGCTTCTGCTTCCCCTGAGATGACTATGCTACCAATGCTTGGTGCGGTGATCCTGTGAGAGCATCCAACTATGATATCTTAGCCTACTCTCGTGTCAAACGATCACAAAACACCTCAAAAGAAGACATGGTAAAACGTGCACCCAAGGCATCCATAGTGGAATGGAAGGTGGATGAGAATATCTGAAAGTTCCCACGAAGCCTTGACAAAATCAGGTAAATACACTCTGTATCAATCTTAACCTTACCACAACCCTGTAGAAGAGATCTTTGTTGTTTGAATTTCAACAGAAAGTCCTCAATGGAGGGAAAAGAATCAGGTACAAGTGAAGTCAACTCTGCCTCAATCTGTAGTGCACGAAATTGATTGATGGTACCAAATAAATCATTGAACTTGGTCCACATTTCAAGAGGACTGTTACATGCATCAAGATGAAACAACAAGCTGTCTGAAACATATAAGGAAATCAAACCCATAGCCTCATCCATCTTATTTCTATGCTACATAACCTCAAATGGCCTTATCAAAACTAGCTGAACCGTATCTAAATAGGACCACAACCCCTTTGATCTGAGAAGATGTGTCATAAATGTCTTCCAGGTATGATAGTTATGAGTTGTGAGAAGTTCAACAATAGAAGCATTTTCGGCCATGTTTTGAACTATGCCTCAACTGCTCTGAATTTTTATTATTATTATTTAGTGGTCTTTCCGAACTAGACAGAAGATGCAGAAGGGGTTTGTTTGTTTTGGTGTTTATAGATTCTAGTTTTCTGATGTAAATGACAGAAAGCAAGAAAAAACACCCCCCCACAATGCAAAAAACCAATCCCCAGTACAAACTGAAAGCCAGAAAACAATAGAAAGTAGTATATGTATGAGACAAATCTTAGTGTACCTAAAGAATTTTTTGGTGAAATAAACTACAGATCTGGAAAGAGCACAGAACCACCTTTTCGACGCCCTTTCGCTTTCAAAAAACGGAGCAAAATCGACAAAGTTATGCCCTATGGAGTGTAGAAAACAAAATCTATCTTTGACTACCAAAAAATGCATGCAAACTGCAAATTTCTAAAAACTTTCTTACACCATCAGAACGATGTCGGAACCAGCTTTCCGGCAATATCTTTTTTTTGCAAAATGGAGATTGTATGCAAAAAATACGCCCGATTTCGTGCAAGTTGCTCAAAAGGGTTTTTTTTTTTTTAAAGTTACACAGCCCTCAAGGGCTAAAAAACCTTCGGCCCCTGGTCCTATCAGTGACCAGGGGGCTGGCAATTGGAGCTAAGGCTGAAGCCCTTGGGCCTGCATGTGACCCTAGCAAAGCCCGCGGAGGCTACACAGTCCACCGGCAACGAACCGGTGGCTCCGCCCGATCGAGTGGCGCTCGGGTGGCCGCCCGATGGCGGATCGGCGGCGCCTGGGTTATAAATTGGGGGCGCAAATTTTTTTACAAAAACCTTTAAAAAATCAATTTTTTATGTTTTTTTTTTAATTTTTTGCCTCAAAAATCGTGTCGTGAGGCCGTACGGCTTTGGAGTAAAAAAATTTGCTTCACCTGGCAACTTTGTCCAAACCAGACATATTTTATATCAAAATAGGGGTTTATGGATGCTACGAGCTCAACGGTGAGGTCCATTTGAGCTCAAAGTGCACCAAAAAAAGAAACCCCCTATTCCAAATAAAAACTAGAAAACAAACACAGATTTGATGCAACCAAAACCTAGATCTCTAATTCTTTCAAAAACTGAACAAGTTGCAGCAGATCTGGCTCTGATACCATGTAGGATTTGAGAAATGCCAATCCACAGAACCCAATGAACACCTACATGCAAGAAACTTGTCACAGAGAAAGAGAGAGAACAAAACAAGGGTTTGGCTCTAACAATGTGCAAAGATGTATTATCAGAAAAGTGAATGAATCGAAAAAAGATACAAGAGATCAATCCTTATAAAAGGAGATCTAAACCTAAAGGAAACCCTAACCCTAAAGGTGAGTGCATTTAATAATTAATATTAATTATTAAATGACTAATATATGTGCATAAAGCGAAATCTTAAGAGGAGAGTAAAGTTAATTAATTACTTTACTCTTAACATTTCTAATGTACTCATGGAACTAGATGAAGTTCCAAAGAGTTTTGAGGTGGTTGCACCTATTTTTTGTGAAGGGATGGTGGATGTTTGTTGGGGGATAGATTGTGATGTGGTGTTGGTTTGGGTAGATGATCCCCCAATAGATTTTGTGTTGTTTGTGGTGGTAGTGTGACCAAGGGAGGTAGCATTGATGGTGTTGATGACATTTTGTGAAGAAGCTCCCATGGAAGGATTATGTGATGAGGAATTGGGAGATGTTTCTCTAAGAGTTTTAAGATCAAATCCCTTTGGTAACTTAGCCCCTTGGTCAAGGAGAATAGCTAGGAATCTAGAAGAGTCATTTAAGACTATTTCTTCCACAAAAGCAGCAACTTTTGGGCATTGGGCAGCAGCTAATAAGTCTTCTTCAAAGACTTCCCCATTTTTATCTTTGCGTAAAAATTGTTCAAAAAGATGTGATGGAGACGGTGGGATGTTTATCTCACTGAAATGATTGATGTTGGAATTTCCCATGTCATAACAAGGATTTTTTGTGGCATTAGGGGAGGAATCCATTCCAGTTGTGAAATCAAGAAATTTAGTGTCTTGTCCAAAGGAATCCATGAGTCTTTTCTTTTTTTGTAGTCTAGTTTCAACCATAAAATTTTTGCTCAACTTTGGGATGATGGGGAGAATGATCTAAGAATGACACTATGTTTTTTGGTATTGGTTGGATTTTTTTTTTTAGGAATGCTATGGAATGCAAGTGAGACCAAAATGAGGCTAAAGACTTGTGAATGCAAATGGTGTGACACTAAAATGGAGATGCTAAAGGTATGCAACTAAAGGATCCTAAGATGTACCTTACTATTGAGGGATCTAAGGAGGACAACTTGAGAAAACAAATTTTTTGCAATGATTCAAGTTTGGAAGACCAATGGACCATAAAAGGACTAAAAGAGGACAAAGTGAAGTTTCCACACTAGACTATTGAGTGGGAAATAATTCACAAAAAAAATTGGCTAAATGACAAAAAGGTAATTGGGTCCAATGATAACCTGCTATTGAATGCAAAGTTTAACAATGAATGGAAAGGGTCAACTCTTAAAATCTGCAAAAGTAAGTGTCTAAGAAGATGGTGAAGTTAACAATGCAATCTAATGGACTAGAAATGGAACCCTATTGTGATCCTAAAAATGGTACCTAAAATGCAATGTTTAAGGGAAGTTGAACAATTCAGTGTCTGGTTTTTGAAATGTAACAGTGAAGGAAGACTTGATTGAATTAAAGACAAGTTGTGGACTTTCAGTTTTGATAGTGAGAAGATGATTTGAAATTATTCGTAAATGGGTCGTACCGAATGCGGTACGACAGAGCGAATGCGGCTCACAATGGCGAATGTGGTTTTTGGACTAGCAAATGTAACTCAGTATAGTGAATGTGGTTTAATACTGGCAAATGTGGCGCAGTATAGTGAATGTGATTCAGGATAATTCAATTGCAGCTCATCAGAGCGAATGCGGCTCAAGATGTTTCAAATGCGACCCATCAAAGAGATTGCGGCTCACAATATGGCAATTGTGGTTTAACAGAGCGCTTGCATCGCATGAAGCAAATTTTTTTGGAAAGAAAACAATTTGGCCGAATTGACAAGTTTGGACCCAGATTGTTGATGTTCAGCTTGTTGAAGTTTATTGATTTTGGCAAGACATAGAATCTAAAAAATTGAGTGTATGTTCAAGGATCAAGCATGACCCCTTTTTGTTTTCACTAGTATTTCAACAAAAAAAAACTTCAAGCAGACTCACTCGTAATAGTCAAAGGGTCAATATATCAATCACAGCCCACATCTTAAAATCGCGTTGACTCACATAGTTGTGTCACCTCCTAGAGGGCGCTCATGTTTTTGTCTTTTCCAGGTGCGTACTCAAGGTTAGATTTCTCGATCCCCTAAGCAAACAATCTATGGTGATTATATGGTGAGTGTCTTGGGGGCAGATTCTTCCCTCCCCTTGCACCGTGATTGAAATGATGTCTAGATACTGACATGGCTAGCTTTCTACACTATGGTTCATAGTCAAGGTTTCCGTTCGACATGGCAATAGATAAACTCCCTCAGAAGACCTCCCAATCTTTAGAACAAAGACTTTGGGGATGGTTATCTTGCTCACTGCCGTTGAATATGGGTTTCCCCAAAATTCACTTTTGATTATAGTGGGTTGGAAAACCTGACTTTGGTTGTTCCCACTTAGGTCATTTCCGTAGGGTGAGTACTTTTTCCGATTTAATAAAGCATAAAACGCATAAAGATAAAATGGGTAAGTCTGGTTTTTTGATCACCCAGTAAAGGGGAGAGCATATACCTATTACCCAACAACCAAAAAAAAGAGGTTGTTCAGTTTTAATTCCAAAAGGCAATTTTATACACTAAGTGAGGATGTTGCTTCACAACAAGCATTGGATTCATTTTAACCAACATGAAATAAAATTTGGTGACTATCCTAGGATTGATAAATTCCAAATTAAAGTTTCTATCCTAGGATTGATAAATTTCAGATTAAAGTGTCTATCCTAGGATTTGTTCATTTTAATCCCCATAAATCAATCAAACTACTGGTCACGTCGGATCTAGATAACATTTTAAAAATGAAAATAACCAGTCATTCGCAACGTGAAATAGCAGATGCAACCCGATTTTGCATTTGCAATTCAGAATCTATCAAATGCATTGCATCATGTCGAATGCATCGTTAGCAATCTCGTATGTGTTGCAACAGGTCGTATGCATCATTCACGAGCACAAATGCAGCGTGACAAAGAACTTGTGTTGCGTGAGCTTGTGGTTGCGTCATCTGTATTCTTGTACCTGCAAAACAAAATATGAGGCCATACGAGAACCTGCAAAAATGTGTTAGTGGGTCGGGTTCACCAATGTAGTGATGGATAATTTCCTACAAAATAGAATATGTTAACACATGTATGCAATAATAAATAATACTATCAATCAATAGAATGCATAGGATAATATGAAAGAAAATGAATGAAACTAGAATAGTCTCACCCATTTCTCTCCTCCATGACTAATTTTCATTGCACCTCCTAACTCTGTTGTAATAATGAATGCCCTCAGATTATGTGTGTGTGCAAACTCCAAATGTTCAGCCCTTAAACAAAGCTTTGAAGGATTTGTATAAAATTTCTATGCAAAAGAAATGAATCCTAATTGCATAAATCTCCAAAATATTAATTACTAGAATGTGAGAAAATAGAAAATGCACAAGGAATCTAAAACATTAAGAAATTCAAGATCACAATAATAGATAGATTGATCCCAAAAATTAGTTCAAGATTGTCATTTTATAGAAAATGCAATCTTGAATAGACGGATGAGATGAGAGATTGAGAAAATTCTCTAGAATCAAAGGTCAAGATTCAATATGACAACTCTCAATTAGGGTTAGGGTAAAGATCCCCAAATGTGTGGACAAGATTTAATTTAAGAAATTAAATCAATGGTGGAGAATAAATGTGACATTGAGATGAAATTAGTAAAAAATCAAGAGATAAGAGGATGAGATTTTAGAAAATCAGTAATTTTAGCAATTACTTGATTTGTAGAAGAATATTTCCATTTTGAATTAAACTAATTCAAAATATGGATTTGTGAGATAATGAGTAATTGATTTTTGAAATTAATTACTAAAAGAAGAATCAGTTAACAATGTGAAGTCATTTTTAAATAAATTATTTTATTTAAAAAGAGGGAAATGTCACATAAGGCAATTAAAAAATTAATAATAATTATTTAATTTAGAAGAGGTAGTTAAATAATTAAATAACTTAATGAATTTATTTAATTAAGAGAGGATTTAGGAATTAGTGACATATTAAATCAATATATTAAAATATATTTATTTAATAATTAGGACATTAATTATAAAGATTAATTAAATAAATTGATGAGTTTATTTAATTATGAGACTTTGACAATTAGTGACACATTAAATAAATAAATAAGATTTAATTATTTAATAATCATGAAGAATGAAAGATCATGAATTATTTAATTAATATTTGAACGTGGGTTAGAAACATAATTAAAATGTCACAATTATGCTAGGACGAAAGGTGGTAAAATAGTGCTTGCAGGCCTTGGTCATTTCTATGTGTCTACAGTTAGAGGTTTCCAAGATAACCCGAGATGGGGGCCAGGACCTAGGAAGACTTACCAGAATAACCCATGTAACATTTTGATGACACTTCTCCTAAGTCAGCAGTACGTTTGTATCTGTGATGCAATTGATTTGTTAACTCTAGAAGCATTGTAACCATTGTGTAAAGTATTGTATTGGTATTTGATTTACTTTAGTTGTGTTTAGCCTACGTCTAGAGGTAGATGGTCTTGGCTAGGAATCCTTGTTTCTATCTCCTAGCACGGGGGGTGGGCCTTCGGGTACCACTTGGTTGGGTGGAACGTGTACCTTACTCCGTTGGGTTTTCTTCTTGTTCGTGTGGATGGGATTTTCAGTTGGAGAGCTCGTGGGATCCAGTTTCATTTCATGTTTTATTCATTTCAGTTGATCTAGTGATTTATTACCCCTCATTTGTTATCAAGGTGGAAATTTGTAATTGTAAGCATGCTTATTGGTTTGACCTCATTCGGGGAATGAGAGACGCAATCTTATTGTTTAATTATTGTTAAATGAAATCGCATGTTATCTCTTATTCTTTGATGTAATTTATCATGTATGGAATGTATGTTTTTTTAGTTTCTTAAGTAAATGAATGTTATGGATTTAATTCATGTTTTTTGTTGGGATTTTTAATTAACCTCAGTCTCGTAACCTTAGAGGTTGTTGGCAATGGGTAATGAACTTTCATGTTAATTGTACTTAAACCAAAAAAAATAGTTTGTTTGAGTAGTTAATTGCAACTTCCTGTAGGGTTGTGAGGTGAGGCATTACAAGCTTCAACACTTAATCTAGACTAATAAGCCTCGCTCATGGACCCTTGTGCTAATATAGGCTTGGGATGAGATGAGAAGGTTTGGAATGGAATTATCAGTATCTTGTCTTCATGAAAGATATTTGATTCCTCTTTGGACTACATGTGGGGCCAGAAGTAGTTAGAGGTTTCCAAGAGATCCCAAGATGGGGGTCGGGGCCTAAGAAGACTCACAAGGATATCCCATGTAGCATTGTGATGACACTCCTCTTAGGCCAACTGTGTTGTTTGTATTGTGAATCAAAAATGGTTTAAACTGGAAGCAATGTAACCTTGTGTCAGTTTGGTGTAAATATTTGGTTGAGTTAGTTTGTGTGTGTCACCCTGTGATTATAGGTTGTAGGTTTCTCCATGTTATGTTGTTACTATATCCTAGCATGGGGGGTGGGCCTTCGGGTACCACTTGGTTGGGTGGAACATGCACCATACACCGTTGGGTCCCCCTTCGATCTTCAGTTCATGATGGCGAGGTATCCAGTTGGGCAGCTCGCAATTTCCTATGTTTAAATCAAGCAATGTATTTATTTCAGTTTCACTAATGTTATTTTACCCTCATTTGTATTTGAGGTGGATATTTGTATAATGTAACATATTTGTATTATTGCCTCATTCAGCGAATGAGAGATGTAACCTTATGATTAAGTTAATGAATACGGAGTTTTGTTATATCTCTTTGTGTTATGATGTAACTTTATTTTGTATGAGTACTCAATTCTTTATGTAAGTAATTTTTATAGATGTTATGTGATGTATGTATGGGTTTTAAGTAATCCCAATCCTATAGCCTTAAAGGTTGTTTTCAATTATTAAGGGAACATGTATTCTATTACACTTTAAATAAAAAAAATTGGTGCGCTTAAGTAGTTAATTGCAACTTCCTCTAGGGTTACGTGGCAGGGCATTACACGCAAAATTTGAAGGTTAACTATGTGCTCATGGGAGTGTTACTGCATTTTGTCATTGATGTACAATGAGGGTAGGCAAAGTAAATGTTGCAACAAAGTAAATGTAATATTCAATGTTGGAGTGTGGGAAACTATACTTTGATTAAGTTGTATTGTTGGAACAACCACTGCCCAATAATTTGCTTCAAGTTTCCACCAAGGTTTTTTTTAGTCCAGTTGGTATTTGTATTCATTGGTGCTAGATATGCCTCTATACACCGAAGTTGAATGGTAAGTGCTTGCTCACGGGAGTTTTATTGCATTCTCAAATTGTTTTATGATGGGGGTAAATGAAGTAAATGTAGGTGGACATAGTAAATAGAATTTTCAGTGTTGCAGTGTGGTAAATTATACTTTGATTAAGTTGTATTGTAGAAATAGACATTGCCTAAGAATTTTCTTGAAGTTTCCTCTGGATTTTTTGTCAACCCAAATGTGAATTGCATTTGTTGGCGTCGTAGATGCCCTGACTATTGGGTACTTTTCCGAGCTTTATTTGTGGCGACATCAAGCTTGGTAATTACATGGTTTGGAGGTTGTGGAGCTGGTGCCCTTGCCACATGAAAGCTAAATGGTTGTGTATAGTATTTAGTAATGAATAAGTGTTATTATAATACCTCTCACACAAATACTCTATTTTTCTACAATATATATGTGTATATGTATCTGTTTATGTTTCAAAGGATTGATTTTCACATATAGTTCACAATGTATGTAAATATATATATATATAATATGACAATGAAAAAAAAAAGCGCAAATCACACGGTTACTATACTCCCCACTACATCGGCATCATGAAGCCTCGTGGGCTCATGGGAAACTATCAACCAAGAAAAGCATGAAACACTAATGATAAATTTGATGTAGTTCCATCATATATCACACAATGATAAAGTTGCTAAAAAAAATATGTGTTCCAATATATGGATTTCTTTTCCTAATGCTTTTTTTTGCTGCAATAACTTTTTCAAAAAATAGAATTCTGATTAAGAACTGTGAAAGATCGAATTTTTCTGTAATGTTGATAAATATAGGAAAAGCAGAATATAGAGGAGGTCTTCTTTCAAAGCAAAACAAATTATGTAGATGAAATACACAAATATCATTAAGAGGAATACATCAAATAAATAGAAAAGGTTTTGCTTCAAAGTGTACAATGTATACAAATAACGTTATAAACATACTTGATGCTGGTATGTACTGGAATGTATCTAGTCTTGCAAAAACAAAAAGGGTGAATGTATAAATTTGGTATGTACTGGAGCATATGTAAACCTGTAGGAAGAAAACAGGTGAATGTATAAGTTAGCAAAATATAAATTTATAAAACAAACCTTGGTTATGGTTACAGTTGTGGGAATCCTTTAGGCGTGGATTTTTCCATAGATGGGCTTCATATCTCCTTGCCCTTCTATGGTTGCTTTGAGGCCAACATCATATAACTACAAAAAAAAAAAATATTTCAATCTATCAAAATATATATTAGTGGTTAGATGTCTATGGAATGGTTAGAAATACAATAGGAAAACAAATTACAACAACAATATGTGGGACAACACAGTGTAGATTGTAGAACACAACACTTGTTAAACCATCCAATATGCCAACTAGTAGAGGTGCATGGCAGGTTTTCACCATTTTGTACTTGTTGAGCAAGGAAACCAAGTACACTACCGCCAACCCTTGTGCTCAATAAACTCCACCATTGTTGCAAAGAGGCTTGGGAAAGGCCTTGCAAATTACATGAAGTCTTATAATATACTAAGCAAAAAATGCAATGTACAAAGGACTATATATTTGTGAAAGCAATATAGAGGAAGAGAAAAATAGTAAAATGCTCAAAAGAGAATTCTATAGATCAACATTATACATATACATATACATACACATACATATACATATACATATACATATACATACACATACATATACATATACATAATATACATACATATAGATATACATATATATATATATGCATATACATATACATATATATACATATATACACACATACACATACATATACATACATATACATATACATATACATATACATATACATAGACATATACTTTTTTCCCTTTGTTTATTGTTTGTAGTTATCTCTATGCGTCATTAGCATTATACTCATTACCATATGAGCAATTGCAGTTAAATCTTCTTTGTTTCATCACAAAAATTTGGCTAGGGTTAGTAATGTTTTTCACCTTTTCTATTCTCGATGTACTTGGCACTAAATATTATAGAGAAATAGAGAAGATTTGTCTAGGTTTTTTAGCGATGACATGGAGCTTACCTTTTCAACAAAGGATGTTCCTAAATTTTGCTCATTGGTGAATAAGGATTGCAAAAAATATATGAGTTTATAATTGACAAGGGAACTATTACATAAAAAATGTCTTTTTAGTAGCTCTTTTATAGTTTTCTTATTTGTCTATAATATGTAGTGCCAAATAATGTAGCTTGAATTTTGAATCAACACACGAACTGTTATATAGATTGCTTCAGTTATGATATAATTTTGCCTTTATTTTAATTTAATATTTATTAGACCTAGATGCACATCTATATTTGGCCTTTTTCTTTTGGGTAATCAATCAATTGGTAGATAACTATTTAACTATTTTAAGATACACATGCGTAGAAATACATCGCAGACTTGAAGTTATGGATTAAATAATATTTATGAAAATATAGAAGATTAAAGGATTGTCCTCTCTTAAAGAGCTATATAAAAATATATATACAAGTACTGTATAGATTTTTCCATTAACCATTTTTAGTATTTGACTAATGTTATATGTTTACCATTGAAGATAATACTGCTATTCAATGATTATAAATGGAAGAAAGGATTTTAGAGTACGCATACAAGAACTAAAAATTTTACCATATAATAGGAATCAAGAATCATAGTGACAATGCAGAGTAAAAATAATTTGGGTAGCATGCTAAAATCAAAATGATAGCAAGTCAATGAATGTGAAAATATATATATGCAAACATAGGAATAAATTATGTTCATATTTGTAAAATAGAAGTCTTAACATCCCATGGTGAGCATTAAAAATGCAAGAGTGTGAGAAAATTTGAAAAGTGAAAAACAACAGTCAAAGTGTAGGCTCGCTAGTAGATCCTTTTTCTGGAGCAGGGGTACATATCTTTACTATGTCTAAAATAAAATTTTACACTCTACTTCGAAATCAAGTTTTGTTTCTTTCACTATTGTTGTCTTAAGTTGGTCCTCAAAATTGTAAGTCTTTGTTATGATGAAGACCATAAAGATGTATGGTTTACAAACAAGGCCTTTAATAACAGCAACAAGATCTATTGTAGACTCAGAGATTTTTTGCAACATATAGAGGTCTTTTGCTGGAATTTACATTAAACTAGTGGTAGCTTCATGAAAAATAATACACCAAAGGCTAGTTGAATGGTCTTGCAGCTTTAACTGCAAAAGATAGTGATATTTGCATTCCTCAATTTCCATCTGGCAATGATCACAAAACCAAACATAAAAATGGGGCCGTGTGCATTTTCTTTTGCATTCTTTCCCATTAACCAACAAAGGGCAAGCAGGATAACAAAAAGACACTATTTTTGCAATTTGAATGGTTGCTTTAAAAATGGCTTCAATAGTTTCTAGCAAGCCAAGGCAGTTGTTCAAGATGAATGCAATAGTAAATCTATCATTTGAAGGATGTATCCTACGAGGTGTAGAAGAAGATGACACCATTTGTTCTACTTTGATTAGGCCCTTGGATCAAGTAGTTTTTTCCTCAGGAATAGAAGGGTTAATGTCAAGGACTATTGTTATTGATGTGTTGATAACTTTACCATTAAAGTAGACTACATGGCCACCCCACACAAAAACTATGAATATATCACCAGAAAGGTACATCTGCTCCAAGGCATCACTTTTTTCTTGCCAACTTGGGCCCCACAAATTAACTTCAATGAAATAAGCAAAGATATCATATAGTTTAATAGTTCACTAGATTGTTTTAGATCCATTTTTCCTACGAACAATTGATATGTACCCAACATGTACTACAATACCAATAATATCAACCAAGCTATTATCACTATAATTGCTTATGTCACTAACTAGCACAAATGGAGAGATTTTTTTTGGCATAGAAAAAAAATTCATCTGCACACCATTTTATTGTTAATTTTTCATCCAAAACAATTTCAAGGTTACTATTTAATTTATTGATTTTTGTATTTTCTTCCTTGATCAATCCTCTTGATATTAAATAAGTTACACCCACCTCAACTCGACCGTAATTCAGTTCAAAAATATCATCAAAATAAGTAACACATATTTTTGTCCCCTCCATATCTATAATGTCAAACATAAAAAATTTCCCTTCACCTCTTTGTTTCTAGAAATGTTACATCTCTCTAATATGTGTTACACGACCTTTCACTATCTAAACATTTTGATAAATTTTCAAAGCTTTAACAGAGCTAACATTTGGAGGGTTGCTTTGCTCTTTAGAGGACAACTGCAAACCAAATCTAGGGGTCTATTTAGAAGGAGAAGGTGAGTCTAGCCCCAACATTTTCTCTTGTTGTTGCTTAAACAGATACCTATGGGTGCTAATGATTTGAAAATAAGACTTAATAACAACTAAGATTAATATGATTAAGGCCCTAAAGAAGAAGCAAAACAATATGTTGGACACATTAGATTAGGCACATGTGGGAAGAGAATTTTTAAAAATAGACAACAAACAATGCAGCCCACCTTGAATCTTGGATATTCCTATAGAAATAGTCTTTTAAACATACAAGGGACCCTATTTTCAAGGCACCTGAGAACAAAAAATCATTGCATTTGGAAGGCAAGGTTCATATTTTCATATGGTGTCCATCACACAAAACAACCTTGTATCACTGAACCTGCCCTTCATCACTGCCAAATTTTCTGAAGGACAGAAGCTGAAGGATTGGAGAGTTAACATCATCTCCAACATTGATTGAATGAATTGAAAATCAATTCAAAGTTGGTTATTTCTTTGCATCCTACAAAGACAAGTTCAATCAAGGAAATTGTGCATCATCATGTAGTGACCCTCCTGATAACACTTTTATTTTAGTTGTTATGTGACACTGTTAGCAGTTAGACCTTTGATATTATGTTGTTTCGATGTTTTATGTCATGATGTACATGACTTTTTGTGAAACTAATTTGATGATACACTATATTATTTGATGCAATGTTTACTCTCATGAGATGACATTTTATGATGATTATCTATGTTGTTATGTTCTACACATTATGATGTTATGTTAGTTAGATGTTTACGCAGTCGGTGAAGAAGACAATTTAGTAGTACTCATCAGTGAGTGCCCGCTATATCGCGACTCTTCTTCACGGTGTTTTTTCATATTTTTACATGTCGGATTAATCGTGCAGTGTTACGCAGCTTTCGGGTACAGGCATCGACTTCACCTGCTTGTCAGGTCTGAGTGTGCCATGACCCAATGGAATCATCGATGGAATATAGACTTGTCCTTTGTCCTTAGCCATCATTCTAAAAAGAACAAGTATTTGTCGTCACCCTTTTTGTCTTGTCACATGTTCGTCGTGTGTTTGCAGTCGTTTGTTATTGATTGAGTTTTTAATGCTTATATTATGTTAATTTAGATTATTATAATGTTTTAATGAATATTAATGTTGCTTTATTTGATTTAATGATATAATTAAATTAAAGAAGTTAATTTTAGTTTATTATGTGATTAAATTAAAATATTAAAATATCTTGTTTTCGAAAAAAGCATTTAATTGTAAATTCATTTCATTATTCAATTTGACTTTTCAAAAATAGAACTTTTAGTTGAGATCTAAAGTTGAAATATTTTGTTAATATGTTGTGTCTATTGAGTTTAATTAATGCATGCATTGCATGCTAAACCTAAAAGTTAAATTTGAGACTTTGGAAGAATGGAAAAAAGATAAAATCTGGAAAATAATCATTCTTGCACACACGGTTTTGATATTCGAACAGTAGGAAGCAGAAAGATTGTCTTCACAAAAGATATTTTTGGAATTTTTGATTTGCGGTTAATTATAGAAGCTGCAAATTGTTGTTGAAGTTAGCATTCAGATTGTGAAAATTTGAAGGTTTGAATTTGTGGGGTTTTGCTGTGTTCGTTCTCCATTTTCAAGAAAACGCTTTTAGGTTCTTTTCTTGTTAAAATCCAAAGTATATTTTGTTATGAATATGTTAAATTATGCTGTGAAGATTTCATCTTCAAACCCTGTTACACCATAGAAAATTGAAATATGTTAGTATGTGAATAACTGCAATGATTTCTCAATTGATTAGGAAACGAAAATAATATTATTGATGGTGTTTAAAAAATATTGAAGTAGAAAACATGGTGGAATTCGCTTCGAAAAGATGTTTACATCTGAAAACTTTTGTCTGGGATTATTTTCTTTGATATTTAGACCTCTTGCTGATATTTCTTCTGTGTATGCACCGGGAAAATTTCGCTATAAATTTTACCAATCTTGTTGTTCTTTGTATTGTTTGATAAACTGCAACCCTTGTAACTATCTATCGTAGTTTTTCTTAAATCAAATGTGGTGGAATCGGTCTGTATGGTTATTCCCATCTCTGTTTTGTGGATTATGAAACTCATTGGTTAGTGTGTCTTCATAGTCATGGTATTCCTTTTTGTTTTGTGATGTCTTCTTATTGTTATTCTGGAAGCTTCAAGCATTCGTGTGTTTTTATTTTGTTACGGGTTTCTATATTGTCTACGTGCCTATGATTTTTGAGTCGGTCACCTTCTGTTAATGTTTAGCCTCTGTATATTTCTTGTGTAATCATTGTTGTTGCATGTTTTCTTTTGTCTGTTCGGATTTGGATGTTATTTCCCTGGGTACCGTAGGTTTATGTGGAAGCACCATGATTAACTTGTTGTCTTGTTTATGTGATCTACAAGAGGTCAACCAGTTCACTGTAACTCTGTCGACATTCTTTTATTGATAATTTTTAGATCTGTATAGAACTTTCCCTGTGTATTAAGCGATGCATGAGGATGCGTGAAACATGTGTACCATCTGAACTGTCATTCCTCTTCTCAATAGATTGGATGGATGGGTATGTAACCTTCATCGATGCATGGTTATTCTTATTTACTCACATGTCTTTGTGTACCCATTTTGAGGTTGTTTGCATGCATTGTCAACTGAACTGGTAGTCGCCGGTCTTTGTTCTTTCCCCGTGACTTAGCTCTCCATCGTTGAGTTCTCCTTTTTGGTCGAATGGCTTAAAATTACATGTTGTTCTGTTGCCACTCACCGTCTGCTACTTATAGACTTAAGTTAACTAATTCTCTTCGCATCTGAAAACTTATCTGTTTAATTTGTCACCAAAGATTGGATAGTGTGAATAATACTATTGTTAATTATCGATGCATGGTTATAGTTACAATTAGAATAGTATGATATTATAAACATAAGAGTTCATAAATAGTTAAATAGATATTTTGATACATACGCAAATTCATGATGAAATTTTTGGTCTTCTTTCTATTTTGTAAAATGAATATATGTACACTTACGATGATTATCCGCCTTAAGTCTAACTCTTGAGAAATGTATGGATAGTGGTAATAAGATGAGATATTAAATTAATTAACCTCTAGTCTTTAATTGATTATTTATTCATTTTTGTGATGGTTAGTAATTCAAAACGTTAATATCATTGAATTAGAATTATGAATTATTTAATTAAATTGTAATAATTTTTCATGTTTTGGAATAATATAAATTTAATGTCTAACTTAAACCTTTATAATACTGTGAAGTTAGAAACATTTTCACCTTATGTATGTATTGATTGTCTTTTCATTAGTAAACCAAATGTATGGGAATAGTCTTATATGATAGGAAATCTTGAATGGTATAAGTAAATAATGTTAAATAGTTTTTCCTACTTAGAGTAATATTCTTATTTCTTGTATGAGGTATGGTGTTGATATTTCATCTCCTAGAGGCTTATGAAGTGGGTTTTGTTCTAAACACTTGGAATGGAGGTTTGTGGTTGCCCTCTTTGTTAAATGTATAACCATGAGTTATTCAAGTAGAGAATTCTTATGAATTTGATTTTTGGATATTTGAATACTCTGAGTGAATTTGTGTTGTTCAAGTGTTTTGTTTTCCCAAAGGAGTCAATTAGTTATTTTTGAAGTATGCTATGTCTAAATTATGGAGACCTTGTTTTGGATATTTGTGTGGAAACGTAGATCTCGCACACTATGCCTATGTATTACTTGATTTGGAAAATTATGTTTCATGTTATTTGAGTACGTACTTGCGGAAGTTTCGCCATGCCAGTTATGTTGTTATGATTATTTACTAGATCAGTTGATTATAGGTCCTTGGTTAAGAATTTCATGTTGCATGCATGTTGTCTTCTTGTTTTATCTATTTGTGGAGTTGTACGTTAGGAAGAGTGGCTTATGTTAGGGGCAAGACCTAGAAGAGGTTGCAAGGGTAACCTATCGAAAGTATGTTAAAAATTTATAATTGAAACATGTTGTAGGGGTTTGGGTAGTCTAATAAACCTTACAAGATAATGTTTACCTCATCTTGGTCTTTAACACTTGTTTAGGTTAAATCAAGTTGAGAAGGCTTGGAATGGCATCTTGAACAATTTGTCTTCTTAAGAAGTGATTCAAGACCACATAATACGTATAGGGGCCGAGAATCATAAGAGGTTGCCAGGGTAACTCTAGTAGAGGGTGGGTAACCTAGGAAGGCTACCTAGGGTAACCTATCCCATATATGTGATGACACTCTTATCCTAGTACACCTTGTGAGCTTTCTATTGTGAGTCGCCTCTGGGGCTATGCAGTTTATAGTTGTAGTTTATAGTTTTTCTTTGATTGGTTCTTGAGTTGTCATGTTAGTCAACATTGTAATTGTATTTGATTCTTTGTGAGGTTAGTTTGACTTGAGGACTTGTTATGTCTCCTAGCACAGGGGGTGGGCTTTCGAGCTCCACACGGTTGGGAGGAACGTGCCACATCTCCATTGGGTGCCCTACAGGTATTTGGTTTGTGGCAGGTTTTCTCGGTTGGATCCTCATTGCACATAGGTCGGGGAGATTAGTTCCTTTAGCGAGTTTGTGGCATGGATGTCTTCTTCTCCTTATCTCATTATTCATTGTATTAGACTCATGGTGTACATGAGATGCCTTGTATATATTGTATTATTCTGATATTTGTTATAATCTCAATTACTGTACATAACTCTTATTGTAAATGTATTTATATGGACATGACTTCTCATGAGTTAATTATTTATATGGCTATTGTAGTGTATTGTTTTTATTCATGGTAGCGTAGTTGCGGAACCCTGAAATGTTTATGGTGGTTGTTGTCACATGTTATTTTTAAAAAAAAATTATTCTGTTGTTTATGTGAATGTCACAACGTTTTTTGAGTTCCACGGTGGGGTGTTATAGTTTGGTATCAGAGCGAGGTTCTAACATTGGGTGCTTTGGTTCATGCAAGCCCACTAGGTTGTCCTAGGTGTTAGATTCTTGTGTGTGTTATTTGGTTTTCCTTGTTGTTGAACTAAGACTCAACTTTTTCCTTGTGTAGGATCATTTCACCAAGGCGAGGTCATTTCAAAGGCCGTGGAGAAGGTCGAGGCGGTGGTCGTGGGGCCAATCGTCAGAATACCCCACCATAGGGTTCACATGGAAGTGAACATGGAAAGCAGCGTAGTCCTCCAGCTAATGATAATATGGTTCTGAATCAGCCTGTCGCAAAAGATCTTGTTCATCCATTACTCAAGTAGGCTCTTGCACATCTCGGGCCTAGACAGGAAATTGAGCAGGAAGTGGAGAGGGAGAGAGATAAGATACCACCCAGGAGGACAGTTTTGACTGCAGAACGGGATGTCTTAGTTGTAGGTCACATGAAGGATTTGTTGAGAGCATGTCCTCCTATGTTCCATGGTAATGGCAGAGATTTGGAGGTAGAGACATGGTTATTGGATATAGGACGGTTTTTTTCCATGCACCCGTATGGCAATAACACTCATGCAAGATGCACCATTATGCATCTTAGAGGTTTTGCATCTACTTGGTGGAAATTGGAGGAATAGAAGCTCCATTTGGAGATAGGGTCAATATCTTGGGAAATGTTTCTGGAGAAATTCAAAGCGTGTTTCTTATCTGATCACTGGAGGTAGCACCGAGCAGATGAATTTCATGACCTGCAACAGATTACTATGACTGTGGAGCATTTTGAGCGTAGATTCTACGAACTCAAACAGTATGTGGGTATTGCAAATGATGAGGTGATGCTAGTTCAATATTTTATTCAAGGCTTGAACGTCCCAATCAGTGGAGGAGTTAGAGTCTTCGAGCCGAAGATAATGGAGATAGCAGTTGATAAAGCTCAGATTGTTGAAGAGAATCTATCCATGGCGTTAGGTGGACACACTGGCGTTTTGATCAGTAGTGCATCTAGTACTAGATTTGGTCCACGCGGTGGTCAGGTTCAGACAGGTGGTTCCTCTCAAAACCAACAGGCACCCTTTAAGGGTGGACAACAACAACAAAATTATTCTCAGAAGAATAAGGGATCTTAGTCACTGATAGGTAATGGTTCTCAGTTTGGGAAGAATCGTAATTGGATGTGCAATAAGCATAATCGCCAGGATCAGCCTACGTAGAGTGCACAGTCGACAGCTAGTAGAGGCAGTTTCCAGCAGTCGAATGCACCATCGAGTCACTGAGGTTTTGGCAGAGGTTTTGGTAGGGGCATTGGATGCTTTACATGTGGTCAGCAGGACCATATAGTGAGGCAGTGTCCGATGGGATGTACTTCTAGGTTTGTTCAGCAACCTGCAGCCTTTGAGCCGATGGTTGGTGATGCAAGACACTCTCATAGGGTCTTTGTTGCAGTAGATAATCATCAAGTGGATTACCAAAATAATGCGGTTGAGTCTTCAAGTCAATTACATGGTAGTAGAGTTTCTATTTTATTTGATTTTGGTGCTTCTGATTCTTTTATATCTCCTATTGTTGAGCGATGCGGACTTGTGGCAGTCAAGCAAGGCATTACTTGGTAGGTAGAATTGTCTTTTGGGGCTAAGGTATCGGTTGAATCCCTCATTCATGATTGTGGACTTAGGATTGGATCGTTACTTACCTCAATTGATCTTCAAGTTACACCTCTCGAGTCATATGACATTGTTCTAGGAATGGATTGGTTGGAGTCTCATAATGTGGTGATTTATTGTCGATAGAAGACTGTGAGTTGTTTAGAGGACTCTGGTGTGGAGAATAAGATTTTTGGCATGCAAAAACCCTTCTCTTTGTGGATTATTTCCACTATGCACTTAAAAAGGTGTATGCGATAGGGCTGTCAGCTATTCATAGCTACTATTAGTGATTTGGAGGTAGGGGATAGTCGAGAGATATCTCTTGATGATCACCCTATTCTTGAAGAATTCTCAGATGTGTTTCCTAGTGAAATTCTGGGTATGTTGCCCAAATAGGATATTGATTTCCATATTGACCTTTTCTTGGAGCTAAACCTATATCTCAGGCTCCATACAAAATGACCACTTAGGAGTTGGAAGAAGTTCATTTTCAGTTGGAGGAGCTTTTGGCGAAAGGTTTCATTCGACTGAGTGTTTCACCTTGGGGAGCACCGGTCATCTTCGTGAAGAATAAGGACAAATCACTCAGATTATGTATTGACTATTGACAATTGAATAAAATGACGGTCAAGAACCGATATCCTTTTCCTAGAATCGATGAACTATTTGACTAGGTTAAGGGAGAAAATGTGTTCTCTAAGATCGACCTGAAATCCGGTTACCATCAATTGCGTATTTCTGAAGTAGATATACATAAGACTGCATTCTGAACTCATTACGGGCACTACAAATTCAAAGTGGTATTGTTCGGGTTAACGAATGCACCATCAGTTTTCATGAGCCTGATGAATGGTGTCTACCGCACGTACCTAGATTGTTTTTTTTTAGTGTTTCTCGATGAAATTTTGATCTATTTTAGAAATATGAAGGAGCATAAGGAACACATGAAACAGGTATTGCAGTGTTTGAGGGAGAACCAGTTGTTTTTGAATCTATCGAAGTGTGAGTTCTTCCAGACTGAGGTGAAATACCTTGGTCATGTTGTCTCTGGAGAGGGAATTGTAGTGGATCCTTCAAAAATCCAAGCCATCATGGATTGGCCTGTGCCTACCAATGTTTCTAAGGTCCACAGTTTTATGGGTTTGGCAAGATATTTACAGACGGTTTGTCGAAGGGTTTTCTAGAATTTCTCATCGTATCACTTCTCTTCAGAGGAAACGGAAGAAGTTCATTTGGTCAGATCTTTGTCAGTTGGTCTTCTAGACACTCAAGGATAAGTTGACGAGTTCACCTATATTAGTTGTTCCCGATCCTACTAAGGACTTCGTAGTTTGTACTGATGCGTCCTTGGAGGGTCTAGGAGTTGTTTTGATGCAGGAAGGTCATGTAATAGCTTATGAGTCTCGCAAGCTCAAAGATCATGAACTAAACTATCCCACTCACAGTCTGGAGATAGCAACAGTCGTTCATGCTTTGGTTTGATGGTGTCATTTTCTGTTGGGGAATCGTTTTGAGTTACACAGTGATCACCATAGTCTGCAATACATATTTTCTCAACCTAATCTAAATGCTAGGCAGAGATGGTGGATGGAATTTTTGTGCGAATATGATTTTGAGGTCAAATATATTCAAGGGAAAGAAAATGTGGTAGCGGATGCGCTTAGTCAACGTAGGCACAAGATATCTGCAGTGACACTAGCTATTGATTTGAGGAGTCAGATAGTGGCAGCACTTCCCACCGACAGACTATTTTAGGAGGTGAAGGTAGAGTTGGATTCGGGTAGACCTTTGGAAGGTAGGTTTTCTGATTATTCATTTGAGTCCAATGGATTGTTGCGACATCTTGGCCGTATTTATGTGCCACTTCCTGATGGACTTTGTATCTTGATATTGTCTGAGGCACATCAAGCACCGTATTTAGCTCATCCTAGTGTCAAGAAGATGCACGCAGACCTTAGTCAGTTGTATTTTTGGCTAGGGATGAAACGTGATATTACTGATTTTGTTGTGAGATGTCTTGAGTGCCAAAGGGTTAAGGTCAAGCATCAGCATCCCACTGGATTATTGTAGCCTCACCTTGTTCTGGAATGGAAATGGGACATTATATCAGTTGATTTTATTGTTGGGTTGCCTATGTCCTACCGTCGACATGATGCCATCATGGTAACTGTTGACAGGTTGACTTAGGTAGCTCATTTTTCTTCGGTTCGTTCATCATATAATGCTTACCGACTTGCCTTGCTACCCAATTTGTCACGCATCCACGATGTTTTTCATGTCTTTTTTCTTAGACCTTATCATCCTAATGTTTCTCATGTACTTGATTTGAATTCTCTACAGTTCAAGGATGGGAAGCTAGCTTTAGAGCCTGTGGGCATTCTTCAGCGCAGGACACTAGCCCTCAGGGGTTGAGACATTAATCAAGTAAGGGTGCAGTGGGACCCTAATGATGAGGCTTCAGCTACTTGGGAGGATGCAACACGTATGAGGAAATTTTATCCCTATCTATTCATAGACTTCCAGGAGTAAGCCTCACCCTAGGGGAGGAGGATGTAGTGACCCTCCTGATGACACTTTATTTTACTTGTTCTGTGACACGGTTAGCAATTAGACCTTTAATATTATGTTGCTTCGATGTTTTATGTCATGATGTACATGACTGGTTGTGAAACTCATTTGATGATACACTATATTATTTGACACGATGTTTACTCTTATGAGATGAAATTTTATGATGATTATCTATGTTGTTATGTTCTACACATTATGATGTTATGTTAGTTAGATGTTTATATCAGTCGGTGAAGAAGATGATTTAGCAGTACTCATTAGTGAGTGCCCTACTATATCGTGACTCTTCTTCACGGTGTGTTTTCATATTTTTACATGTTGAATTAATCGTGCAGTGTTACATAGCTTTCAGGTATAGGCATCGACTCAACCTGCTTGTCAGGTCTGAGCGTGCCATGACCCAATGGAATCATCGATGGGAGATAGACTTGTCCTCTGTCCTTAGCCATCGTTTTGAAAAGAACGAATATATATCGTTACCCTTTTTGTCTTATCACCTGTTTGTCGCGTGTTTGCAGTCGTTTGTTATTGATTGAGTTTGTAATGCTTATATTATGTTAATTTAGATTATTATAATGTTTTAATTAATATTAATGTTGCTTTATTTGATTTAATGATATAATTAAATAGAAGAAGTTATTTTTAGTTTATTATGTGATTAAATTAAAATATTAAAATATCTTGTTTTCGAAAAGAGCATTTAATTATAAATTGATTTCATTATTCAATTTGATGTTTCAAAAATAGAACTTTTAGTTGAGATCTAAAGTTGAAATATTTTGTTAATCTGTTGTTTCTATTGAGCTTAATTAATGCATGTGTTGCATGCTAAAACTGAAAGTTAAATTTGAGACTTTGGAAGAATGGAAAAAAGATAAAATCTGGAAAATAATCATTCTTACACACACAGTTTTCATATTTGAACAATAGGAAGCAGAAAGATTGTTTTCACAAAAGATATTTTTTGGAATTTTGGATTTGGGGTTAATTATAGAAGCTGCAAATTGTTGTTGAAGTCAACATTCAGATTGTGAAAATTTGAAGGTTTGAATTTGTGGGGTTTTGCTGTGTTCATTCTCTGTTTTCAGGGAAACACTTTCAGGTTTTTTCCTTGTTAAAATCCAAAGTATATTTTGTTATGAACATGTTAAGCTATGTTGTGAAGATTTCATCTTCAAACCCTGTTACACCATATAAAATTGAAATATGTTAGTAAGTGAATAATTGCAATGATTTCTCAATTGATTAGGAAACGAAAATAATATTATTGATGGTGTTTACAAAATATTGAAGTAGAAAACATGGTGGAATTCTCTTTGAAAAGTTGTTTACATCTGGAAACTTTTGTCTGGGATTCTTTTCTTTGTTATTCAAACCTCTTGTTGATATTTCTTCTGTGTATGCACCGGGAAAATTTTGTTATAAATTTTACCCATCCTGTTGTTCTCTGTATTGCTTGATAAACTGCAACCCTTGTAACTGTCTATCGTAGATTTTCTTAAATCAAATGTGGTGGAATCTGTTTGTATGGTTATTCCCATCTTTGCTTTGTGGATTATGAAACTCATTGGTTATAGATTCTTCATAGTCATGGTATTCCTTTCTTGTTTGTGATGTCTTCTTATTGTTATTCTGGAAGCTTCAAGCATTTGTGTGTTTTTATTCTGTTACGGGTTTCTATACTGTCTACGTGCCTGTGATTTTTGGGTCGGTCGCCTTTTGTTAATGTTTAGCCTCCGTATATTTCTTGTGTAATCATTGTTGCTACATGTTTTCTTTTCTCTATGCGGATCTGGATGTTATTTCCCTGGTTACCATAGGTTTATGTGGAAGCACCATGATTAACTTGTTATCTTGGTTGTGTGATCTACAAGAGGTCGACTATTTCGCCGTAACTCTGTCGACATTCTTTTATTGATAATTTTTAGATTTGTATAGACCTTTCCCTATGTATTAAGCGGTGCATGAGGATGCGTGAAACATGTGTACCACCTAAACTGTCATTCCTCTTCTCAACGGGTCGGGTGGATGGGTCTATAACCTTCATCGATGCATGGTTATTCTTATTTACTCACCTTATCTTTGTGTACCCATTTCGAGGTCGTTTACATGCATTGTCGACTGAACTGGTAGTCGTTGGTCTATGTTCTTTTCCCATGACTTAGCTCTCCATCATTGAGTTCTCCTTTTTGGTCGAATGGCTTAAACTTACATGTTGTTTTGTTGCCACTCACCGTCTAGTACTTATAGACTTAAGTTAACTAATTATCTTCCCATCTGAAAACTTATTTTTTTAGTTTGTCACCGAAGATTGGATAGTGTGAATAATACTATTTTTAATTATCGATGCATGGTTATAGTTACAATTATAATAGTATGATATTATAAACATAAGAGTTCATAAATAGTTAAATAGATATTTTGATACATATGCAAATTCATGATGAAATGTTTCGGTCTTCTTTCTATTTTGTAAAATGAATATATGTACACTTATGATGATTATCTGCCTTAAGTCTAACTCTTGAGAAATGTATGGATAGTGGTAATAAGATGAGATATTAAATTAATTAACCTCTAGTCTTTAATTGATTATTTATTCATTTTTATGATGGTTAGTAATTCAGAACGTTAATATCATTGAATTAGAATTATGGATTATTTAATTAAATTGTAATAATTTTTCATGTTTTGGAATAATAGAAATTTAATGTCTGACTTAATCCTTCATAATATTGTGAAGTTAGAAACATTTTCAACTTATGTATGTATTGATTGTCTTTTCATTAGTAAACCAAATGTATGGGAATAGTTTTATGTGATAGGAAATCTTGAATGGTATTCGTAAATAATGGGTGATCCCACAATAGTGGTTTATAATTTTTGGCCAAACTGGACACTGAAATTATTATTTTTAACTAAATCTTCACATTCAGGCACCTATAGCGACTAAACTGTGAGAAATTTGAAGATGATGCAAACTAGAGTCTCATCACATTTTGTCTGTAGATTCTAAAAATATTTTTTTCAAATTTTTTGGAATAAGATTGCACTTCCTTTTCCATCTCCCACGAAAAATGGTTTTTTTCATAAAACAACATTTTCAAAAAGTGATGCTCACCGTATACAACATAACATTTTTTGTATGAAGGATAAAATTCTAATTTTTTTGAATTTAGATTTTTAACTATGATATCTAGCACTTTCATTTGGTCTCATAGTTTTTTATCGAATATTTATTCCTTAATAGGGTTTCGAAGTCAAACCAATTGCAATTCAGACATAGGAAAACTGTATACAACATAACTTTTTATGTATGTATCGAAATTCATTTTTATTTTTTTTAATGGATCAAGGAAATCAATACCCAACATGAACATATTTTTTTAAAATTTATTTTGATAATTTGCTATTTTTCTACATTTGCAAAACATAGAGCTTGATTTTCGGTGAAAAACCTATGTTTAATAAAACTGAAAAAACACATACATAATAAAACCAAAACATATTAAAATCATATTCATAGGATAGCTCATTTCAAGGACTACCATAATAATTTCAAGTAAATTTTAAATAAATTCGTTTGATCCCCCAAAAGGTAAATTAAAAGTGATTTTTTATCAACATTTTGATAGGTGTCAAGGAAACTCATTTATAGGTATGGTTTACAACTAGCGAGGTTCTATCCAAGCAGGTTTGATCTGAGGTGGTTTGATCAAACCATCTTCAATTGGAATCCTTAAAATGGAACTTTTAAAGGCTTAAATCATTATATTTTCTAAAAATATATGATTTCAGCAAAAATCAGTTCCTCTCAAAAATTGTAAACCAGCTTTGTGGGATCACCCTAATGTTAAATATTTTTTCCTACTCAGAGTAATATTCTTATTTCTTGTATGAGGTATGGTGTTGATATTTCATCTCCTAGAGGCTTATGAAGTGGGTTTTTTTCTAAACACCTGGAATGGAGTTTTGTGGTTGCTCTCTTTGTTAAATGTATTACTGTGAGTTATACAAGTAGAGAATTCTTATGAATTTGATTTTTGGATATTTGAATACTCTGAGTGAAGTTGTGTTGTTCAAGTGTTTTGTTTTCCCAGAGGAGTCGATTAGTTGTTTTTGAAGTATGCTATGTCTAAATTATGGATACCTTGTTTTGGATCTTTGTGTGAAAATGTAGATCTTGCACGTTGTGCCTATGTATTACTTGATTGAGAAAATTGTGTTTCATGTTATTTGAGTACGTACTTGCGGAAGTTTCACCATGCCAGTTATGTTGTTATGATTATTTATTGGATCAGTTGATTATACGTCCTTGGTTAATAATTTCATGTTGCATGCATGTTGTCTTCTTATTTTATCTATTTGTGGAGTTGTACCTTAGGAAGAGTGGCTTCCTTTAGGGGCCGGACCCATAAGATTTTGCAGAGGTAACCAATCGAAAGTATGTTAAAAAGTGATAATTAAAACATGTTGTAGGGGTTTGGGTAGTCTAATAAACCTTACAAGATAATGTTTACCTCATCTTGGTCTTTAACACTCGTTTAGGTTAAAGGAAGTTGAGAAGGCTTGGAATGGCATCTTGAACACTTTGTCTTCTTGAGAAGTGATTTGAGGCCACATAGTACGTATAGGGGCCGAGAGTCATAAGAGGTTGCCAGGGTAACTCTAGTAGAGGGTGGGTAACCTAGGAAGGCTACCCAGGGTAACCTATCCCGTATATGTGATGACACTCTTATCCTAGTACACCTTGTGAGATTTCTATTGTGAGTCGCCTCTGGGGGTATGCATTTTATAGTTGTATTTTATAGTTTGTCTTTGACTGGTTCTTGAGTTTCATGTGAGTCAACCTTGTAATTGTATTTGATTCTTTGTGAGGTCAGTTTGACTTGAGGACTTGTTTTGTCTCCTAGCATGAGGGATGGGCTTTCGAGCTCCACACGGTTGGGAGGAACATGCCACATCTCCATTGGGTGCCCTACAGGTATTTGGTTCGTGACAGGTTTTCTTGGTTGGATCCCGATTGCACAGTGGTTGGGGAGATTAGTTCCTTTGGCGAGTTTGTGGCATGGATGTCTTCTTTTCCTTATCTCATTCTTCATTTTATTACACTGATGATGTACATGAGATGCCTTGTATATATTTTATTATTCTGAGATTTGTTATAATCTCAATTACTGTACATAACTCTTATTGTAAATGTATTTATATGGACATGACTTCTCATGAGTTAATTATTTATATGGCTATTGTAGTGTATTATTTTAATTCATGGTAGCATAGTTGTGGAACCCTGAAATGTTTATGGTGGTTGTTGTCACATGTTTTTTTTTTTTTTAAATTATTTTGTTGTTTATGTGAATGTCACAACATTTTTCGGGTTCCACGGCGGGGCGTTACACATCACACCAAATGGATAAAACGAGTAAGGAAAACAAAGGCTACAAAGAGATATTTTTGTGTTTTAAGAGATCAATGCATATGTACTTCCACATCTATATGTTTTACTAGCACCAACCATCTATGTATACACCTAAAGGCCAATAAAACTGGAAACATAAATAGAAAAGTGTATGTAGTGTATCTTTTTGTATTTGAGCATCCTAAAAGCAAATCAACTTAAAGGAAATGTTCAAGTTTATTACAAGAGAGAAAGGAAACAATAACAAAAAAATTACAACGGGTATAAGGAAAAGGAAATACAAACTTACGGAATCAAGATCTGGAGGCTGGTGGATGGCACCCTTAGAGTCGGACTCCATAGAGGGACCTATGGGAGGTGTCACCAAATCAATTTTGGGGGGCTTTGGAGACCCATCCACAAAGCCCGGTCCCATAGAAATAGTTCTGGAACCTTTTAGAAGGAGGAAAGGTTGCAATTATATTTGACTGATTGGTACCTATATTTCACAATAAAAATAAAAAATTAATGTATTCCAACTAGTAGACAAGTTAGAAATATTGATAGTCTACCAACCATTTTACTATTTTCCACTGCAACACCCATGTAAAACAACTTATAGATTCCACATGATAATAGTTTTAACATAAACAATAAATAAAGAATTTATACAAAACACCCATGTAAAACAACACACAAATTGTGAAGAAAAAAAGTTTTAAAACCCTTCAATCTGCTATAAAACCAACCATGGAGCCAAGTATAGGTTACTGGTACTCATTGGCTTTACAAGTACTATTTAATGTGGGTTTGGTGGCAAAGAGTCTAGCTGGAATTTTGAATTGACAATGCAACTCTTACACATAATTCTTCTCTTGTATGAATATGTTTAGTGTGGATATTCTATCATTTGTGATCTATGTATCATTCTTGAGTGTTTTCCTAATACTTGTTTTTGTTGCCTTGTCTCTTTTAATGTAAACAATAGAATATACAAGCACAAGAATGAAAATGATTATGTACATATATGCATTGAATTTTCCCTATGTCTACACATTTAAAAAACACATATAACTAGATATATATCCATATGTACTTCTGGTGGTGGGGTTTCTAGGGGTTGTTTATAACAACATGGAGTTTACTAATTACGTGGTTTGGTTGTGGTGGAGTTGGTTGCCTCAATACACGAAAGCATAATGGTAAGTGTTTGCTCACATGAGGGTTAATGCATCCTGGCATTGTTGCACCATAGCACTGGAGGAAGTCAATGGGTATATGCAGGATCATGCGGGTCCACACTAGGCCTCTAAGTGGCAATGAAAATTTAGAAAATCAGAGCTAGGCAACTTGAAATAAAAATTTGAATAGGTTATTAACATAATATGAAAAATATGTCAGAAAAAAATTTGTAGCAAATTGAATTTAGTTTCTAGTCTACTATTCCTTTTTTGGAAAAAAGTAAATTTGATTTGAGAAATATTGAAATTCCAATGTAGTGGTATTAAATTTTTAGGAAAAAGATAAGAATCAGGTGTATGTCTGACCACCCTAAGTACAAGAAAAAAAAAATTGAAATTTTTCAATATAGGTAGAGGACACATGTTTGGATGTGCCAGTTTTTTTTTGTAATTTTTTTCCATATAAATAATTAGTTATGATTTTTTTATTAGAACTTTTCAAAATTATTAAAACGTTTGTGTCTGACCACCATAACTTGGTCAAAAAATTACAAAATTCAATTTTATTTTGTATCTTATAGTATGCAAAGCATAGAATGTGGTGCATCTTATAGATTCAAAAAATGTTAAGTATTTTGAAAGCTATAGAAGTTTTTCAATCAACCTATCAATTAGGACTTTAGACGTAATGTAGGTAGAAAATCAATAATAATTACTTATTAAATTCAAAATAAGGCAAAAGTTATACTGGTGGAAAGTTGACATTTTTTTCTAAAAACCCTTTTTGTTTGATGAAATTCAAGTAAGAAAAAAGTCTCGGCCACAAGGGCGAACTTTGGAAAACTAAAAAATAAATAAAAAACACATTTTTTGGGTTGACTTTGGAGGTTAGGTAATTTTGAACCAAATACCAAGCCAATATCCGTTTTGGTTTGGTAATACCAAACCAAAACGGATATCCGTGTATGTAATACCCCTCTGTTTTGCTTTGTTGTGCTAATAGTGTTCTTCTCTTTTATGTGTGTTTTGTGTTAGTACTTTGACTATGGTACTCGGTTACTATTTGATCGCTATCTATAAAGCAATGTGAATGCTATATTTTGATGTGATGGTATTTTATTCTAATGTTTTCATTATGGCATGCTTTAGATTAGCATTGTGAATATTTGAATTAATGATGCTTTATGCTTTGATTATATATTATTGATGTTAGATTCGTCGGTTAGTAATACTGTATTGGTGAAGGGGACGGGATTTCACCACTCACTCATGAACGCCCTGCGATTCCGCAATTTCCTCTTCACAGTGTGTTTTATTATGTTATATATATGCATGTTCGATATACTCTGTGTTCGCAGGTTAACAGGTATAGGACATTGACTCCACTTGGTTTCACAAGTTTGAGCGTGTCTATTGCCCAACGACATTCGATTGGGAGATAGTTGCTAGGTTTTTCATTCTAATTCATCACCCTAGTCATAGTGTGTCATCGGGTTTTAGTCGGGTCAAGTTGTTTTAATACTATTCATTCATTTTGATTATTTAACTGCATGTTAGAAAAGGGTAAATATATGCTTTTTGCAATTAAGTTGTTGATTAAATTTATCTGGTTTTATGTTAGAAATGAGCTTTAATTTATTAAATTAATTTAATTTAATTAATAAATAATTTAATCTTGGATTAGATTTATTTTATTAATTAATTAAATGGATTGTGTTGAAATAAGTTAAGTTGTTCATTTTGAAATTTATGGATTTATTGTTTGAGATTGAAAATTAAAGAAAAGGTTTTAAAATTGCATTTTAGAAAATTTTAAATGCAAAAATTGAAAAATAGAGATATTTTCTATTCTGTTTTTGGAAAATTTATGAGGTGGTTGATGAGATATTTGGAGAATTTTCTTTATTATTGGGATTTTTTAATGAGTTTTGGGAGGAAAAATTTGAAAAGAAAACAAAAGAGGAAAGGAATTTTGCTATTTTTGGTTTTGGATTTGGAGAAAGAAGTTGGATTTGTTGGAGGAGTTGGAATCAGAGGAGGAATCCATATCACCATTTTTAACCTTCAAGTTTTTGAATACAGGTTTTCTTCTTATTTAATTAGTTTCATTTTGAAAGGTTTCTCAATTTTTTATTGTGTTGTTTGAAAATATGGAAACTCTGTATGATTTGCAAAACAATCCCACTTTAAATCTTGCTTCAAAATTTGAAGAAAAACCTCTATTTGGAAATGAACTGCTTCAAGAAAATAATGGTGTTCTTAGCTAGAAATTGTTATTTTAAGTTTTTTTTCTCAATTAGTTTTGCAAATTCATTTTTTGAATATGTAAATATATATACATACATACCTATATATATTTTATATATATTAATAACTAGGGTTATGCTATCGAAATTTTTAAGAAAGGGAAAAAAATTACCCGTGGCCAAATGGCGGATAAAAATCCGCAAGGTTTGAAACCCTTTGTTTTTTTATGTAAAAATAAAATAAAATTTTATTGAAAAAATCCGTAGGGTTTAAAACCCTTTGTTTTTTATTTTTTATTTTTTTGAAAATTATTGAAAAAATCTGCAGGGGTGGGAGGCGTTGGGGGCTCACCCCCACTACGCCCCCGTGGGAGGTGAGTGGGGAGCGTCGCACCCAACGTGACCCCCCACTACCCCGTGGCCGCTATAATACACAACCGCTGCCATTGTTGGTGGTCGGTTGTGCATAGCACAGCGCCACCAATAATGGTGGTCGATTGTGTACACAGTCACCACCCAACCTAACTGCACGCAGTCGAAACAATCGCTGCCCATGCTTAACGTGTGACCCGAAACAACCACCCCAAACAATTGTTTTGGCGCGTGGCCCGGGATCATATGAAGTTTGACTCTTTTTTTTAAATATATAAAATATTAATATATTAATATTTTATTATTATATTTTATAATATTAATATATTACTATATATTATGGTTAATATAATATGTATTAATATTTAATATTATATTATATAATATTATAATATTATATATATTTATATTAAATAATTAAATATAGATATATATATATATTATGTGTATATATATTAAAATAATGATTTATTTGAGAGCATGATTTAAGTTTAATTGAGGAAATGAAAATATTGTAATTTTGGTCAAATCATTATTTTTTATTTTAAAATAATATATAGAATGGAGCAGTAGATTTGATTTTAAATAATATGTTTTTTAAGATAAGTTAATTGTTTTGGAAATGATTATGTCGAGAAGAGGAAACATTTATTTATTTTAAAATGTTACTTTCTAAATGGTTGAAATAAATGTTTATTTTATAATTATTGAAAACAATTAGAGAATGTGATATTTGGTTTAAATTTCATCTTTTTCTAAAAGAGACGTTATTCAATTAAGTTTTATTAAGGCAATAAAGTACTGAATGTTAATAAAAGAAGTGGATTTAGGAAATTCAAAACAGATTTAATTCTTGTTAAATTGCTTGTTTAAATGTAATTTCTTATGTTTTCGCCTTGGCGGAAATTGATTATAAGGGTTGTTAAATCTTTTAGATGAGGTTTTTAATTATGTGGGTTGTCGTATTATGTTTGTCAACCTATTGTGAATCCCTAAGGTAGTGCATGGTACATTATCAGTTAATTACCCAGTTTCATGGTACATTATCAGTTAATTACCTAGTTTCGGGGAAAACTTTAACCCCCCCCCCCCACCTCAGCGCAGGTGTAAAATCCTAGCGAATCCGATATACTTCCCGATGAAAATATTAATTTTATTGGCGATTTTTTTTGTTTGACGGGAAAAAAAAATCCCAATTGGTGAATCTTTTATAATCCCTAGAAGTTCATGGAAAATCTTGGCGAATTGCAATTTTTTTTAATCGAATAAAATATTTTTCTTTAGCGAATAAAATCGTTTTTCAAACCAAAATTTTTTTCCATTGGCGATTAAAACCTTTTTTCAAAGCAAAAAAAAAATTTTCATTAGCGAATTAAAAAAAAATCTCAAAATAGTAAAAAAATCTAGTGGCGAAATAAACAGATATGCTAACGAAAAATCATAGGGGTTGTTCGTTGAATGTTTGATGGACAACTGTAGTTGCATTCCGAAAGTAAATCTCTAAAGCACTAGACTTGCGATTTGAAACCTCCAGAATAACACTATAACCGTTAGATGCGGACATGTGGCGAGATCAAGGCTCATTGCTCATCACTCATTCTTTCTTTTCAATGCCTCAATATTGTACATTTCATTTAATTGAAATTCTCATTATTTTTGAAGAAAGTGTGGTTTTCATATTGCTAGTGCAGGCAGTGGCGGCGATTAATGCCATATGTGATATGAACATCCAAAACAATTTCTTGGACAACTCATAGCTTTAATGAAACAATATTTGTAATGATTTCATATCATTTGAACTTTGATTGATTTTGACAGTTTGTCAACTTGAGGTACAGTTCAAGTTGGCACATAGCCAAACGTCAATAAAATTAAACATTTTAATTATATAGGCTAGTAGCGGCACTAATGGCCCATAAATAGGGATAGTGATTTAGTGAATAGTGGATAGTGCCATAAGGTTTTTTATTTTCTAGGGTTAATAAGGATTCACAAAGAAGATGATGCAGTATTGGGGATACTGTAAATTCTCCTACCTACAATTATGTAGTTACAGAGTAATCAATAAAAGACGAATTTCCTTCAAGTTAAGAATGGGTGGAAATGGAAAGAAGTTGATTTGGTTAACCTGACTTTTCGCCTTGTGAATAAACCCTTTTGCATCGAATTGTTTCCTTACATCACCTAGAGGTAGGTTGCATTGTGCTAATTTACCATCAATTTCTCCATATCCTTCATTGGAAACCACTGTAAAGTCTCCAAAACATAAGGTGTTGGGAATAATTGATTGTTTGCTATGTCTTTTGAGGTGTTTGGAATCAGATTTTGCCAACTGGCTCACAATTTCTAAAAAAGAAATTCGATCAGGAACTACTTGTGGCATAAAGTGTGGAGCCCCTTCGAACCCATAAACCCTTATCACTGTACAATCAGGGAAAGCATACCAGTCTCCCCAATTATGATTCACTTTATTTCTCTGATCATTTTCCTTTGGTCTTAGAGATCTTTGTACTTCTGGGGATAGGTTATAGTTGCACGGATACCCCAGCAACTTCATCAGTCATTTTACAAAAAATTATTCAAAATAAAGGTAATGAGACCTACCAAATCAATTGTCCCACAATGAAGTCCACATTTGTATAGGTTTAAAATCTCCATTTTCATCTGTATCTTTTATCCTTAATTCTTCACTCCAGACCCCTCTGACTTGTCCCTCATACAATAGAAAATGCATAAGCAAAGAATAGTGTTCAAAATTAATATTATCACTATTAATTTTAATCTTTTCAAGCCCTCGATGTAGGGCGTTGGCCAAATAGCTAGCATAATCAAATGGCATGGAATCCTTGCTCTGTATGTCTAAAGCTAAGACCATTGGGGAAATCGACATGAGAGGCGGAACCTCTACTCCCAAAACCTGACCAGCTGAATAATAGGTGTATCGGAAATACTCTTCGAACAAATCTTCATGGAAAGGAGGGTTTTCACTGCTAGAGAACCTCCTGAGTTGGCCTCCTTCATCCTTGGGCCTATGAAAAGGTAATTTCCATCTCTTATAGCTCGTATCCATGTGGTGATACACTGTCAAGAGATCTTTGATCGTGAATGATAAATTTAGTGAACACTCTAACTGAAATACATTTGAAATGAGATCCCTAGAAATAACAAGCATGTCACCCCCGCCATGTGACTGAATAGTTATTTTCTTGGGGTCATATCTGATAGCAAGAGCTTTAATTAGCTTTGCATTCACAAACACATTGGGCACCACAAGTCTTCCCAGGTTCAACCTCCATGGATTGCAGACTGGTTTTATGTAATGGTACATGAAGAGGTCATACCCTTGTTTCGTTGTCCAAATATCCCCTAAGCCCTTTTGTTTGTCCCATAATCAATCCATGGAAGGATTCATTTGAGCACTCCTCTTGGGTCTCGGCCCCGACCCAGGACATTGATCTATTAGGTCTTCATTTAGGAGTCTCTTAGGCTTTTCGATTTTCTATTTTTTAGCTTTGGGTTTGTCTGTACTCTCTTCCATTATTTAAATCTTAAGCTTTTGAGTAAAATAGCTTCTCGGCTGGGTCTGAAAGTGAATTACTTACATGAGTCTCACCGAGTCGCCTCCACAGTCCACCGGTCTTTGTTGCGTCAGAACTCCAAGTTTTTGCCTTTCTGCTTCTACGTAAATGAAATATTCCAGGATTTTGTAACAACTATGCGATCAACTTGTTATATAATTCACTTCAATTATGGTTCATAAATGCACCGCAGCACGGCTGGACGATGCCCTGGGACATCACATCAGTCTTTCACCAATTGTCACCCTCTCCACCGATGGACACCTATCCTTCATTCTATCGGTGGGACGCCAGATAATGTTTCCCTGATGCACCATAGTTCCCCTGATATACTTTATGCATTCGATAATTCATGCCCATGGGCCATGGTTATAATTCATGGTTACTTTTGTTGACAACTTGACTCTATCAGTATATCGGGAGAGCACCTTAGGAGTCAGCCCGATAGAGTATTGTTACACCGATACTAGGTTGTGAGTTATTTTATCGGGCCATTGACAGGATTGTGGTGGGGTTTCCACCGATGAAGCATTGTTAGGATGATGGTATTGAATTTTGTTAGGAATGGGGGAAGGACTATGTCACTACGAAATTTCAAATTTTGTTTAATATTTATGGATGCAATGTGAATGTAGGCTATAATATGGATCTTGTCACACAAATTTCTACAATTTGCATTGTTCATAAAATCAAAGTGTGGTATATTTTTGTGATTATTGATAATATAAGATAATTCATGCCCATGGTCATAAATTATAATTCATGGTTACTTTTGTTGACAACTTGACTCTATCGATATATCAGGAAAGCACCTTAGGATTCAGCTCGATAGAGTATTTTTACACCAATACTAGGTTGTGAGCTATTTTTATCAAGCCATCGGTAGGATTGTGATGGGGGTTCTGCCGATGAAGCATTGTTAGGCCGATGGTATTGAATTTTGTTAGGAATGGGGGAAGGACTACGAAATTTCAAATTTGTTTAATATTTATTAATGCAATGTGAATGTAGGCTATAATATGGATCTTGTCACACAAATTTCTACAATTTGCATTGCTCATAAAATCAAAGTGTGGTATATTTTTGTGATTATTGATAAAATAAGATAATTCATGCCCATGGTCATTAATTATAATTCATGGTTACTTTTGTTGACAACTTGACTTTATCGGTATATCGGGAGAGCACCTTAGGAGTCAGCCCGATAGAGTATTGTTACATCAATACTAGGTTGTGAGCTATTTTAATCGGGCCATCGGCAGGACTATGATGGGGTTCCACCAATGAAGCATTGTTAGGCTGATGGCATTGAATTTTATATAATTTATAAAATATCATCAACTACAGTTTGACTTTGGCATATATATTATGATTCATGAAGTGCAATATAATATAAAATATCATGGAGACTTGGAGTGCAATATAAAATAAAATATCCTGAACTTGAAGTGCAAAGATTCACAATTTATTTGAATACAATATAAAAAATCATCAACTACAATTTGGAATATGATTCATGCTGACATGCAGTGCTTGAGTGCAATATAAAATAAGATATCATGAAGTGCAATGACTCACAATTTCAATGTTCATTGAATACAATATAAAATATCATCAGACATCAACTACAGTTTGGACTTTGGAACAATGGAAACTGATTCATGAAGTGCAGTAAAAATACCTAAAACCTGCTAATTATCTTCCATTTCCCAAATAGAGTCAGGGTCCTCAAACCGATGCTCATCTTCAGATAAAGTAAAAGAGTCATCTTGATTCTGAGACTTCTCTGCACTTTTTCAGCCTGTGTCTCAAATTCAACATTCATTGTTTGATTTGTGTCAATTTCAATATCATTGTCATCTATCTCAGGCCCAGTCCCACTGCCACTACCACCAATATCGACAGCTGTTGGAATTGGAGAGATTATGTTGCACAACTCGGTCCCTCTTCTTTCACATGTGGACCTCCAGATTGCAAGTGCCCTTTCAAAAGGAAACTTTTTGACATTATACGCAGTTCCTTTCATCCTCAAGCAATTTTCCAAATTCTTGTCTATTTTGTTTCTTAACTTTGATTTTAAAAACCCCAATGTACTGAAAACTCTCTCATCCTCCACTGACCCCAATATCATTGTTTGACATAAATCAACAAGTTTGAAATATTCTGGCATCGAACCACGCAATATTTCACTCTGACCTAAGCTTGTCCAAACCTTTTTTATTGATCCCAGTTCAAAGGCCTTCTCCTTTCCCATGGATTTATATTGCTCCCTCATAGCTATTGCAAAACTCTGACATTGCTTTCTAAGCTTATTTTCATCTAAAATTCCTTCTATTATTTGTTCATTGTATGTTACCTTTTCTGAAAACTGTTTGATCAAGATTTTTACTTGATCATGAGAATATTTTGCGTTATCTCAGTTTACCCAAAATTGAGGATACACAATACCCATGGCTTCAAGTATTTCACATCGAGGGAATCTTTCACGAATCTCTGAGGAAAGAGATTTTAGAATTTCCTTCAAATTATCACTAACAGATTTAACAATGTCATTAAAATCTTCCTCATTAACAGGTACTTTTTTTATGGAGCATCTGGTTGTCTTACAATGGTACATTGGTATCTCATATCCATGTACACAAATACATAAGCGCCCGCTTGCATTAAACTATAAATAATTATCAGGATTATTCAAATCAGTAATTTTTTGCCACATCAAATAATTTGCGCCTTCTTGTGTTAGATCTAGATATAGATGATCGAGGGCCAAGCATGTAATTTTACGTAGATTGGCATATTCATAAATATACATAGTTCTATCTTGGGCTTTATTCACAATATTTTTCATCTCATCCAGCATGGGGAGAAGACTAGCTAAAGTCAAGAGTGTCTCTATATCACTTAACCTATGTAAGAGGTCAGGAGCTTTGTCTACTATGTTGTGATGCTCGTACATCACTCCAATCAAGGATTATATTCTGAAAGAACTCGTTCCGTTGGTCCATGTAGGGAGATCCATCCGGTATCGACATCCTTGAGAAGATTGTTTCCAGGTGTTATTCCCTCAACAAAATGTTGAAATTCAAGGAAATGTTTGGGACTTCGGCAGAACTATGTGTGGATCTCGCGAACTAGATTTTCAGCTTTTGATACTGTAGGAAACTTTCTTACAATTTTGAATGCTAAATCTGTTATGTGGGCCATGTAGTGAATGCCAAGCATGTATGGTGCACAAGTAGTTTGTAACTTTTTGAAAAGACCGCTCCTTTAACCTTGCATCACTGCAGCTCCATCAACTCCTACACCAACTTTTTGCCAATTTTCAACTCATCCATACCTGCAATTTCATTCAAAGATTTCTTTACTAGTTCACATAGATTTTGCAATGTTGGACTGTCCTTCATTTTACGAACACAAATAAGATGAGCTTGGCGAACATGTTTTTCTATAGTATACAAATGCATACAAACCCAAGAAGTATCATCTACCGCAGTAACTTCATCTAAAGATCATGAAATGAAATTTGACTCTTTTAAATCTTACTTTTCCACTGCAGCAAGACAATTCACCCATTCACATCTAGCGTTTACTGACCAATGTGAGAAGGGAAAGTGGGGAACACTCAAATAAGATAATAAATCAAAATATTCTAGGTAGTCTATCATTGGACGCCCCCTGGACAAAATATGAAAAACAACACTCATCTGAACAGTTTTTGACAGATTTGTTGCTGCCATGGCTTTTCCAAAATGAGCCTCAAGTGTACCTTCACATTTTTTAATCTTCAACATTCTATGGTTATGCTCTCCATAATTTGTGGCATACTTAACATGAAGACATTCTTCCTTTGATTTCAATTGTACGACTGATTGTTTCTTTTTCGTCTATGATTTGTTTTTCGTAAACTTTGTCGATATGCTTTTCTATAGTGTCAAGATTTAGTTGCATTGTCTTGTCTCTTCCACATTTCCAACTACAAATCTTAAATTTGACCTTTGTTGCCCTTTCAATATCGTTTTTCGTTTGATACCCCCACTGCTTCAAGAAATGGGTACTTCGACAACCAACCAATTTGAAAATTCCCTATCATTTCCCACTCGCACCCCAATTTTGCTTTGGATTTTTTTTCTTGCTACCAACATCATCCTCATCCAAGTCAATTATCTCATTCTGGCTATCCAGGGTATCCCTTGGAACATCTTCTACGATATTTCCATCCTCATTTGATACATTTTGATTTAACACAATGACAATCTCACCTTGACCTTCCTGTGGCGGTGAGGTATTGTCATTGCCATCTTCAATAATATTTGGTGGAAGATTTGATGGTGTAGCTCCACCTTGATCTGATGGATTAGAAGCTTTGCCAATTCCAAATTAAGACTGTATGGTACCTCCACGTTTTGGGAATTTTGATGGCCTCCCAGTCTCTTCATTACCCTCAGGAGTCTTACCCTTGTAGTTGTTGCTCGACATATTGATATCTCACTTCGAATAAAAGCTGGAAAAAAATGTCTTATTTTTTAAGAAGGACAGGCCAACAGAGAATATAGATCCCATTCCCTACTCAAAATCATGTTTAAGACTGAAGCAACAATGGAAAATAGATAAATAAATCTTCTTATAACTAATAACTAATAACAGTATGAAGAAATGATCACTCACCTTTGAGTCTACATTTTCGGGTTTCGCTTACTTCTGAATCGAGAAGTAGAACCTCATAATAGAACAAAATGTATAAGAACAAATAACAGTTTCAATTGTATTTATATCAATCCATATTTGGCGAATTCTGTGGGATTTTTAAATAGTATGTTAAAAAATTGGTGAATCTCGCGTGCTTATACAATGATACCTTGTAATTTTCAAGGCGAAATAGGTCCTCATAAGTAACTATTAATAAATTTTTATTGGTGAATGGGTCTTCACAAGAATCTATTTGTAAATTTTAATTGGTGAAATGGGTCCTCATATAATGTTGTTTTAATAGTATTGGCGAATATGTTGGTGTTTTATCACATGCTCTTGGGGATTCCAAGCAAAAATATTGATCGGTCCATTGGAAACGCATAGTCTTTTATAACGAATTTATTGCCTAAACATGCCTCGTAAAAAAAACCGCTGGTGAATGGACATGCATTGGACCGATAGTTCATGAAATCCGGGTGATTTGAACACCTTGCTGGATACCTAGAATTCGCCAATTTCGATTTGCCTGATTCTTGGAATTCACCAATTGGCAAAGAATCGCCACTAAAGTTATCCCTAGTTGCAATGGATGTGGATCTCGAATCTTTCTTGAAAAAGATAGATCTTGAATGCAATGTTAGCTTGAATTATAGAAACCTACATCACAATTGTTAGCTCCAAAAAAAACATGATGATGCTTGAATCCTTATGATGGCTCTGAATGATTGATGAATTGATCTTGGATGCTCTTGTGAACTCCAACATACTATTATGAATTCTCTCACAAAATACTTGATTAAAATGAGTGAAGGAACCTTATATTTATACTTATCTATGCTTAATATCTCGAAATTACACCAAAACAAGTTGACATATGAAATCATTAAATAAAGGAGGCCAAATATCACCAATATTTAAAATTGAATTCCAAAAATAAGCCAAGGAGGACTAAGAGGCCCTAGGTGGCATCTTAGTCCCAAGTCTCAAAGCTCGAGGACGGACTCCAAAAAGGGGCCAATTTAAGATCCCTTGATTCAATTAGGGTCCCAAGACCCATGGAGGAAAAAGATTCCCTAGGTGGCATTTTAGTCCCAATCCACAAATCAAGGACACACACACAAAAACATTAAATTATCACTTATCATTTGATATTTGTTGGGATTTTCCATAAAATTATATAGTTTAGTTGGCCAAGTAAACCATAAAGAAGCATAAATAAAGCAATGCGGGCCCAAAAAAGTATGAAAATGCGAAGGTATGCATTTTATTACACTACATTTAGCCCCCACTTTAGTGAGAGGATGAACTTGCTTCAAAATCACACTAGAGTATCCAACCACACAATCAAGAGGGGTTCAAATGAAAAAATTCTAGTAAGATAGGATGACAATAATAAAGAGGTATGATCAAGCCCTCATGATCAAGATCTTATGGAAAACCAACATAGGCACAAAGGAACATGCTTGCAAATGATATATGAAGCCATAGTCAGATCACAAACACACACCATCAAAGAAAAGAAAAACAAAAATTCAAGCGCAATGGATCAAGCTTCGACAGGTCGTCTAATGCAGTGGACCAAGTCTAGGTTGTTTGTCCAAAAAATTTTACAAGTGGAACATGTTGTCCACTATGGAAACAAAATTGCATGCTCACAAGGGCTAGTGGGGGCTAGTTGTCCACTAGGTGAGCCCCAATAGGTCCATATCAAAGTCATACCCCCATGACTATGATAAGGACAAAAATAAAATGCACGATCACAATGGCTAGTGAAGCTAGTTGTTCACTAGGCCAACCCCAAGGAACCATATCAAAGCCATACCTCCATGAATTTAATAAGGCACAAAAATAAAATGCAACAGGAAAGAGGGATGTTCGAAGGGATTTTTCTTAGTTTTTCCAAGGTCTTAATCGTAGGGGACATTATGCCCAACATCTCCAAGAGAGGATAAATGCAAGGTCTCATCTTGGGGAACATCATGTACCCAATGCATAGAAGAGAGGAAAACCGCAAAAAGGTCTCATCTTATTTCTAGGAGAGGACAAGCGCAAGGAGTCTCATCTTGGGGAACATTGTATCTAATGCTTCCAAGAGAAGGAAATATCACTCTCTTGGAGGAAGTCAACACCCAATGACACCACCAAGAAAAGGACGCATCGTATGAAGAAAGAAAATCACATAATGAAACATGAGTGTCAATATATGCCCCCACTTTAAAGTGGTTTCTAACACCATTTATGTGAGCAATTTCTTTAAATTAGAAGAAAACATGAGAGCTTATTTGGAAATCCCTATGCCAAGTCATATGTTTCCAATAAACTATCATGAAGAGGAAAAGGGTTGACCCCAAAATGCATAACTTAGTATGTCACATGTGGGCCAACTTAAGGCATGTCATCCACATCCCAAGCTTTCTCTTATATGTTCATGAAAGGTAATCAACCAGCCAAAATAGACAACAACAAGTTACATACAAGACAAGGCTACCTAACCCCTTGCCCCCACTTAGTGCAAGAGAAGGGTGAGCCAATAAGAAGCATGCTAAAGTGAAAATAAATATAAATTAGAGGAACTGGGTATTCCCTCATACGAAAGAGCACCACACTCCTTAATATGTTAAATTTTACTACTCAAAGCCTTGCATTCGTGAGTGGAATGACCATGAACTCTATGATATGCACAAAATGAATTCTTTTAATAAAATTTATTTCATGTTCTTGGAGGGGAGATATCAAACGATTCTAAAGGAGTCTCGACAAGATACTCTCTTGATAAATAGTAGAATATGTTCCTTTATTTGTGAAAGATTTCATACACACTAAAATCTTTAGATGAAACTGGAGATAAAGGTGGTAAATCTAGATCTTTCTTGGAAAAGTATGGTATGTCAGTTTTCTTCATGCATTCATTGTATCCATGTGTAGGATGGAGATTGTATCTAATACCATAACAATCTTTCAATTTAGATGAAGGGGGTTTATGATTTTGAGAAGGATTGGTTTCTTCGTGAGAACAAAAATCCTTTTTAAAGTTATGTGTTGTCCCTCCATGAGGGATTGGAGTTATAAATCTCCCATCACCACCATGGGGTAATGTTGTAGAACTAAGTTGAGTGAATGAAACACAAGGTTGTTTGGGTTTAGATTGTCGGATTTTGCACTCTCCTATAAAGGGAGGTGTAAAACCCAAATCATCATTAGAAATTGTATCTGAAAATGAATCATTTGTATATGACTCTTTGGATTTTGAGGGTGAGATTTTGGATTATTTATTGAAAGGAGGCGTAATATCTAACAACCCCAAATTATTAATAAAGAGTTTCTTTTGTAGGTGAAGGATTAGCATTAACTTGTGTAGGTTCAACTCTTAATTTTGGAATGAAATTATTAGGGGAGTTGGAAGTGTTGTGATCATATGATTCATAGCTTCATTCATCTTCTTCAACCATGTATATCTTGTTGTTGTATTCAAATTTAATTGCACGGTGAAGAGTAGATGGGACTCCTTTCATAGCATGAATCCATAGTCTCCCTAGGAGAATATTGTATGAAAGAGGTCTCGGCATGATATAGATAGGGGTAGGCAACACTATAGGTCCGACCTCAATAGGTAATGTGATAATTCCTGGTGGTTACCTATTGACATTGTCAAAGCCACTAATATGAATATCATTAACTTGAATAAGCCTCTTGTCCATGCAAATTTTGTCTAGGAGGTCAATGCTACAAACATTAGTTTTTTCTCCATTGTCTATGAGAGTGTGCCTAACTATATAGTTTCATTAATGATCACCTTTATCATCAAGGCTTCATTCTTGTTTTGAGTCTCAAGTGAGGGAAATTCATGTTTAGGGAATCTAATTTCTTACTATGTAACTTGTGTGGGATGAAAGGAAGATGTTACATTATTTGATTTCATATAATATTGTATTTCCTCTTGCTTTATTTGTAGTATTTCTTGAAATAGACACTTGTATGTAGGTGATAGTTAAATGAGTTGCCACACGGATATATTAGCGGGAGTATTTTTAAGATCTTCAACACTAGGAAAAATAAGTTGAGGAAATGGTGATGTTGTGGGAGTGATATTTGGTCCCCTACATGTTTGATCAACTGTGTTATATCTTGTTTGTTGCAAAAAATTGTTAGATTGCATCGTGGATTTCAAGAAATCTCTTATTTTCTTATGTGAGTCACTAAAGGGAGGTGACTTAGGAAGCTAAATAATTAAAGGAAATTCAATTTTTGTCATCATAACCTCAACAATCTTGTGCTTATTTACATGATCTCTTAGAAAAGAGGGGTAGAATATCACTTCATCATCTTCATATAAGGAATTTCTATTGTCAATGTTCTCATTGTCTTCTACCCTGATATATTTCCTATTAGGAGAGTTTTTAGGAGAACTACAAACCAAATGTTCTTGACATTCAAGGATTGGTTATTCTAATATGACTTCATCATGTGTAAGGGAGTTATCAATGGTTGAATTTTCTTTTTCATCAATGTATGGTCTACTAAGAGAGGTAGAAGGAGAGAAACAACTAGGATTCCCAAAACTCTCATTGATTAGTTCTTCTAACACCAAAATATCTTCTTCGTCAATAGGAGAGATATTAGGGGAAGAATGAATATGATCATTAGGAATTCCCAAGGTTGTATTGTCCTTCACTAAAACACTCTCATAGGGAGGGGATATGAACCTTTTTCTTAGCGTTCTTAGAAAGGTAAGATAATAACATTGTTTTGACAAAAAATGAAAAGAACGTGTAACAATCTCATGCAATGATTTAATAATGTAAACAATGTATATCCAAAGATTCAAAACATGTTTATCCAATGTGTAACGTAGAATAAATGGAAATCTGCATAGAAAGATAGTTAAATCTAATCTAACAAGTATTAATCTAAATCAAACAACAAAGAACGAATAAAAATGAACAAAACAATAAAAACTATAACTAGAAAAATCTCACCGAATATGCGTCCACTTCTTCGAATTATCTTGATTTTCCTTCTCCATTTTTGTGTATCAGTATTCTTGCCCTCAGATTTTCAGTATTGATGCAAGGATAACCTGGATGTATTATCTAAGAAAAATATCGAAGATAATAGGTTCTTCTCAAAAGTATTGATTTTGGGGGGAGGAATAATGACAATGACAGGTCAATTTATAGATTTTGGGTTTTCAAACAATCAGCTAAGATTCAAAAGAGAGATCAATGATCGATATTGATGAATGTCATGCGATGTGAGTTATGTGTCAGTTAGAACGTGAGTTGGGAAATTCTACAAGATAAAGATTAAATTAGAACAATAACTTAATCTTGTGTCAAGACTGTTCGAAAATAGAAAGAACACGAGTTCCAGATTAAATAAAAAAATTAATCTTTAGTTGAGAGTTCGGAAATAGAAGAAATAGACTTTGAATGAAAATGACAAAGTTAGAACTCGAAGAATAGTTTGTTCGAATGCACACATGAATTAATTAATTAATTAAATATATTTAATTAATAAATACATTCATGCATATGAGTTAGAACTAGTTAGCTGACTAATTGTGACAAAGAGTCCTTTTGCAGAGACGATCAGATATCGAATCCAAAGATAACTAGTGGATTAAAATAGAACTCGAGTCAGATGGTGAGTGAATAATTAGATAACTGGACAATAGAAGAATGTGACAGAAACAATTAATTATGAATTAAATGTTAATTTAATTCAACATTCGAAATTGAAATATTTAATTAAGTAAATAATGATAATTTATTTAATTGACTATTGAAAAGATTAATTGAATAATTAAATAATTAATATTTAATTATAGTTGAAATATGATAAAGGGGTTAATTAAATAATAAATTATTTAATTAAGAAAGAGAATTAATTAGTTAGCGACATAATTAAATAAATATGATTTATTGAATTAATCAAAGTTGAATAAGGGTCATAATGAATTAATTAAATAATTAAAAGGTTATTTAATTAATAGAGGAAAGATGTGTTTAGAAAAGTAATTAAATAATAAATATTATTTAATCATGACCATGGACATTAGAAAATTATGTCAAAAGTGGTACTCGCAGGCCTATACCAATTTTCAGTGTCTACAGTTTGCCCCTCTTTGATACAATGTTATTTATCGCGTTGTGTCAAAGAAATTAAAAAAAAGATATGCCCCAATGAAAGGGAGAATGACGAGGAGGTAGTGGTATGCCCCCTCAAGAGGATAGGTGGATTTGAAGAACATGAGTGTGCTCTCTAAATGGATAGATAATGGTGGTGAAGATGCAGAAAAGAATAAATGTTAGCATGGATAATTCAAAATGTTAGTAAGAAACAAGAAAGGTTGTTTGAAGGACATATAATCTTCGATATTTTTCCATATATATACTAGGCTTTGCATTTTATCATCATTGGGTGGGACATGACACAAATGGATAGTAAACACCATGATATGAGATAGACCATAGTGTACAAAGTCATCCATCTACGAAAAAAATGCAGTCGTAGACAAGGAGTGTCTTAGCTCATACTAAGGACAAGATTGCCCCAGTTGTTTTGTCTAGAAAAACCACAAACAGCAAACAAATAAAAATGGGTCATGAGACGTCATTGCTCCTCTAAATCCTTGATAGAACATCCTTGAGAAAACTAGTAACATGACTCAAAATCCAAAGTTCAAAAGAAAGTTGACAGACAGCAGTCAAAGAAAAAGAGTCCTGAGACATCCTTGAGAAAGCTAGTAATCGGACTTATGTACAAATCAATAGAAAGATAAGACAAAATAAGATATAAAGTCAAAAATCAAAATAAAAGTATTTTCCAAAACTTGATCTTGAGCGATTGTTTGATGTTTGACATAGCTTGATGTGAGGGATGACACATATCGTATAAGACATTGAGTCTGGTTTCGACTTGGTGACTATCTATGTAAGGCATGACAAAGCCTAGTTTCAGAAAGACACATGTCATATAAGACATTGGAGCTTGATGACATTGATGCGACAAGCTACATGAGTCTATGACAATTTGACAATGTCTGTTGACAAGAAAGACATATCTTGTTTAAGACAAAAGTTGATCACTTCGACAATGTGTTTGATTTTTGACTTGATGACAGTTTGAGATGTTTGCCTTGTTAATGCATGACTTGTTTTGATTTCTTGACCGATATGATCATGTGTGTGTGTTGAATGTGTATGACCGGAGATGATATATCCTAAAGGACTAACCTAATGCGACCTCTGGGGCTCATCGATTGACTAGCCTTGCCTACATTGTATACGTAGAGACCTCGTAGTTCGACCAAACTTTAACTGACATAATTGACTGAAGATATGTACCTAAATTGATGATATGCAATGTGCGTGATAGTGAATATGATAAACCCTATTGGATTGACCTAGTGCGGTCTCGGGGTCCATTGATTGATTAGCCTTGCCTACGTTGTACACGTAGAGACCTCGTAGTTCGACATGACCAATGACTTTGATATATACAAAGAATAAGTCATGGTTTTATGTGTGTGATACATGACAAACCTAGACAGACAGACCTAATGCCTCAGGGGAACATCGACTAATGGCCTTGCCTACGTTCAATTACAGAGGGAATGTAGTTCGACTATGTCTACGACTGACTTGACACGATTGACTCCAACTCTATTTTTGGGATTTTTCTGACATGTTTTGATTTTTTTGTCTTTTTGATCGTTAATAGGTATCTCCTGCATTCTTAAGCCCAAAAGGCATAACATTCCAACAATATATTCCCCATGGACACGTGAAATATATCTTGTGTTGGTCTTCAGTTGCGATATTGATTTGGTTATATCCAGAGAAACCATCCATGAGGGATAGCATCTTGTACCCTGCTGTAAGATCTACTATCATGTCTATGTTTGGAAAAGGGAATTCATCCTTAGAAAATGCCTTGTTGATGTCTCTAAATTTTGTAAAAATGCGGATGCCCCCAGTTGGTTTAGTCACTGGCACAAGATTTAAAATCCAGTCTCCATAGTCTATGGTTCTTATGAATCTAGCATCCAAGATTTTCTTAAGTTCTGCTTTGACTAGTAGGGCAATCTGTGGATGTATTTTCCTTAACTTCTATTTGACTGGTTTAATACCTAGTTGTAATGGTAGATGGTGCAATATTAGGTTTGGATCCAGCTCAGGCATGTCTGCATATGACCATGCAAAGCTTATTTGTCTCTTTGTGAAAAAGTCTTGAAACTCATTTTGTTATGTCTCTGTCAAAGATGTTGCAAAATATACTATCTGAGGGTTTTCTTTTGTATTTACATTGACTTCAACAGACTCTTCCACTAACATCAATGAATTTTCTTGCACAACTGGGAGAATGTTTAAACCTCCATCCTTGGGTGCTTCAGAGAGAATTTCGCCCTTGGATACATCCTTTATTTTTATTGTTTCTTCGTCCAAAGGTGCCTTTCAGTTTTCACCTAGGGACTTGTCATTTTTGTCATTTTCATCATTTTTCTTTTTATTCTCACTTTTGCGACTAGAGGCGTAAACAGACTCCCCAAAATATGTTTTTTCATCCAAGTCTATGGTAAAACCAACTTTATGATCCCCTTTAGGTATGCCTTCTTGAAGTCCCATGAACTCAGCTATTGCTTTGTCGTTCTCGAATACATCTAAGATTTGTGTACCTTGTTGATCCCATTCGATAAGTTGGGGATATATGAGAGGCATGTCATCATCAGAGTTATCAAATGTGGAAGCTGACAAAGTGAATACATAGTGGTTGACATGGTCACAGAATTTTTGGACTAACTCCTTGTTCTTTTTCCTATGGGTAGGTAAACTTTGATGTGGGACTATTGTAACGGCTAGGTCGTTAGAAGATGGTTCGTCAAGTGCCCAAGATGTATGATCAAGGGTTTACCAATAATAGTGCTTAAGCCATTCTTCTTTGGTCAAGGGCTTTTTATCATGGGGACTAGATGGATTTGGTACGGATTTGATCATTTGGTCCAGTTCTCCAAATAGATTATCTAGGTTCATGGTACTGGTAGAGGAAAGGGAGTCCCATTCATAGTTTCTTGAGTCAGGGGATTCATCGTAAACTGGGGGAAGTGGTTCGTGAGATATCTCAATGTCTTTGGGTAAAAGCATAAAGTTGTGTCACATTTTTAGCCAACTTATTAGCACAACTGAATTTAATTATTTCTAACTAAGAATCAATTTTGGTCAAACACATCATCTAGTAAGATTCATTCTAGCTAAGTTAGATACTTCCACAACTTTTTCAACTAAAATTGTTGGCTAAAAATATATGGGGCGCCACTTTGATTCCAATTTACCAAAAATATAAAACTATTTGAAAATTTTGAAGTTTAAATAACTCCTAATGTAAATAACACTTTTTTTTTAAATATAAAAATACCCTTTTGTAGATCCATAAGTGTAGTTTTCAAAAATATATTTATTTTAATAGTTTAATTATTATTTATGTTTTATTATTTATTTTTACTAAAAGTAGGTTATCAACACAAAATATTAGGTTGATTACCATGGCAAGAAAAATACTAAAACTTATAAAAAAATATGATGCACTAGATAAAATAATCTATTTCAAGATGGTATAATTATTTTTCCATTTTAGATAAATATTTAATATGAAAGTTGGCGTTTGATGGAAACAACCTTTTTTGATTCACGCACATTTTAATATTTATTTAAAAATATATATCTATCAAAATTGGAAAAAAAATATGTCCATGCACTAAAGTTTCAAGTTATAAATACATGCAAAAATTTTGAAAGAAAAAAAAATTACTTTAAAAATTTTGACGTCCCACGCAACTTTATTTTTCAGCTTTTCATCAGCAATTAAATTATAGTGTTAATTTATTAAAAACTAATTTAATTTTTTTTTTTTTCTTTCTCTTAAATACAAACATAAAAATATACTAAAAAATACATATTTTACTAGTTTACATCATTTCAAAATTCAAAACATATATGCAACTTTTTAGTGATAAAAGTTTAAAAGTTGGATCAACATTGGTTGTTTCCTTTATAAAGTGTGACACAACTTTGTGTTGTTACCCCTTCATAAGCACTCACTTCCTCTTTAAATGGTGACGAAGTACTAGGAAAACCAATTCTAAACGGTTGAAACCCTAGCCCTAGGCCTTTCGGTCGGGGTGAGACAATGATTGGTTTCATCCTTCCATTTTGATGTAATCCTAACCCACTATGTCCATCATAGCCTTTGCTTTGCATTATCTTAAAGCCTTTTCTATATTGATCCTTAGCTATATGACTGGATGGTGAGGGGTTTTCATTGTCTTCCTGGTATAACCAGGAGGTAATATCACCTTGATCCCCATTTTATCACTTAACTCTCCCCATTTGGTCAATTTCATTGTAGGGGGAACATGAAATGTGACCACGGATTGTCTCCTTACTGCCATGGGTAGACCATATGCCTTAGGTGGAACCAACTGACTGACACAATAGGATGCCTTCATGTAATATTCTCCACAGCCCTTGTCTTGGATCTCGACCTTAGGAGTGGATGATGGTGGTTTTAACGAATTGGACTTGATAAGATGTGATGGGTCAACATATAGAGATAAAGTGGATTATGAAATCTCTTGATTAACGGGAACCCATCATTTTGGAATTTCCTTTAGGCTTGTACAATATTGAAAAGGATTTGGATCACCATCAATTGTGATCTCGGTCTCATTATATGGGAATTTAAGACATTGGTGATATGTGGAAGGTATGGCTTTCATTGCATGTATCCAAGGTCTACCTAACAATAGGTTATACGGAAGGGTGAGATCCAAGACTTGGAAGCTGGTGTTCATAAGTGTTGGGCCAATTCTGATAAGGAGTGCGAAAACTCCTTTGGATGATCTTTCCTCATCATCATAAGCCTTGATGACTATACTCTTGGAGGTTTCTACGCATGCTTCTGAGAATCCTAATGCCTTAACCAATTTTAGGGTACACGGGTTCAAACCTTCTCCTCCATCTACCAAGACTCGTCTGACTTTGGTTTGATGGACTAGGACTTCAAGATGTAATGGGTCATTATGATCAGTCTTTTCTGTTGAATAATCATGTTGATAAAAGGTGGCATGATGGGAGTTGGTTACGTATCCGACCATTTATTCAAAATGATTGACATCTAAGTCGATAGGAATAGTCATGTTTTGTAAAGCTTTGTCGAGAATGGCTTGATGATCAGGTGATAAAGTCAACAGTTCCAAAATGGATATTTGTGCTAAGGTCTTGCTTAGTTGATCAAGCAGATTGTACTTAGACTTGGAAGACTGTGTAGGTGGCTCAGAAGAAGGACCTGGAAGAGTTATCTTAGTTCTGCATGTGTTTACAGCACATTCAGGATGCTTCTTAATGGTGATGGTATGGATGTTTTCATTTGCAGCTCGAAGGTGATTTATGATCTTTCCTTTTCCATAGTCATACTTGGTATTTGCATAATTGGCTGATGGAGTATTCTTGGTTCCCAAACTGGAGGTCTTTCCTTTCGTGTGGTCATGTAATGGGTCTGTGAAGACCTTATGATCACTATTCTTGGTATGTTTCTGCCCATTGACCTCTATGGTTCCGTTTTCAAAAAATTCTTGTATAATATTCTTTAGTTGTCGACATTGTTGTAGGTTGTGTCCTTTTATTCGATGGTATTCACAATAGGCATTATCATCCCACCATGAAGATTTAAACTATTTAGGATCATATTCTCTTTGTTCTAATGCTTTTATGAGATCATGTTTAATTAGCTCTTTGAAAATTGTCTCGATTGGTTGCCCTAAAGGAGTAAATTCACATTTAGGAAATGTCCTTTGTGGTCATTGTTGTTGTGAATTTTGGAAAAAATTTGTTGTTTGATCTGGACTATTCGGCATGTCTTGATTGGGGTTGTAACCTCTAAGTGTGATAACCGGTCCCGTATGTATGGTTTTAGCATCAACAATTCTGTCATTTGTAGCATTTTTGTTTCTCGACCAGAACTTGTTTCTATCATTGGGAATGTTTTGATGTTGAACAACTGGGTTTTTGCCTGGTACTTTAATTTCTCCTTTGTCAATAAGGCCTTTTTCAAGGATGTTTCCCTTTTGTACCAAGTCTAGGAACGAATTACAACAATCTACCCTTAAGTCACCTCTTAGTTTTGGATTGATATTTTCAAGGAATATCATGACTTTTTGTTTTTCTGGTATTTCAACTGGACATCTGCTAGCTAGACTTATCCATCTTTGTAAGAAAGTGGTGAAATTTTCACCATCTTCTTGTGTTGTGTGGCACAAGGTAGCTATTGTTACTTCATTGTCTATGTTAAAGGAAAAGTGTTCGACAAACTTCCCAGCTAATTCACCCCAGGATCGTATGCCATATGGTAATTTAGAGAACCATTCTAGTGCTATCTCGACAAGGGTCCGCGAAAATAGTCTCATCAAGTATGTGGGGTCATATGATATGTCCATGCATGTTGTAGAGAATTCTCTAATGTGTTCTAAAGGATTCTTCCTCCCATTATACTTGGGAAAATTTGGTATAATGTATCCATGTGGGAAGGGTCTCATGTAGAGCGCTTTGTCAAAAGGACATGGACATAGATCTTGCGCTAAGATAGTTCATTTGCCTAACATAGACATTTTGTCCATCTATTGTTGAAGAATTTTCATTTGGTTTTGGAGAAAATCAAGTTGTGTGAAGGACATGTTGTTTGTGTTGTTTGGATCAATGTATGTGTTCTGAAATGTTGTGTTCTATGATAGGTTGTGATTCAGCGAGGGACTATATCCTGTTAGAATGTTCTGATTCAGTGTGGGGATATATCCTGTCAGAATGTTCTAGTTTGGCATAGGAATGTTTCCTGTCAGAATTTTCTTGTTTGGTGTAGGAATGTTTCCTATCATAATTTTCTTGTTTGGTATCGAAATTTTTTGAGTAACCCCTATTTTCGGAATGGCAGTATGCGGTATAGTTGTGTTTGTGCCAACTTTGGGTATTTTACCAACAGTGTTTGTGCCAAAAGGGTGTCATGAAGATTCCCCCACAATGAATTGTAAACCTTGTGCTATGTTGAAAGGGGTTGTGTTTATAATTGATGATGTTTGAGTTGGTATGCCAGTTGGTATTGTTGCGGTGATTTGGGGAATAGATACACTTGCTGTCACAGTTTGTGTTGGTTGAGTAGATGTTGTTTTCAAGGTGTGAACATCAAATCCTGGTGGTAGTGTGGAGCCTTCTACTAGAAACTTTGCTAGATATCATTGGGGATCATTTTCCAAACATTCATCCATAAAGGATGCAAATTCAGGATCTTGTACTACAGCATCTATGTCTTTGGTAAAAAATTGACCATGTGCATCTCTAGTGACGTGTTTGTCAAGCAAAGTTTTGTGTGGTCTTTCTTTCCCTGAAGGTTGACTTCCAAAAGGATTGACAAATTCGTTAGGGTCCGAAATTTTTATATGTTTCTTTTGAGACCTTGTTTCAACCATGAAAATTTGCTCAAAATGGGGTAATGCAGACTATTTCTAAAAGCTGATATGTCCTATTTCTAAGTTTTTTGGATTTTTTGAATATAAAGGATGTTGCTAAAAGATTTCTAAAATGATGTGGACTGGGATGACGTATGCTAGGATGATCAATATGCAAAATCTTGAGTAGACTATGATGGTAAATGATTCTAAGATGGGTATAACCTACCACCTATGGAATAAACACATGCAATGATCTAACCTTACCAAGGAACCTGATTGTAGGACAAAGATAGTTGACAAGGTGAATTTCCCAAACTAGACTGTTGAGCTGGAAAGATTCACAAATAGGATAATAGTGACTAGGTTCAATGATAGTGACAAATCGAAGCATGAATGTATCCAATGACAAGGAAAGTTATTCTATTCTACGATATGCAACTTCCTAGGAATTGTCTAAATGTTTGCAACTTAGGATGACTATGACTAGGACGTATATGACACCTAATAATGCAAGGTTTTTGAGCAAATTTTCTAGTTTTTGTCCAAGGTTGATCGTAAGAAATAGAAGCAAAAATTATAGTTATGCTTTCGGACTCAGTTTGTAGTTTTCAAAGTTTTTTGTTGACAGTCAATTATGGTTCACTTTGCAGATGTGCTAATATTTTTGACAGATGTGGTTTAAGTTTCAGATGCGGTGAATAGACCAAACTAGGTTGTGGATGTTGACAGAAAATTGCGGCTTTCAAATAGATATGGTTTACTTTATGGCAGATGCGACTCACTTGATCAGATGCAACTCGAAATATGGACTTTGTGAAACTAAATCTGTTGACAGACACTTGCGGCTCGTAGATACACATGCGGCTTAGAATATAACAGTTGCGGCTCAAAAACTAGACTTTGTGAAACTAAAAATTATTGACAGACACATGCGGCATTTATTTTAACAGTTGTGACTCTCTAAGACAGATGTGGTTTGAAAAACAATAGTTGTGACTCTATTTGATAGTTGCAGTTTTTTGAAGATAATGTTTCGACTGACTATGTTTGATGATTCAGTTTTTTGACAAATACAACAAAAAAAATCACAAAATACAATGTGTTTTCAGTTTGATGTGATGGATCTATTAAAACCAGAGAACAATTACACCCTAGGCTTTGTTGGACAGTATTTACTGAGTTCTTACAATAAATAGAAATCTGCATAGAAAGATAGTTAAATCTAATCTAACAAGTATTAATCTAAATCAAACAACAAAGAACGCATAAAAATGAACAAAACAATAAAAACTATAACTAGAACAGTCTCACCGAATATGCGTCCACTTCTTTGAATTATCTTGATTGTCCTTCTCCATTTTGTTGTATCAGTATTCTTGCCCTCAAATTTTTAGTATTGATGCAAGCATAATCTAGATGTATTGACTAAGAAAAATATCAAAAATAATAGGTTCTACTCAAAAGTATTGATTTCGGGGGGAGGAATAATGACAATGACAGGTCAATTTATAGATATTGGGTTTTCAAACGATCGGCTCGGATTCGAAAGAGAGATCAACGATCGAGATTGATGAATGTCATGCGATGTGAGTTTTGTGTCAGTTAGAACATGAGTTGGAAAATTTTGCAGGATAAAGATTAAATTAGAACAATAACTTAATCTTGTGTCAAGACTGTTCGAAAATAGAAAGAACACGAGTTCTAGATTAAATAAAAAAATTATCTTCAGTTGAGATTCTTCGAAAACTGAAGAAATAGCCTTTGAATAAAAATGACAAAGTTAGAACTCGAAGAATAGTTTGTTCGAATGCACACATGAATTAATTAATTAAATAAAGATATTTAATTAATAAACACATTCATACATATGAGTTAGAACTAGTTAACTGACTAATTGTGACAAAGAGTCCTTTCGTAGAGACGATTAGATATCGAATCCCGAGATAACTAGCAAATTAAAATAGATCTCAAGTCAGATGGCGAGTGAATAATTAGATAACTGGATGATAGAAGAATTTGAAAAAAAAAATTACTTATGAATTAAATGTTAATTTAATTCAACATTCAAAATTGAAATATTTAATTAACTAAATAATGATAATTTATTTAATTGACTCTTGAAAGATTGATTCGAATCCTTACAAAGATAAGACAAAGATTCTCAACATGATCTTGATTCTTCTAAGATCTTGTGAATGAAATCATGCAAGATAAGATTCATTGCTTGTTGGTAAGTTGCTCCAACATTCTTTAACCCAAATAGCATGACTACATAACAGAAGGTACCCAAAGGGGTAGTGAAGGTTGTCTTGTATTGATCTTTTGGGTTAATACAGATCTGGTTATAGCCTAAGAAGCCATTCATGAAAGACAATAAGGCATGGCTTGTGATCGATTCTACAATCATATCAATATTAGGCAACAAAAAATCATCTTTAAGAGAAGCCTTATTGAGATCATGAAAATCAATACAAATATGAATACGACCATTAGGCTTGTTGACAACAATGATATTTGTTATCCAAGGTGAATTGTCAATAGGACAGATACAACTATCTTTTAAAAGATTCTCTATCTTAGTCTTGACTAATAAGGAAACCTTGAGATTCATCTTTTGGATCTTTTGTTTAATGAGCTTAACATCAAGACATAAAATGATGTTTTGAACCACCACAAACTCAACAATACCGAGAATTTTCTCGTATGACCAAGCGAAGATATATCAACATGAGAATTTAATATATTATAATTTTGTTTAGATTCTTCTGAAAGACACTTTCCAATCTTAATCACCTTTTCACAAGGCTTAGGATCTATGAAAACATGAACAATATCCCCTTAAATAAGAGTAATATAGTCTTCAAGATGAGAAATAGGAATGCCATCATCCACATTGGACAAAGGAGCCTTCTCATTAATGCTCATAATAGATTCTCCAAAGTATGCTCATTTGTTCAAGCAATACGAGAATCATCACTTATTGTGATAAGAGGGTAGATGAGAGTAGACACCTAAGAATTCTTCCAGCTCTTCCTCTGAAGAGAAGACATCTAAAGGAACTTCATTAGATTCTACTTTACTTTCAATCAACTCAAGATAAATTATTTTAAGAGATTCAACGAAAATCATGTTGACATTCAAGCATGGTTTCTACTTGGATTTCTAGTGGGAGTATCCAAGCCCCATGTTATGCTTACAAGGGTTAAATTCTATAGGTACTTGAATACCTTGTTTAATACACCCACAACCTTTCCGTCCATAACCATATTTAGAAAAAAAAAAATGAATTCAGAACTGTAACGTGCTTGTAACTCTTGAGAAGGAGGAGGATCTATGTAGAGAGCATCATTCTAGCAATGGGGATCATACTTCTCTACAAGTTCATAATCATCCTTCTTAATGGGAATACAAACATTAGCCTCTTTAACAAAAGCGTGATCATCTTCCTTGACAGGGGTACAATCATTCTCCCGAGTGGTAGCATGATTTTTTCCTCAGCAAGAGGACAATCAACTTTCTTGACAAAGGCATATGAGACTATCGGAATTCCAAGACAGATAGGATCGACTTTGTACTCTCCGATGAAAGATTTGATAAATTCCAAGGATCCCCAATCATCACCAAGACATGCATTCAATTCAAAAAAAGAAGTAGAAGGTGTAGACTTAGGATTCTCCACTTCGGACAATCTTATTTGGGAATTTCAATCTCGGGAGCGGCTTTCAAAGTAGGCACTACCGAAGAGGATGCCAATGCATTAGAAGATAATGATAGAATTAAATTCTTAAGAGTGGAAGCAATTGAGGTTTGAACAACAACTTCCATTTCACCAAGGTGTATAGCATCAGGGTTAGCCTTGATTTTAATTTCCTCGTTATTAGCAATAAGTTTTATAAAACGACGTAAAGTAGAAGTTACTAACCCCAAAGTGTGAATCTAGGGTCTTCCCAAGAGAATGTTATAAGGTAAAGGACTTGACATAACATAAACTAAGGTGGTTATAGTAACAATTTCCAACCTCAAAATCAAGATTATTGTGCCTAGGGCTTACCAACCAGCATTATTGAATCCACGAATGTACAAGGAAGAAGCAACAAGGGAAGATGAATCAATCTTAATCTTAGGTAATAATTCAATGCTACATGTGCTGAGAGCCGAATGAGTGTCAACTAGAACACACTTAATACCAATGTTAATGTTAATTATAATCATTAGAGGATCACTTGTTTTTGTACTTCTAGAGGTAAGAGTTCCTACGGATATAATGTAATATTTGGTGAATCCACATGAATATGAGCCATCAATTCATTAACATTTTTCAACCTAGCGAAAGAAAGCAAGAGGATATTTTTCAAATCTTCTTAAAGCATAACTTGATAAATTAGAGTAGATTGAAGAAAACCCCATAGTGAGATATTGGTAGAAGTAACACAAAGTTTCTCAACAAGATCATAATCACTAGGTGCTTTAGCTACAGGTTTAGATGCTAGAGGAAGACTTGGTTGAGAAGGTGGTAAAAAATTACCTTGATTAAAAATTTGTTGATTCCTTCTAGTGTTGTATGTATGAGATACAACTTTGTAAGAGGAAGTTGTAGATTGCAAGAATCACATGTAAAGGTCCAACAAACCAATAGTGACTAAAACCCTACAAATAGAATGAATTATTTTAGGAGACAAGATAGTTGTAGTCACATAGATGATTGGTCTATTAGGCCTTTGAGGATCTATAGAGACTATAACTACATTAATGGACTCTTCGACTTGCAAAGAAGTAGATAGTTGTGATGAAGAAGTTTGTTCAGGAGATTTACATATAGAAGGATATGCATCTAATAAATCATCTAGGGCATCATCCAACATGTCAAAATCTTCTTTGGAAAAAGCATTATCAAAAGCATTAAAACTTTGAAGAAAAATAGTCGACATGATTTTTCTTCATGTCAGGTTCACCAAAATGTAAAGGAAAGGGATTCGCTACTCTCAAGTCTCTAGGACAAGGAAGAGTATGCAAGGAGTGAATATCCCTTGATTACCCCAAAATACAAAACTCAAATGATAAAGGTACAAGATGATTTAGAGATTGAAAAAATGAAATTAAAGGAAATACTAAGCTAGAAGGGAAGACTTGTGAATTAACATAATTTGATAAGAGATTACAAAAACACAAAGAATAAGACTTATAGATTCTTCCCCGAGGAGGACAGAGTTGCAACCAACAAATACCAACGTGTTGTGTGGACATTTGCACATTGTGTTGTCATTCCTATTAGATCAAGAGCTAAAATCCAGAAACCAACAAGTACCCAACTCTTCAATCCTAGAAACTTGCACACATAAAAGATGAGGAAAAGTGGTGTGGCAATTCTGGGGCTTGTCTCAGACAAGCCCTCATTTTGGTGTTTCCACCTCAACAGAGAACCAAATAGATATAAAATAGACAAGATGTGAAGTAAAATAGATGAGATGTGTGATAAAGACAAACCCCACTATGGAAGAGAACCTGTATCACAAATAAATAGACAAGACAAGACAATGCAACAAGAGAGCATTACCAATAGTATAACTCCCTCTTGGCTTGATGGACATTACATTGAATTCTTACAAGAGAGCCTTGGTTATTTACATGGTGTGAATCTAGTAGAGCTTCACTATGAAGAAGAGATGTAGAAGAGAAGAGAGCAAGAGAGCAAGTTGGAGTGTAAGAAGTGAGAATGAATTGCAAGAAGATGAGAATGGGTGAGAATAGAAGTGAAAAATGGAGTTTGTGAGGTTTCATGGGTGAGAAGAGTTGTTACACCCATTATTCTATTGTGACGACACATGTCATGGGAAAATTTTATGAGATTCCCTCATTTGAACTCGAAAAGTACGGAGACGCTTGCACGTCACACGGATATTCGCACATTGCTCAAGCGTCCAAATCAAAACATTGTAAGAAACGAGGTGGAAGACTACTAATGCTTTATCATTGTCCCTTATGGAGTTGAAATCATAAAAAAATTGACTTGTAATGTTTTTGTCATAAATGTGGCAAGGCACCATAAATGCAACGGGTTGAATGCGTAAGTGTGAAATTACCACGGGGTGCAATTTTACAACACTAGAAGAGGTTAAGCAATATCTCTGAAGCCAAACCCCCGATACATTAAAATGAAAAGCCTTATTGAAATGATTTAAGTATATTGGGTTTTCTTGATTGGAGGTTTCTTTTAAAGCATGCCTTTTATTGATATAACTTGAGCTAAACATCTGATCCTTGATCACCAAAATGAAGAATCTTAAGTAAAGACATAACATATTTTTGGACATCAAGTGTTAGGAATAAATCATACCAAATCATATGTCTGGAGATAAGATAAATAATGAAGAATTTTGGGTAATTGAAAGGCTTTGAATCAAAGATTGATGAGATTGAATCCTCGTAAGTGTGTTTTCGGCATAAACGTTGGAAAGCTATCAGGATTTATCGTTTTGTCACTATGGAATCGAATTCAATACAAATAAGATTGATTCTATTGTTAACATGCATCCTCCTAAAAACATCTCTCAACTACATAGTTTGCAGGGGAATATTTATGCAATTCATAGATTTGTATCTCAGTTGGTTGATCACACCCTTCCCTTCACATGTTTGTTGAAGAAATATGTTCACCTTAGACGAGATGATGAGTATGAAAAATCATTTGAAAATCAAAATTTATTTAGCCAATCCTCCCATCTTAATATCAGTTGTGTAGGATAGACCCTTTTTTCTTTATATCTCTGCATCACCTCATGCCTTAGCAGCTTTGTTAGCTCAACATGATGATCATGATAAAGAAAGAGTGGTCTACTACATCATTTGTATTCTAGTTGATTATGAAACTCATTATTTCAACATGGAGAAATAATGTCTCGCTCTCGTTTTTGCGACGCAGAAGTTACAGCATTATCTTTTTCATGTCGAAAGCCATGTAATTGTGAAAAGTGATCTTAAACATCTGTTTACTAGAATCAATCTTTCTATCTAAGTTTGACATGAAGTTCATAACTTAGAAAGCAACAAATGGTTAATTTATTGTTGATCAAATGGTGGAAGCTCCCTCATCTCATTCCTTCCCTAATCTAGATTTATTTCCAGATGAATATCTCTTTGCAATAGATTGTGAACCCATATGGGATATGTACTTTGATGGATCAAGATGTCAAGTTGGTTTTGGGAAATGTGTAGTTTTAGTCTCACCTGAAGGTAAGTCAGTTCCTCTATCCTTTTGATTAGAATTTTATTGCACTAACATTGTTGAGTACAAAGCCCTTATTGTTGGCTTGTGTGTTGTGATGGCTTTAAACATTAAACATCTTTGCATTCATGGTGATTTTGAGCTTATAGTAAACTAAATCACATGAATGTATCAAGCTAAGAAGAATAAGCTATCTTAGTATTGAGGCTTGGCCTTATCCTTGCTTGATCATTTCTCTTCCTTCACAATATACAGTGTCCCTAGGAGAGAAAATCCACATGCAGATGCAAGGGCGAGTGCAACCTCCCTTGTATCTTCGGTTGATGGTATAGAAGAATACCACTTTTTGTTTTACATTCTCCACTCTTATGTTGTCTTAGATCAACTTGAATCCGATGTTCTGATGTGTTCTCACATAGACTCGGGGAATGTTATTCTCACATTTACAATTACCTAAAGACTGGAAATTTTATCTACAATGTGACTAAAAATGCTCGCACTCAGATACAAAAAACTTTCAGTCTGATATGTTATATTGTCTGATGTTATTTATCAAACATCCTATAATAGTCTTCTTCTTCAGTGTCTCACTAAGGCTAAAATACCCCTTACCCTTCAAGAATCCCATTCGGGCTCTAGGGGTGGACATTTTGGTGGTAAATGTTGGGGATAAGATACGGGTTTGTCATCATAGAACAGATGTCTAAGATAGCAGTGCCTTAGTAATTTACATTTTTATCACTTCAAAGACACAAACAACTATACCATAAAGCATAAACAGGCACAGTAAATCCCCCATTGATCCTCTGAGAGAAGTAAATGCAAAACTATAACAGATTCAACACAAGCATAGATTCAGTATGCATAATCAAACAACATGAAAGACAAATATGAGGACACAAAAATTTATGTGGGGAAAACCCTTTCGGGTAAAAAACCCCACCCTCCAAAACAATCAACTCACTTGTATTATTCAGTAACAAAAAACTAGTTACAATACAAATATCAGAGCTATGCTCTTCAGGAGATTACATCTTATTCATCTGGAGAATACAAGCAGCAACAAAACAGAATCTTCACAAGGTTACAATGTCCTTAATGACATATCTTGTAGATTCCCTTCAGCTCCTTAGAAGACACTCTCAGCCAGCCTTGTAGCCATCCCAGCCTCAAGGCATCATAGGTTCACATCGATCAGAAATGAGAAACTAAGTGTTCACAATCAAGATTGTTTGAACACTCTCAGCCTCTCTCTAATCGCTCATCCAATCCGATCTAACTGCACACGATATTACTTTATAATCTCACATCGTGTGCTTACCTGTTCAGCCTGTCCCAAGCCTTCAACGATCATTAGGATAATAAATTATCCACCTACAAGCTTCAACCATTCCCTAATAACGTGCACCACTAAATCAGCATGCATCGAGCCACATAGCAATAAATTGGTCTCAGACATGTCTGTCAACCTTGCTTTAATAATGCAGCTCTATCATAATCAGGAAATAAAAATTTTGGCCAATTAGATCTTAAAGATCTTTCATGTGTCACCATTTGATTCGCCTGTCACTTCTGACAATTGGTCAAACCCAGTCAAGCTCGATCGACCGAGCTCCGAGCTCATCTCTACCTTCTACTATGTCACCGTCGAGCTCATCTTCACCAGTCGTGGTATGGCAGTGAGCTCGCTCGAGCTCACCCAGCCTCCAACCTTGCTACCGCTTCCCTGTTGGACTCACCTCGCGGTATGGCGGTGAGCTCAGTCAAGCTCACCCAAGTCTTCATCGTTCTATCGTGCTCCAGTCTGACTCATGTCGCAGTAAGGCGGTAAGCTCACCCGAGCTCACCCCACGACATCACCGAACCCAAAATCTGACATCACCGTGCTACCGTCGAGCTCGTTGGGTCACCCCATGGTATGGTGGTAACTGCCTATGCTGACCACCACCTCCACCGCGCTACCACTAACCCTCCAAAGCCTTCCTACAGTGTGGCGGTAACCACTAGCCAGATCGACAATGGTCACACCACGCTACCGCGGAGGCCACTAGGCCACCCCGTGGTAGGGTGGTGACCACTCTGGTAGACCGCCAGCGGTCTCACCACCTGCAATGGGGTGGTAATGGTCACCACTTACCGCTAGCCACTTATCGCAGCCACCGCGGTGAGTCATCTCACCACCCACGATAAGGCGGTAGACCGCCATCCGCTAACTCGCCATCTCTACGCCACTCACCGTGCTACCTCACCACCAATGGGCAACCTCCATGGTATGGAGGTAAGCCTCTACTCTATCACCTCGCCACCAACCGTGCAACCATGCCACCAACTGGACCACCCTGCGGTAAGGCGATAACATCGCCAAACCGAGCAAGGTGGCCCATGGTAAATTGCACAACTGCGCCACCAAGGAAAGAATGTAGCGATATGGTGTTAAAGGCTAGTTACATGGAGAAAATGCCAAGTCCAATCAAGCTAGAAATTTGAGGCATAATTCTCCAATAGTAAATCCCTAGCACATAAACTAATTCACATGGGATATTTTTGGAAAACAATGGAACAAGACTCCTTTTCCTTTGTCAAGAAGTGTCCTTAATATCAAAAACATAGTAATCTCATTCGGGCTTCTGCTCAAGAGCTTCAAAATCATACCTCTCCTTGACCATTTGTGAAATGGGGGTTGGTTATTATTGGAAAAATATCACCTCCTTCTTCTAAAGACATACCTTCATCATTATTGCTACTAATTACTTTGCAAAATGGGTCAAAGTTGTTCCACTTCGATCTATGAATGCTAAAGCAATTTGTAGCTTTCTTCTATACAATATCATTGCTCATTTCAAATTACCTTCCACCCTTATTTTTGATAATGGTACTTAATTTAAGAATAAAGAGGTAAAGAATTTCTTGGAAAAGTTTCATATTCAACATCATTTTTCTACACCATACTATCCTCAATCTAATGGCCATGCTAAAGCATCTAATAAAACTCTTGAGTTGATTCTTCAAAAAGCAGTGAATAAACACGGTAAAGATTGGCATACTCAATTGGCATATGCCTTGTGGGCCTCTCACACAAGTGTTTGTATGACTACTAGTACAACCTCATGTATGGTGGTAGGTTTCCCTTAACGGGTTCATTAATGATGACACTTACCGGTTGATCATTTGTATCAACTTGAGTTGCTTGACGAGTGTTGATTGTAGCCCCTTGAGCATCTCCAAGCTTATCAATTATTTGTTTATAAATATTACAATCAAGGTGTTATTTCTCAAAATTTCAAGGTAGGTGATCTCGTTCTCTATGAGAATCGAAGAAATGTAATTGCACTGCCTAATCAAAAGGGGATGTTCATACCTAATTGGTTAGGCCCTTACATAATCATCTTTGTGTATGGTTCTAGTGCCTATGGACTATCATATATGGATGGAATGACTCTAAAATAACATTTCAATGCAATGCATCTTCTTTGATACTACGCTTAGTGTCTATGTGGTATATGCATGGTGTTCATCCCTTAAGGATTGCAATTCATTATGCTATGGTATTCCTACATTAACACATTATTTGTATTTTGTGTTATGATGTGAACATGTGTATGTAATTAATTTATTTAATAAGGAATTATATACATGTGTTTCATTGTGTTGTGTATCTATGCATTGTATTTGATTAATCCTTTTGGTTAAGCAGTTAGATCATCATTATATTTAATTAACATATGTCCAATGTGTGTTTATTAGATCATGATAGCATTTAATCTAAACATACATCTATAAACATAAATCCATCACATAGCCATACATAAAAGTAAAATTACACATAAGAATGCCATGATGCCCTACAAAATCTCATATATATATATAGCAAAATTTCATGTACATGTATCACACCACTTTGTCAAGATGTGGTGATTGTATATTTGTATATGTTTGTACATCAAAAATAAGGTTATACACATTAAAACAATATGATCCGATATACAAAATTTGGCATGCAAAATGGCCTCTAGCCCTTGGGTGCATGGATCCTTAAGCCCTTTGGTCTTAGTAGTAGTGGTGAAGGTGGATGTTGGATCGACACAGATGAATGTGACCAATGTGATCAAGACATGGACATGCTCCATGATCACAACCCATAGACCTCTCCTTGTAGCTTGGTCACCTCCTCCCCTAGCTTTACCTCCCACTCACAGGATTGTCATAGCTCCTCCTAAAGTATATGCACCTAGGGATCAATGTTTTGCCTCACTGCCTCTACCTACTTGTCGAGGTCATCGAGTCAGCTCTATAGGGTGTCACATGTCACTACAACACTCTTTGCCTACATCATTGTTTGATCTCACTCAGCTAGTGCAGTGTATCTTTGTTGAGTGTTAATCCCATTTCCCTATCATCGTGGAGAGGTCAACGACCCTCTTAACAGTCTCCACACATGCCTCCTCATAAGCAGTCCTCAGTCGCGCTATAGGCTTAAAAAGGTGGGCATGTCACCTTGTTGAAGAATGTATGCAAGCATCTAGGATGATCCCCCGGATAGGCACAGTCAAGGCCACCTCAACAATGCATTTCCTAATGAAGGTGATTCACTCTTGTGTGTCAACTACAACCACAAATAAAATGGACACTATCGATACAGGATCATATCAAAACATATGCATATATATGAGATAAACTAATGTAACAAATATTGAAAAAAAATAAAATGTATCACATCAATACTTGGATCCTCGGCCTTCCTGTGTGGATCAGGTGGGGTGCAACATTGGGTCATGATATCATCACCGTAGGAGGGATGATTGCTTGGCTCAAAGGTGGCTTTGATGAGACAGGGACCGCCCGTGGAGGTGATGACACCCTCTGTCACCATATCGGCCTCTCTACTGCTCCACCTATTGTTGCCTCACCCTCTTTGTTTTCATCACCGTCACAATCCTCACCTCTCAACCCTATGCACCAACATGGCCCATGGGGGCATCCACCGGGAAAATTAGGGTTGGACTAGTTGTCAACCACCACTGCACAAAACTATGGGTGACATCGATATCGTCAGTATGCAAAGCTAGATGTTGGTCGTCGTTGTCCAACCCATTCTCACTAACCGTGACATCCACTAGGTTTGGATGAGGATGATCCCCCACTTTTTTGGCACTCCTCACTGATCGAATGTATATGAGAGGTGCCAAAGGGATGGCCTATACTTTCTTGAACTGTCGGGCAACTCGATGCCAGTAATAAGGGAAAACAATGTGATTTGATCACCCCGCTAGGAACTGATCATGATGCATGTGTTGTAGTTGCCTACTATTGGTGGGCCAGATCCCCATCCTCCTATAAGGATGCAACCCAATGTCCTATCCTTGTAAAGAATCAAACTATAATCTCCAAAAAAAACTTGTCGTATCTCCAGTTGTGCACTAATGGGCATGTGTGGGCCATGGGTAGACCAAGTGCGATACCCCAAGGAAACCAAACTAGATGTGTGCACTTGATATGTACAAATTCCCATACTTGTAGAAGTGTGCAAGATATGAGGTGTTAATACTGCTAATGTACATAATTCCCAACGTCATGGTATAGATGAGAAAGCATGCTTTGACCCCAGGCAAAGACAATCTGATGATCCTCAATCACTTGAATGCAATGGACGAGGCCCTATGTAGGTGTGAGCCTCGTCCATCCATCACAACATGAAGGGAAGTTGTCATAATCATGGCTCTCTAAATGAGTGGAATGGTCACTCCCCCTTGCTTGATCCATCACATGTAGATGTGGCCCGTCGTATATGTTGGGTCCACCCACCTAACACAATATTGTTAGCCCTCTATAGCATCCTATGCCATCCTAATCTCATCGTAGGCCACCCATCTTCCATATATGGGGAGCTTGGTGATATGATAGATGTCCTCTAATCTAATGGTCATCTCATCCATTGATAGGTGGATGATGTAGATGTTTGCATCCAAACACTCCATAAGCACCGTGAGCATCGGTGTGGTATCGGATCTCCGACATGGTGTAGACCCACCAAAGTCCCACATGTCGTAGTAGATCCTAGTCATCTGGGTATATTCAATTGATGTGATCACGCAACAATGTAAATAGATTCTTGCCTACATGCTCCGTAATCTAAGGCCACTCATGCAATAAAAACAAATTCCACATCAATTCCATCTATATCATAAGAAAAAAAATTCTCGACATCAAAAAATTTCTAAGTTCACCTCTAAGATGGAGGTGCACCACACAAACATCTACGCGACATGCCAATGTCTAGGGAAAAATACCTCTTTGATGCCAGCATGACCAGAGGATCTTGACATGTTGTTTGGACAAAAACACACCATTTAAATACCTCCACATCAGTTGGATGCTTGTGTTGCTTGAGGAGAAGAAAAATCTAGAAAATATACTAAAAAAACAAAGTTGGGTTAGATTCCTTGTACCTCATCAATCTCGCCTCCTTCAGGTATTTTTGTGTGGAGATGCTCGATCCTTGAGGCCACGTAGTCTCGTCTGTGAGGCATTTTGCTGACTTTTTCTCACAAAAGTCAACAATCTCCATGTTGTGAGTAGTGAAAATGACCCTTCTATGGGCCCACCGAGGTATACATAGGTCATTTTTAGCCCATTTTTCTAGGCGAAAGTGGCCCTTCCATCCTTCATTTTTTCAAACCACCTAGTTAGGGTAAAAAATAGGAGGAGGCATATATTTACCTCTTCATCATATTTTTCTTTCGAATCATCGAATCTTCTTAATAATTCTTCTCGTCATGGTAGCTTCTTCTGATTTTTTAAAACTGGCCTAAATTTGAGCTTTGCAAAACAAAGCTTCATGTCTAGCATTGTATTTTCTCGCTGAGCTCGAACATTAGGGGCATCATCAGTATCCACCTACTCAACCTCTACGACCTCTATAGTATATTTTTGACCTTACATTAATGTATTCTTTTCTACTTTATTGTAGATGATTTTTCCTTAAAAATTTAGCTCACTAAAGTGGGGGAAAAATGTAGTGTCATAAAATTGCCCCTCATGGAAATTTCACACTTATGCAATTAGCCTGCTACATTCATGGCGCCTTGCAGCATTTATGACAAAAACCTTATGAGTCAAATTTTATGATTTCAACTCCATAACGGACAATGATGAAGTGCTAGCAATCTGCCACCTCATTCCTTGCAAATTTTTGAGTTCGACGCATGTGCAATGCATGGGTCTCCACATGACGCACAAGCATCTCCATACTTTATGAGTTCAAATGAAGGAATCTCATGAAATTTTCCCATGACACGCATCATTGTGGAAAAATTGTGGGTGTAACAACTCTTCCCATCCATGCAACCTCAAAAAACTCCATTTTCACTTCTATTCTCATTCATTCTCACCTTCTTGTAATTCGTTCTTACTTCTTCTCACTCCAACTTGCTCTCTTTCTCTCTTCTCTTCTACATCTCTTCTCTGTAGCAAAGCTTTGCCGAATTCACATCTCATCAATAGCCAAGGCTTTCTTGCAAGAATTCAACATCACATCCATCAAGCCAAGAGGGAGCCACAGACTGTTGGTAACGCTCTCTTGTTGTATTGTCTTGTCTATTTACAAATATATTTGTTTATTTATTTTTGATACACGTTCTCCTCCATAGTGGGGTCTATCTTTATCACACGTCTCATCTATTTTACTTCACATCTCATTTATTTTCTATCTATCTGGTTGTCTATGGAGGTGGAAACACCAAAATAGGGGTTTGACTAAGGAAATCTTGAAACAACCATAACACTTTTCCTCATATTTTATGTGTGCGGGTTTCTAGGTTTGAAGAGTTGGGTACTTGCTAGTTTCTATTTTTTAGCTCTTGATTTGACAGGGATGACAGTGTGATGTGAAAATGTATGTGATGCACTGGCATCCATTGTTCGTGACTCTGTCCTCCTCAAGACAAAATCTTTAAGTCTTATTCTTTCTATTTTTATAATCAACATTTTGTAATCTCTTATCAAATCTTAATTCATAAGTTTTCCCTTCTAGCTTAGCATTTCCTTTAATTAATTTTTTGCAATCTCTGTCATCTTGTACCTCCATCACTTGAGCTTTTTACTTTGAGGTAATAACGAGCTATTCACTCCCTCCAGACTTTTCCTTGTCCTAGAGACTCAAGAGTAGTGAATCCCCTTCCTTTACACCTTTATCTTAATAAAAAAGTAAGCGGTAAAGGATATTCCTAACATGTGGCACCCAAAAGTTTGAATGTTTAATTCTTTACCAGGTTTTAAAAGATTGAACTTCGAGGGTCAAGAGTTTGTCTCAACATTCATCAAATTGGCTAGTAAAGAACAAGTTGAATGACTAAAACCCAAATTTTGAAAGCATTGAATTTTACAACTCTAAGGCATGGGAAGGAATTGAACATCGAAGGTCAGGAGTTTGGCCTAATGAATATTGAATTGGCAGATAAAGAATAAACCAAATGATCGACATTTGATGCCCAACGGATCAAAACTTTAGAAAAATGCTAAGATATGAAATGAACCTAGCAGGGGAAAAGTCTGATGCCCAATACGATGACATCATAAACATCATCAACCAATGCATAGGACAAAAATCGATTCAACGAAACCCAAAAATAAAAATGAAAATAAATAAAAGAGGGAAAAACAAAAATAAAACTAGAAACATAGGGAAAAAACCAAGCAAAAACAAAAAAATGAGACTGTTGAATCGACCAAACAACAAGCAGACAAAAATCCCATGAACACAAACCAAAACAACACCATGAATTCAAGGGAAACTTGAAAAAATCACAACTCTTGCCTAGTTAGAATGTGGGAACAAAAAAAACATGGGAAAAGATGAAACATCATAGGGAGAACACAAACAATGATCACTTGAACATCAAACCAGCATGATAGTGGTTGATAATGGCATACGAGCATGAGTGTGAGGGTTTACAATGGTTTGCAGGAAGTTGTAGAGCTTGATTTCTCTTTAAAAGTATAAGGTAAATGATAAAATGACATATCATTAACCTATAAACCTACTCAACAATGACCAGTAACCTTCATTAATTGCTCACTAAATTCCATGTTATAAATGTAAATGTGTATGATAGATGTGATCGGTGTGATATTAGAGGTGACAAGATGTCATCGATGTCAAGATTTCAGGGGTTGAGATTTTGATTCAATGTATTTCCCGACACATAGAAGTCTAAATCGGTGATAACCAACACGAAGTGATGAACAAGAGTCAGAGATCGGGCCCGATGGGTAGGGCATACCGACATCGGGTATCTCAAAACTTTGACAACCAACAAAACACTCAAAATAATGAGAAAATAGAAAGGAAAAAGGAAAAAGGAAAAGGAAAAAGAAGGGAAAAAAGAGAAAGGAAGAGGAGAGAAAAGGAAAAGAGAGAAAAAAAGAAACAAAGGACTAAAAAAAAGGGGGGGTCCCCATTTTTCCAGAAACAAAATGGGGCGTGGGTGCAAGACACAACAATACATATGCATATATAATATATAAATAAGATATATATACATAAATAAATAAAATCAATATATAAATAAAATATAGATAGAGAGAGAAATAGTTGAAATATACAAAGATAAGTAATTAGATAGGTTGCCAAAGATGTATGTAGGCTACATGTAAATTTTCTACTCAATGCATTATTACTTAAACATTTTAACACATTACTAAGCGCATTTTTACTTTAACATTTTAACATGTTGTTGAGCATTTTTTTACTTCAACATTTTACTAGACTCTTTAATGGTGTCACAAAAAAATGTTGAAGAGATTCAAATAATTGAAGGGTCACATAGTTGTGAAGAAGATGGGATAGCAAAAGGTAAAAGCATTGAGAGGAGATCAAAGAAATCAGATCAGCTAAATTCAGAAGAAAAGCTTTCAAATAAAGCTTTACAAAAATCTCATGATAATCAAATAGTAGTCGATCATTCAACTTCAGGTGTTGATAATGATAAGAAATTTGAGGCAATGGAGTTTGTAAAAGTTGATATGGAGTTTGGTCAATATTTTTTTAACACAATGTTAACATTCTTCATACAAATGTTTGGAGTTATTTTTAATAATTATTCAAAGAAAAATAGACATGAGATAGGAGCTCTCTTTTTGCTAATTTTCTCTTGTCTTTGTTTGCTATTGGGTTTGATCTTAATGTTTGTAGTCTATGGGAGTTGTAATGCCAAAAATTATAACTTATGCAATTTCACATTCCATAAACCTCTCCTTTAGATTAATTAAATTCGATAATGCAATATCACCCCCACCTAACCTTAATTTTGTCCTTAACCTATTTGTTCTCGACCGTTAAAGTATTTTTTTTGTTGCAGATGACCGCACGCCACACAAACATCCTAAAAAGATTCATGATTGCATAGTTGTTTGGACGTTACACTTCCTACCTACTCACGAAGTGTAACACCTATGCACCTTGCAGGCACACCTAAATGGCTCCTTGCATGCCTATACTCCTTTCAAACTCTCATTTTGGTACAGGGATTCACTATCATTCAATCTAGCTCCCAATATTCTCGCATTCTCTCCATTATTTCAATCTCTCTTTCACTTTATCTCTCTATATCAAGGCTTCAACACTATTGGAATATCTTGCACAAGCTTGGACATTGCATACTCTTCCTTTCAACATCTCTCATTTGTTGAAGGGAGGGTAACTCTACTTTTCTTATTGCATTATCATTTATTTTGGTAGCATATTGTTCTAACACGTACATTTTCTTTATCTCGTTTATCATTCTTTTATCTATATATATCTATTTTTCTATCCATGGAGGTGGAAACACCTATGCGGGGGTTTGACTAAGGAAAGCCCCTAAAACAACCTCAACTATGTTCTTGTATTCCTATGTGTAGGTTTTGAAGTTGTAAAATTGTGGGAGGCTTCATTCAAGGACCTCTTGTGAGTGCTTCCTTCCTTCCTTTCATTTCTATCATTTCCTTTCCATCTAGCTTACTTTATATCTATTTTTCATTATTTTGTTCATTTTTATCATTTTCTTATTTCAAGTGCATTTTCTTAAGATTTTAGTGATCAAATAGTTAGGTGGTTCTTTGTGATTTTCTACACAATAAACTCAATTTTTGGTTTTTACAAGACTATGACACACCATAGGGACGTTTTCATGTCACACTATCGTCCTTGGCTGAGAGCCTGTCAGTTTTTCCAAAGAACCTCTGCAACCTACTCTTTCAATTCCTAAAACTCTCTTATTTTTATCTTTCATAAGTTATAAAATATAAGCAAACTCCTTTGTCTTCATATCTCATCACTTGAGCTTTGACCCCTAAGGTAGTCGGGGAACATTCACCCTTTGATACAACATCATTTTAGGGTGTTGAATTTCCTCCTGTACATTTTGATGAACCTGACATGAAGTTGTTCTTACCTTAATCTTTTGTTGAAATTTTCTTCTCTTGTTTGAACATCTATTTGAACAAGTGTTGTGACACTTTTATGGGTTTCACGACCCAGTCCATGACTTCCAAGCATGTAGTTAGAATAAGGGTTCAACATCTAGATATGGGTTTAAGATGATAGCTCAATCCTACCCACCAGGGTCCTAATTTTGAGAATTTCACTATAGGACTGTCACCTGGCTATACTCACCCTTCCATTTTTGTTAATGTATCTTAAATTTTTCAAGTTGGTTCTCAACCAAGTACTCCATCTAAATCCTCTCTTATAGAACATGAGGCTGCTCTTTGGGTCTCCTTCAAGCAGGTCTAATCTCTAGAGGGGAGAGTTGAAGAATTTGAGGACTTTCTAAACCATGATAATTTGTATACTCAAGTTTCTCCTATAATTTGTGGTCTAAGTAATCTACTCATATCAAATCGTAAAGGCCTTGAGTTGCTTCATGGAATAGCTAACATAGTAGAGACTAATTTACCCTCATATACGATAGTCTTGAGCAACCCTCAAGATACCCTGTTGGACATCACTGGTACATAGTTGAATCTCTCAATGCCTAAGGTTTTTGTGCACATGGTGGATACAAGTCCTTCTATACATTCTTTCACTTTTGTTGATAACACCAATTCTAATCCTAGAGTCAATGTGAATCAAATTCCTTTGGGGTTTGAGGTTCCTATTCCTAGATCTATATCTTGAACCTTTGCTCCTATCAACAATCAGCCTCCACTATCTAATCCCATCCTAAATGATTTTTTAGAAAACATGTAACAAATGCAATCGCAATTGAATAACCTAACCAACACTTCTTCCCAATCCACGTTGCAACCCTATTATCATCACAGTCCCTTAGTCCTCACCATTCTAAATGTCCTCATTCCCCAAGGGGTATAAATTCTAAAATTTGATAAGTACAATGGCAAGGGTGATTCGTAGACCCATGTCTCCTCATTTATTTCCACGTGTAGTGACTTCCTTAATCAGGATTCTTTTCTAGCCAAGCTATTCCCACAATCCCTCAAAGATGTTGGGTTGCAATGGTTTTTCTCACTTCTTGACTATTCCATCTTCTCCTTGGATCAACTAGTTAATCAATTCTTACAATAGTTCCAAGAAAAAATAGGTTTGAAGATCACTTTTACCAATCTCGTCCATTGTAAGCAAGGGGCTCATGAGAAGGTAATTGATTTCAGTGTTTGCTACTAATCCTTGTTTTCTTAGATCTCTTATGCCCTACCTGATTTTTTTGTCCAGTGTGTGTTTGTTGAGAATCTGCAACTAGCATTGAGATTAAGAGTTATCTTGATGAAGTATCCTTCCTTTTAACATTTGTGTATGACACTTCATGACTACCACCAAATAGTGACATAGTATTGGGGTTCTTCCTCATCCTCCCGTCTTGATAGTCAAATAGATGTGTTTATTTTTGGGGAGTTCAAAAAGAACAAGGTAGAAGCAAACATGGTTTCCATGTCTACTAATAAGAAAATTGTAGGACACAACAGATTTTTCACAAAACTATTTGAATCCTATCCAAGTGCTCTTCAAAATCTAATAAAATATGGTTTAATCACTCTCCATGAAATCAAACCACTACCCGACAATAAACCATATCCTAGCTAGTATGATGCACAAAAGTTTTATTAGTATCATTGAGTCCCTATCCATGACATCAAACACTATATGCATCTTCGACATGTAGTCCAAGACCAAATAGATAGTGGTGCCATCTAGCTCAATGGTAGAAAAAAACCCAAATAAATCTATAGCCAAGCCTTACAACCAACTGCAAATCTACATAGATTCCTTTCCTTCTCATTCCACTAATCTAATAACATATGCTTATTCATCTTCTGAACCTATCCATTTTGAGTACTTGAACATGGTCTCATTCACTCCTATCTCTCCTTCAAGTCATGTGGAAAATATTCCTGATATAACCTTTACACCACATGACTTACCTCTCAATAAGGAACCTTCTCTACTTTACATCCCAATTCAAGTCAACGGTAACATTATGGTCAATGTTATGGTTGACTCTACTAGTTGATTCAATTTTATTACTAAGGAAACCCTTTTCATTAATAATTTACACAAGGAGAAATATGAGTTGAAGGCCACACTTTGTACTCACGATGGCCTCTTTGTACCACCCATTGGTTCCATATCACTGTGATTCCTCATTGAGCCTAATTATTGATATTCCATTTGTTGTGATTCCTGAATTTGACTTGTTCAAGGTAAGACTAGGAATTCCATGGCTAGTCTCCATGAATGCGGTTGCTTTAGTAGTCCACAAATATTTAAAACTCCCTCATGACGGCACAGTGCATACTCTTTAGGATACTGGATATAAACCACTCGTGTCAGGTGGGGAGTTTTCCCTAGATCATTTTTGGTCTTCTCCTATTGGACCTTTACTGCCCCCATGGAGACTTCTTCTACAAGGCCTACTTCAGGTGCAAGATAGGAGTCATGACCCCTAATGCTACCTTTCCACCTTCTTCTCATGCCATTTCTATGAAGGCTTCAATGTGCATGCATCAACATGCTTTTTCCTTTGTGTCTTCTTCCTTGAAGGTTGTAAATAAGAATGCTGCCACACATGGACCTTCTTCTTATAAGGGTTAGAAGGTAGATATCTGACAATTTAAATGCAGATTTGATCAATAAAATAGAGAAATAAAACACACGCAAAAGATTATAGTAGAAACAAGACAACACAGAGAATTTAACGTGGTTCACCCAATCCAGGCTACATCCACAAAACTGTAGTCATCCAATGATTTTATTATCTAGTTCAAATCATATTACAATCTCACGAATAATTCCATAATACAACTCCCCATCACAGCCGCTTGTAACAAGCTTTTAGAAACTTCCAAAAATTAGGGTTCTACAAAGTCGGATTTTTTCTTTTTCAGTGACGAAGTGAAAAAAGGTGAGGATACATGAAGAGTATATAGAATAGCATGATCAATCACCACATACCAAAAATCTCCCAGTTGGAGACTGATTCTAGACAACACCGCTGCACTTACAACTCCTATTGGAAATCAACACCTTGGACCCTGCTGCTTAGTTATACTTTTAACCATGAAGACCAACCAAAGCTAAAGAGGAGCTTAGCTTCTCCCTTGCCACTGCCTTTGTAAACATATCTGCTAGATTTGTATATGTATGTATCTTTTCCAGCTTTACATGTCCATCCTCCAACACTGACCAAATGAAATGATATCTCAGTTGTATGTGTTTGGTTTTAGAGTGCAATGCAGAATTATTTGCAAGATGTATAGCACTCTAGTTGTCTATAAACAAGTGATTTTCAGCCTATTTTTTTCCCAACTCTTTCATGAAAAATTTTATTCATATCATCTCCTTTTTTGCCTTTGTTGCAGAAACATACTCTACCTTCGTGGTGGACAAAGCAACCACCTTTTGCAATCAAGAAATCCAACTCACTAGTGTCCCACAAACTGTAAATACGTAACCTGTGGTACTTCGCCTAGTATCTATATCCCCTGCCAAATCTAAGTCAACATAGCCTTTTAAATTTATATTAGAGCCCCCAAAACATAAACATTTATTGGATGTACCTCTCAAGTACCTGAGAAGCCATTTTATCACATTCCAATGCTCAACTCCAAGATGACTCATATACTTGCTAACAACTCCTACAGCATGTGAAATATCTGGTCTCGTGCATCACATGGCATACATTAAACTGCCTATAGCTGAAGCATATGGTACCTTGGACATTTTTTCTTCCTCCTCTTGTGTCTTTGGACACATATCCTTAATCAATTTGACATGATTGGGCAAAGGTGTGATGACAGCTTTTGCATTCTCTAAATGAAATCTCTGCAACACCTTTTCAACATAATCAGCCTGAGATGAAAACATTTTTTTTTCCTATCTCTTGTAATCTTCATACCAAGGATTTTTTTTGTTTCCCCCAAATCCTTCATATCAAATGAATTTTCTAACTGTTGTTTTAACTCCTTTATGTGATCCATTAGACCCCGCTACAAGCATATCATCAATATATAAACATAAAATAATATAGTTATCTTCAGCTAACTTCTTAAACTAAACACAATGGTCTGAATTACACCTGTTGTATCCTTGCTCAGCGATAAAACTATCAAATTTAATATACCATTGCCGAGGTGCTTGCTTCAAGCCATATAAAATTTTCTTCAATCTATACACTAGTTTCTCCTTACCTTTGACCTCAAATCCTTGTGGTTGTTCCATATATATTTCCTCTTCCAAATCACCATGGAGAAAGGTTGTTTTAACATCAAGTTGTTCTAAATGCAAATCTTCAATAGTCACAATACTTAAAACAGTACAAATAGAAGTCATTTTAACAACTCAAGAAAATATTTCATCAAAATCAATACCCTTTTTCTCTGAAAATCCCTTTACAACTAATTTGGCTTTAAATATTTTCTTACCTCCGTCCTCCTCTTTCAGCCTATAAACCCATTTGTTTGATAAAGCCTTTTTACCTACAGGCAACTTGCATAATTCCCAAGTTTGAATTTTTAGCAAGGAGTCCATTTCTTCTTCCATTTCATGCTCCCACTGAACCTTGGTATCCACCTGCATAGCTTCATGATAACATTCTGGTTCACCAGTATCAATTAATAAAATAGAATACAAAGAGGGAGAAAATATTTCCAAAGGTCTACTTATCCTTGAAGATCGTCTAACATTCACTGGAGTTTGTGGTATTTGTTGTTGTTGTTGTTGCAGAGAATGAGGAACCACTAGAACATCATTGTTTGGAGTATCATCCAACACTGCATAATCATTTTATTTCTTCTCATGTTTCTGCAACTGGTCTTTTTACAACACTTTCTCATTGAATATGACATCCCTGCTTCTCACAATTTTCTTATTTTCAAAATCCTAAAGCCTATAACCAAATTCATCAATGCCATATCCAAAAAATATGCATTTCTTTGATTTTGCATCAAGCTTGGTTCTATTTTCAAAATCTACCTGTGCAAATGCTTCACAACTAAAGGTTTTGAGAAAAGAATAACTCACCTTCTTACATTTCCATGCTTCCTTTGTAATACCACAACCCAAAGGATTAGAGGGACTTCTATTAATCAAATAAATAGCAGTATTTACAGCCTCTACCCACATGTTTAAAGGCAGCCCAGCATGCAATCTCATAGTCTATGCACACTCCATTATTGTTCTATTCATGCGCTCAGCCACTCCATTTTCCTGTGGATTCCTTGGAACCATTTTCTACCTATGAATACCATGATATGAACAATAATCTTCAAACTCTTTGTTGCAATACTCACCACCATTATCATATTTGAGACATTTTAACTTTTTACCTGTCTCCTTCTCAACCAAGCTTCTCCATTTTTTAAAAGTTTCAAATACATCAGATTTCCACCTAAGGAAATAAATCCATACCTTCCTAGTTGCATCATCAATGAATGTAACATAATACTAAGAGCCACTGAGAGAAGGTACCTGAGCTGGTCCCCATACATCCATATGCACAAGCTCCAATTTCCCATCTGTATTTTGTTTCCCATCTTTGAGAAAACTAACTCTCTTTTGTTTTCCATACACACAACTTTCACAGAAATCCACATTAACACATTTTAGAACTGGTAAAACATTATTTGAATGAAGTACTTTCATACCTTTTGCACTCATATGCCCAAGTCTATTATGCCATAGTGTTGATTTAGAGTCCACAACAACTATCTGATTTTTTGTTTGCTAAACTACAACAATTGTTCCTAAACATTGTTTTTTATCTACAATAGCTAAAGTAGAAGGAATAGTATGACATGTACAAAGATATAAAGTGCCTACTTTCACACCTTTTAATACCACTAAGGCACCTTTTGTAACCTTCCAATTTTTATCACTAAATGTAACAACAGAATCTTCATCACCTAGTTTCCCTAATGAAATTAAATTTATTCTTAACTTTGGAATGTGCCTTACCTCATGTAGTAGCCAATGATTCCCATTCTCCAACTTAATCTTGATTCTTCCCTTTCCAAAAATCTGACAGGGTTCATTATCTCCCAAATAAACCAACCCAAAATCCCCTTGGACATAATCAAGAAAATAATTTCTATGGGGTGTAGCATGAAATGAAGCCCCTGAATCTAACACCCAAGAATCATCAAAATTGTCAAGGGAAAGAATCAAAGCATCCTCATCAGATTTATTACTTACCACATTTGCCTCTTTATTTCCTTGTTTTTTGTCTCCTTTATTTTTCTGAGACTAGTAATCTTTCTTTAAATGACCCAACTTACCACAGTACCAACAATCCCTCTTGTCTCTAGATTGGGACCTTTTGTTCTTTGATTTTCCTCATGACTTCCCACGAATTCCATAATTGCTTCCTCTCTCCTTTGTGTTGCCCCTGCTTTTTGCATTCAAAACACTGCCTAATGTGGATGTTCCACCTAAGCTTTTCTTACGAATTTCTTTGCTCAAAATAACACCAACAACATCATGAAATTTCAATGTATTCGAACCAAAAATAGAATTGCTAACAACCATTACCAAGCTATTCCAGCTTTCAGGCAAAGAACATAGAACTTAAAGAGCCCTAACTGCTTCATCAAAGTTTAAATTTACAGAAGCTAATTGACTAGCAACTGTATTAAACTCATTTAAATGATCAGTAACTAACCCACCTTCTACCATTTTCATATTAAATAAACGCTTCATAAAAAATACCTTATTCAAAGCGAAAGGCTTTTCATATAACTTTGTTAGGGCTTCTATCAACTATTTAGTTGTCTTTTATTTTGTAATATTGAATGCCACTGATTGTGCCAGGCATAAACAAATACTGCCAAGTGTCTTTCTGACCAAGATATCCCAGTCCTCATCAGACATTGTTGAGGGTTTCTTGGTTTTCCCTTCTAATGGCCACCATAAATCCTTTTGATAGAGGTAGTCCTCCATCTACATCTTCCATAACTGATAGTTCTACCCATTGAACTTCTCAACCTTCAACTTACCCTTGTCTACCATTTCTCCCACTCAACCATGAGGCTCCCACTCAGCCATGAGACCTTCCTACAGATGATAATCGAACACAACCTTGCTTTGATACCACTTGTTAGGGTTAGAAGGCAGATATCTAACAAGTTAAAGGCAGATATCTAACAAGTTAAATGCAGATTTGATCAATAAAATAGAGAAATAAAACACACATAGAAAATTATAGCAGAAACAAGATAACATAGAGAATTTAACGTGGTTCACCTAATCCGAGCTACATCCACAAAACTGCAACCATCCAATAATTTTATTATCTAGTGCAAAACATATTACAATCTCGTGAACAATTCCATACTACAACTCCCCATCCCAATTGCTTATAACAAAATTTTAGAAGCTTCCATAAATTAGGGTTCTACAAAGTCAACCTTTTTTCTTTTTCGGTGATGAATTGAAAAAAGGTGAAAAAACAAATCTCGGGGGCTACAACCCCCCAACCCCAATGAGGGTACATGAAGAGTGTACAGTATAGCATGATCAGTCGCCACATACCAACACTTCTTCTAGGATTTCACAACCTTTGGTGGTGTCCTTTGTTCCTTCTACTATGCCTAACATAGGAAAAGGAAAGGCACCCATATTGAATAAATATAGACCTCAAGTCTTTCAACTCTCGATGTTGCCCACGATCCCTCACCCTACCTTGTACAGTAAGGGAAAGCACGCGATCGAAGTTGGTTCTTTTCATTTTGTTCCTTTGTCTTAGCCCCAAGGCCAACTCTTGTTCCTCCACATACCCCTAAAGCAGAAAAAGGAAAGGAACCTATGGTTAAGACCTAGGTCCCTGTCTTCATGCCTCCTCCTATTCCTTCTGAGGAAGTTACTCTTCCATCGATGATGGTTGCGAAGACTAATCCTGTGGTGGAACAAAATCCCCTGGAGTCTCATCAATGTTAGGATTAGGTGTCATCCACCTTGTAAATCCTATGTCATGGTTCCAACATCCTTGGAAAGTGTCTCTAGGAACTTAGGGTGTATTGGAAAAATATTTTGTAATATTAATTCTCACCATTGTTTGTAATATACTCTTAAGGGGTGATGGGTCCACTAGCAACGGTAAAGGTGGGTTGTGGACATAAATATTTAATATTATTTTCCTCACATGTGGACACCTAAAATGGGATAATAAGAGATAAATAAGTAATTGTTGGGATTATCCAAGTGGGTTCTTGGAAAGAGGCAACAAGTGTCACTTGGTTTTCCACCATTTATTGCATTTAATGTAACGTTTAACTCTCAAGTTTGGGTGCCCAAGTTGGAGGGAAAGTATTGGATCCAAAATCGATGTCCTTTCAAATGTTGAGGAGGTAAACGAAAGGTTGGGGACATTTGGAATAAAATTTCATCTTGGGGTGCCATGTTTGGCGCAATAGATGCCTTCACAAGTCTATAAATTCAACCTCTTGGATTTTGAAATTGTGAGGAACAGTTGAATGTAGTGTTACTCTGCAAGAACAAGAACAGGTTGAGGCATAAGGAGGTTGTTCATAGGTACATAGGTGCTGCTATGATGGAGGCAAAAATGAGAATGAAAGTGGTTGTATTATAATCTCATTTATTTGAGGATCATGCATACTTGGCATTTCTTCTTGGTGGAGCTTTTTCCTACAAGGTTTTCTCCACATAAATACTATGTTATGTGAAGATCTTGATTTGCTGATTTGTGTCTCATTGCTGCTATATTATGGTGATGATATTATTTAACTATTGTTTTTATAAGTTCACATAAGCTAGTGTTTATAAGCATTTTATGTTGGTTGTTTTTTGGGAGCATCATAAAGAAGATAGATCTAATCATGGTATTTCCATATCAAGGAAACTTAATTTTTCGATTTGTAAATAATTTTCAAATTTTCATATTGTTGTAGTCCAAGCCTTGAACCTCATCCATTGAAGTCATATTTGGATACAGATTGAATTTCCCAACAATAGGTATTGAACCTGTTTATTTCTCATCATTTGGTATTAGAGCCTAAGGTTAACTAGATTTTGGGTATTCATTATTTTTTATTTCTTAGCTTGGAAAGCTTGTTTGAATTTTTTAGAAGGAATAGGAGGTTGTTGGAAGGATTTTGGGGCAGCAATGAATGTTTTTTCAGTTAAATTTTTTTCTTTTTCAGATTTGTGAGTTCGGAAGCCATGAATATTGGCAATGCGACCTATGTTGGGTATTGAAAACTCATGATTATGGATCTTTATGGAGTTTGTTATGTTTTGATAACTTGAAGCTCTTATTTGGAAATATGTGTATATCCTCTTATTTGTTGGTTTTGTTCATTTACCTTGTGGTCATGTGTAGTGATCGCGAAGGTGTTCATATTGGATGGGTGGAGACATCCTAGTCACATGGATAAAAACTCTTGATTTGTACTATAGAATGCAGTTCTTATGTTGGCTTCATGGTTTTAGCCCTTGGTTACATGAAAGCATTGGAAGATAAAACACTAACCTCTTTGTGAGTTTTGGAGCTAATATGTTTCATATTTTATAAGCTCCTAGACAACTTGGTTTTTCCTATTGGGTTGTAGTTTACTCTTGTTTTCAATTGTGGGTTTGTAGAGTTATGTTTAATCCATTATTCAGATAACACGTGTTTAATGTGAATGTTTGCATGTTAAAATGGATTTTAGATTTACAAAGATGGTTTTGCATATTTTACATGTTAACTAAAATATGTGGTATGTAGATCTATGATTAGACTGTATTCAAAGTTTTTTGGATGAAGACAGTTACAAGTTTGCATGGCTTCTTTGAGGGTTCTTATTGATCTATGATTACTCTTATGTGGGTTTTTTTGGTAAATCAAATCTAGCATTGATTATGGTGTTTGAGTCTTGAAAATCCACATGTTATACCTAAATATCTCTATTTTTCATTATATTAATGTGGGGTTGAATCTATTTTTAGTTATTTGAGATTGGAGCACTGATTATATATTTTTTTGTTGAGATGTTGCATATGTGTAGATCTTGTAAATTGTCTGATGTGGTTTCTATTTGGTAGGCCATATTATTGGTCATCATTATTACATTCGTATGTTTATTGTAGTGAGATATGGTTATTGGGTGTACCTGATATAGTTGTTCATTTGAATGTTTAGTAGTAGTTTATGTTGCATGAGAAGCCTTGTTCACTTTTAGTAGGGTGTTGGCAATGATATTGTTCATGATGCCACGTATAATGTGTAGTGAGCCATGGATAATCTTTGATTAGAAGATGGATGGTCTTTTGCAATGGTTGTTGTTGTCATAAGGAGCTATTGGATTTTGCACTTATATTGTAGGGAGAGTTATGACATCTTTGGTTCTATTGACAAAGGATGTGTAGCATTTACATCTTTTTGGTTTGGAGATTGTGGTTGTATTCTACCTTTTGGGATCTCATGGTGTTGAGTTCTTTGATTGTGTTGGGGCCATGGAAGATCTTCAGTTAGGAAATGGTTATAACAATGCTTGGAGAACTTGGTTGTACATAATTTAGTGGGAGCTTTGGTAGTGATGTCGATTCATCATTTGATGATGGATGGTTATTTTCATGTGATCTCTTTGACGGAGATGTTAGATCATGATATCATGATATGTTCTTGATTCTATAGTTGGAATTTTGACAATGGTCGTGTTTGGTTCTCTTTGGTCTTGAGTATTAATCATTTTATTGGAGCTTCATGATTTTGTAGGGTTGCATTTGAAGTTGGCATGGATTGATTAGTGGATGCTCATGGAGACTAGAGAGACTTGTGTGAGGCTAAGAGATCTCTTATTTATGTGATCATATGTTAAGATGGTTACTCTTTGATGAGGATTTCAACAGGAAGATCAAGGAGCCTACACTTGGTTATGGATGTGAATCCATTATGGAACTAAATAGAATATTGTCATTTCTTGGTGTTGTATGCAAAAGATAATCTTGTATCCCACTCTTGGTCTACTCGATAGATGAATGATCTGAGAGTTATTTCCTACCTGATTATCAGATGCATTATTTATTTTTTATTTTGTCTTCTCATATGAGTTAGTCTTGAGTATAAACATTCTGAAGACTTGTCTAGAAGAAGCTGCATGATTTATGGATTTTTGTTGTTCCCCTTGTTTTGGTCTTGAGCTATGGATCTAGTTGTGAGGACTTATCTAGAGAGGTACTAGAAAGGGTTTGTGGCTTTGGTAATATTCCCTTTATTGTGGGAATGACTAGTTGGTTTGATCTACCTTGAATTTGAGAGGTTTACATATATTACTGCCATGTTTTCATTTGATTTGGGGTGTTGCCACAATAGTGTGCCTCACAATAGGACATCCTAATTTTTGTCTTAAATCACTTATTTTTAGAAAATTAATGATTTAAACCTTGAGAGGTTTCATCTAAAGGGTTTTAATTGAAGAGGGTTGGATAATACCCCCTTGGATAGAACCCCTCTAGTATTAAATCATACCCACAATGGAGTCTCCTTCACACCTATCAAAATGCTAGAAAAAAACACTTTCTCTTTACCTTTTGAGGGATTAAATAAAGTCATTTAGAAATTATATTTTGCAAGATCGTAGCCCTAGAAACGATCTTTCCAACAAGTATATTTTTGATATGTTTTCATTTTATCATGTATTTAATTTTTAATTTTAATGGAACACAAGTTTTTCATTGAACTTAAATTTCTTCATTTTATAAAGGTGGAAAAATAGTAAACCATTGTAAAAAAAAATCATTTTTTTTTTCCTTAGGTATTAATGTCCTTGTTTCACCAAAAAAAAAATGAATTTTGATATATACACAGGTTATGTTTGACAACATACACCTATGTCCAAATTATAGTTACAATGACTTCAAAAGTTAAATAAGAAAAATATGTAACAAAAAATAATAATAATATATCCTTGCCCTAGATATTGATGTTAAGAATCTATATTTTAAAAATTAGAATTCAATCCTTTCTAGAAAAAATTTATGTTTGATGACATAAAAATTATTTTCTAAAAATGTTGTTTACTATTTAAAACTAGTTATTAAAGGAGATGTTTAAAGATTCGTGATTTATTTCAAAAAAAAGTTAAAAATATATATTTAGAATCTACACATAAGGCTTGGTACATGTTAGTGTGGAATAAGGATATGTTGATATTTAATTGCTAATATATATTTGAAGAACAATATTATTAAGAAACAAACAAATAATCTTAAGGATAATAATATTATCCATTAACCATTGAATCCATAATAATGGTCATGTTTAATGGAACTTGAGAAGTTTGAAATAATATTTTCATTCAACCACCTTCAAATAATAATATATTTCTTTACGGTGCAATTGGCCTCTAGGATAAAGATATTACCATTTGACTGATCAACACTTAATTCCTATAAAACAAAAGAAACTCATTTAGTTATTTATATTTACTCTCAATTCAACATTATTAATATCACTTGTATTTAATCAAGTTAATATTATTATTATTAAGTCTCATATTATCAATAATATTACTATTATCTTAACTCAAGTAATATATTAATATTATATTTCATATGAATATTACTTCCTTTATTTTCCAAATAATATATATTAACATCAATAATATTATTATTGTCCTATACGTTATCATCATTTAACTAACACTTAAACTTATTGATAACACTATGATTATTTAATCAAAATTCCAATTCTTATTTACTCGATAATATTTTTTATATACTAATCAATCTTTAACAATAATATTAAAAATGTTATTAATAATTATTCCTTTTAACTATTCCTTAATTAATAATCAATCTTGCAAGAATATTATCCTTCCACATCTCTCTTGGGTGATCCACAATGGGGAAAAATCTTTATTTTGGGATGATGCCTAGAATGGTCATCAACCTTTACGATCTCTTCATAATTGGGGAGTGATTATGATGGTCTTAAAGAGGTTGTGGGGTACTAAAGTGGTGGATTACTTGTCTGTTAATGTGACTAACTACCCACACATAGTTAAATGGGGATCTTTTGACTTTCTACCTGTTTTGGCCCAACACAAGGTTGATCTTTGTAAAGAACTTGAGAAAAGACAAATTGTGTATTTAGAATGCGAGGATGAAATCATTTGGACCAAATCACCTTAAGGTGCCTACTTCGTTAAAGAGGGTTATAGAAAATTGGTTGACAAGGTGGATGTTGTTGATTGGCCTCAACATTATGTTGGGGCCCGACAATATTGCCCAAAGCAAGTGCTTTCTCTTGGTTGTCTTTGAAGGATAGAATCCTTACAAGAATGCGATTAGATCGCCTGGGGATTACCCCTCTTTTTCCTTATGTTTTCTGTGGAAAATATTATGAGTCTTCTAATCACCTTTTATTTTTTAAAAGTTAAACAGCATTTACAGGGCACTGTACCCCACACAATGAGCCACTAGGGCCAAAAAAGGATAAGTCTTAAACAACTAGCATAAACAGGAAAAAATAGGAAAAACCAGAGACAGCCCAAAGGTAGCACATCAACAGCCGAGAAACAGTCGACAGACCAGCACCAGGAGCAACTAACTGGCATCATCCCAATTTATAATCAAGAGGTCCACCACCTTGTCTCCCACCCACTCTTTGTTTTCCTAGCTATTGTTCCCCTCCAATTCCTCTTTTATGGCATTAGACAAAGTACTCGTAACAAAGTGACCCAATTTCATGGTGAAGAGGGTCAGCCCCCGAAAAATTTTGTCCAGAGTGTCCAATCTCTTTGCCACCTTGTCTGAATCCACCCCACCATCCATAGCACCCTGAACCTCACCAGGCTCATCCACCAGCGGCTACGGAGAGTGTGAGCCAAAGCCAACAAAAGGGAGCTTGTTGTCCACTGGAGTAAGCTGGGGCCTTTCCACCATATCTTCTTCAACATCTTTAGACTCATCTTCCTTGTAGCCCTTGTTGTCCGACTGCTCCTCCTCTGAATCCTCAATGATTAACCTCTTCTTTTTTTTCTTAGCCAGCCTCCCAAATCTCCTCATAACACTTTCCCCTCCAGTCATCTTTGTGTTCCCCACAACCGTATCCCCTCTAGAATCTTTCCTAACCACATTCTTACCTTTTCCATCTTTAACAGTCACAACCTGCATGCATTTCTCCTTAGATTTTTTTGACATAGTGATGGTAACAGCCATGTTAGCCTGAGTGGATTTTAGCTCGCAGAGCCCTTCCGCCGCACTAGCATGGGCCTTGCCTAACCCACCCTTAAGATTTTTGGTGGAAAATTTGGTTTTGGCATTCCCCATATTATCAATATTAGTCTTCTAAGGAGGAATCTTGGACTCGACCGGGGAGATATGCACCATAGAGAGGGATTCAATGTTCTCAACACAAACAGTGGTGATGGCTTTAGGCGAGTAGAGGGCAAGATGAAAATGATATAGGGGGAGGATTAGCCCCTGATGGAGCGGGAGCAACGAAAGATCACAGGGATTTCGGCTGGCTGACGCTTTACACTTTTCCACCGAACTTTCCAGGTTCATTAGAAGGAAAAATGGGAAACTAAGCAGCATTTTATGCCTAAGGTGGTTTAACAGAGGAAAATGGTAAAAGAAACAACTTTTGAATCTACCTTCTAGCATAACATATTTCATCAACGCCATGCAAACCTGGTCCCATGGCTTAGGAAGCTCTTCCCTTTCAAACCCCGCCTGATTCCTAACCGAGGTCTCCTCTCCTCTGAAAAATGCCTTAAGGCTCTCATGGTCCAGATTTTTAGTGGTTTAGGATATTTCTTCCCCTCACACAACAACCTCGTAGCCTGCGCAATCACCTCCTCGCTGATTTCGAACGAAATCCCGCCAATGGAAACCCTCCTGTCCTTCCAAGAACTGGCAAACTGACCCGATAAAATGGGATCATGGCCGACAAGGCATTCCATGAGAAGAGCTAATCCTCCCTCCACACAAATGTGCCAGACCAGCAGGTAGTTACGAAATTCATCACAATTGTCCGGTTTCGTCCAAATGCGATCACCACCCATACCGCCAGATTGCACAGAAGGCTCACAGAAATGCAAGGAATACCAAAAGTAGTAGTCGTGGACAATAATCTCTGAATGATAGTTAAGGTAGGGATTACCACGAAGCAAATTAAACCTTGTGTACCATTCACACACGCGGAGAGAAAATATACCACAGTGAGAAAAGACACAAATTTTAATGAATTTATGATTACAGTAGAGAGGGAAAAAGTTGGCGAAGATGTAGGGAGAGCACGAAACCCCATGCGAACGGACCAATAAACTAAATTTAGTAACTCTCCAAAATAAGCCAAAGGAACCCTTAGCTAAACTAGCTGGCCCAAAGCCTCTAGAATGCGGCCAAATCGCACGATAGAAAGTCACATCATTATAAATACACTCACTCCTCCAAATGCAATGAGGAGATAAAACAAGTAAACCAATTCCCAAAAAGAGTAGCACACACAGTACGATCCCATACCTAATAAGAAGTCACGTCCTTCCCATTAACCAGCATCACGCCGCCAAAATTCAACTTGATCTCCTCAATTAAATCCCCACCGCACCATCTCATCATAATCTTATGAACTAAACCCATCCATCCAATCCAAAGGACAGACACGTGGATGCTCCTTTCCCTACCCCTTACACTCTCAACTTTACCAGGAAAGCCCCACCTGTACTCCATACCAATATTGACATTCATCCACCAGCACACCCAAATTAGCTAGTGGGCCCCCCAATTAACTTTCGTCATCCAAAAGTAGATCATTATAACCCATGGTAGCCTTGTCCCACTTTATCAAAGTTTGAATATTTGGCAGAACTCTTTCCTTATTCCTCCAACATCTAGCCAAATCCCAACCCAGGCCAAGATTAGCCAAGGCATCCGCCACAGAGTTGCCTTCTCTAAAAATATGAGTCACCTTTTTGTCCCTTAATTTGGACATAAGGAAGCTAGCATCCATCAAAATGTCCTTGGTATTCCAACCTATAAATCTATCTTTTTCCACAGCATCCGTCACCGCTTTGGAATCTCCTTCAATATGGAGATTAACAATCTCCAGAGAAACAGTGATTTTGAAGCCCATGAATAGCGCACGAGCCTCAGCAACCAGAGCCAACTGAACCCCAATGCCACCAGCAAACCCTGCCACCATATTCCCCATAGATTCTCTGATAATCCCACCTATACTTGCCCTTCCTGGGTTGCCTTTAGCAGCCCCATCAAAATTAATTTTGAACCATCCATAATCTGGGGGCTCCCATTTGGTATTTTTCCTAGCTAAAAGTTTTGAATTATCAAAGGCATTAACCTTTAAATCCTGGTGCCATTCCTTAGCCATTTTTATTTCGTAGTCTAACAACCCCAACTCAGGAAGTTTCCCATCAAAGAGGGAGATATTCTCCTCTATGAGCCGAACAAAAATGCCAAATACCTCCTTGGGGCTCCGCTCAATAGACCTGAAAACCCTGTTATTCCTCTCCTTCCATAAACACCAACCTAAGATTGGGGGAGTCTGCCTCCAAATTTCACCAGTCAGAGGATGGAGAAAAGGCCCATTCCAACCCAGAATAAATGATAAAAGGTCTTTGCTCATAACCCACTGGACATCAAGCTTCTCAAAATCCATCCCCCAAAATTCAGCAGCATACGGGCAGTGTAACAAAAGGTGGCTAACAGTTTCCTCCACCTCCTTGCAAAGAAAACATCTATTGGGAAAGCACAATCCCCGAATTCTCAAATTATCCTGAGTTAAGATCCTATTATGACAGGTCATCCACCAAAAAAAAATTATTTTAGGGATCATGTGACGATTCCAAACCCTCCTCCACTGTTCCTCAACATAAAATTCATTGGTCAGCAGTCTGTAAGCAGATCGAACCGAAAGATCCCCTTGCTTATCAAAAGCCCAAAATAACTCATCCTCCCTATCATAGGAAGGAAACCTGATACTGGAGAGCAACACCTGAAGGGATCTAACAAGGTGACATAGGTCGAGAGAGTGATGGCAACAAAGGGAGAGATCTCTCCAAATCCTAGCCCTAGGAGGGCCAGCCACATAGTCGCTAATATATAAACCAAAGAATCTTCGAACTTCATCCATCACCGTTCCAAAATCAGAAATAGCCAAGGGGGAGTCCAAAAGCCAAACATCTTCCCAGAATCTAATTTTGACCCCGTTCCCCATTTTCCATTTGATCCCTTTTTTAGGCAGACCTTGTGTGTTGCAGATGCTCCTCCAGATAATGGAACCATGGGGATGGGGTTCTGAATGACAATCTATCAAAGGCCTATTCTGGAGGTACTTAGCATTCAAAATTTTGCACCAGTCCTTGGTATTCCTTAATTGGTCCCACCCAACCTTGGCCATCAGCGCTTTATTAGAGATAACAATCTTCCTTATTCCAAGCCCACCATAATCTTTAGCCTAACACACCCTTTCCCATTTAACCAAAGCAATCTTATTTTTTTCCTCAATACCTGACCAAAGGAAATTCCTTTGAATTCTTTCAAACTTTTCCGCAATATACTTAGGCATCTTAAAAATAGCTAGAAAGAAGGTGGGGATACCTTGTATAGCCGCAGTAAGAAGTTGGAGTTTTCCAGCATGACTAAGTAAGGAGCCCTTCCATCCAGCCAGCCAACTTTCTTTGGATCCTCTCCAAGACAAAATTCCAAAACTCTAGTTGAACCTCCTTAACCCTTAGTGGGAGCCCAAGGAAAACCGACGGGAGAGAATCCCCAACACAACCCAGGATCGCAGTCACCTTGTTTTCCAAATTCGACAAGCAATTAAAGAAGTAAATCTTGCTCTTATTGTAGTTGATGCACTGACCAGAGCATGAGGCATAGTTGTTAATGCAAGCTTTCCACCTCCTAGATTCTACAACAGAGGCCTTCCCAAATAGAAAAGTGTCATCGACAAATTATTGCACAACAATCGGACAAAGAGAAGTAATCGCTCTAACACCAGATATGGAGCCCTCTGACAGCAGACTCGTAAAATTCCTGCTAAGAACATCGGCAATCATAATAAAGAGATAGGGGGAGAGAGGGTCTCCCTGTCTGAGCCCTCTACCAGCAGAGAAGAATCCACAGGGGGATCCATTCACCATAACCGAGAACTTAACAGTACTAACACACTCCATAATGAGCTTAATGACCGAACTATTAAAGCCAAACTTAGCCAGGACCTTAGGAATGAATTCCCACATAACCTTATCATAAGTTTTGGAAATTTTGAGCTTAAGCGCCATCCCCACATTATTACATCTATCCATTGAGTGGATCAGTTCATGGGTAGTCAGAGAAGCATCAAGGATATGTCTCCCCGGGACAAACCCCATTTGAGTGTGACTTATAATTTTATCGAGTAGAGGTTTGATTCAGTTAACGAGGATCTTAGAAATGATCTTATAGAAGGTGTTACAAAGACTAATAGGTCAGAAGTCAGACATTGAAAGAGGCTCACTAATCTTGGGTATAAGGGAAATGAAAGTGTGATTCATTTGTTTAAGAATCTTACCAGATTTAAAGAAGTCCCTAGCCGCAAGCACAAGGTCTCAACCCACAATATCCCAGAAGTTTTGAAAGAACACAAGAGGAAACCTATCAGGTCGAGGAGCTTTGAAGGCCCCCATGCTAAAAGTAGCCAACTGAACCTCTTCCATGGAAATACTCCTAAGAATTCTTGAATTATCCTCAAGAGAGATGGAAGCAGGGAGATGTTGTAGGATCTTACAATCCAGAGCCATGTTGGGTGCCCCTATAGGGGCTGAAAAAGCCTCCTTGAAATAATTAACCGCACAGGACTTGATATAAGTTTGATTAGATATCACCTCCCTAGAGGCACTTATTAGTTTTGAAATTTGATTCCTTTTTCGATGTTTGATGGCAGAAACATGGAAAAATTATGTGTTCCTATCTCCTTCCTTCAGCCATTGGACCCTTGATTTTTGCTTACAGAAGACCTCTTCTTTTTTTAAAACCTTTTCCCATTCCATTCTGGTATCCTTTTCCTGATTGTTAGTCCGCTGACTGACATCTCCCTCATCCATATTCTTCTGCAAGGTCCTCAATCTCCCCTCAAGTTGATTTTTCTTTTGGAAAACATCCCCAAACACATTCCTTTTCCAACCTTTAACCATCAGTTTAATATGTTTAAGTTTATAGCAGAGCCTAAACATAAGGGAACCTTGGATAGGAATATTCCACCATTCAGCAATTGTTTTTTTGAAATCAGGTTGAGAGTTCCACATTATTTCAAAACGAAAAGGATAGGGACCACCAGAAAGACGAATATTAGTGGTCAGCAGAAGAGGATTATGGTATGATACCGTCCTAGGAAGAGTAACTAGATTGGCCTCTAAAGCATTAGTCCAATGGGGAGAACAGATGAAGCGGTCAAGCCGAACCTGAATCAGATCTCCACCAGCCCTTCTATTAGACCAGGTGAAATGTTGGCCTAGAAGTTCAATATCTATTAACCCCGAAGAACACATAAAGTTTGCCAGATCTGTCATGTTGTTAGTGTAATCCAGGAGGCCCCCACTTTTTTCAGAAGGTAATAGGGGAGAGTTGAAATCTCTAGTAACAAGCCACTGACCCCCCTTATTCATATTAATCTTAGCCTCCAAATTATTTCAGAGAATATTCCTCAAGTTCCTCTGGTTTGGAGCACAAATATTTATTATAGACCGATCTACTCCGCCAATGGAGAACGAAACCCCTATGCTATTTTTACAATGAAATAATTCATAAACCTGTAAGCAGGAAGGATTCCAAAGCACGGCCAAACCACCCGAAGCTCCCTCAGCATCACTGTGAAAATAGGAAGCATTAGGCCATAAAAAGCTAGCAACTTTGTCAAAATTAATCATCAACATCTTAGTTTCTTGAAGGAGACAAACATCAATATTATGCTCCACTATATAGTTCTTCAAGGCACGTTGTTTGTGTGAACTATTAAGCCCCCTAACATTCCAAGACATAATCCTCATTTCTAACTTTTTTTTTAGGACACATCCAATGTCCTCTACTTCCCCAAGGCAATCTCATTTGTCATTTCCCGTGTTCTGGTGGATCTCTGAGAGGGTCTCCCAGGTTTGGAATCCCCTCCAACATCTGCCTTCTTCTTCCTACCCTTCTTCTTAGGTGTAGTCCATATCCCTTCATCCTCAACTTTCTCCAGCTTTAAGCTTCCAAGTTTTTAGTAGACTCTTCAATCATGCCAGAACACTCTTCCTCCCAAATTTCACCCTCTTCAATTGAATCTCCATAGGTCCCCTGAGTGACAACCAATGATAGAGGATCAACAACCGATGAACCAGGACCAAAGATCCCATCAAAAGCCCCCACAGGCAAGGTATCGACAGCCGAGGATCCAGGATCTTGAGACAAGGAGACCACCCGAGGTAAGGTTTCTAGCACCAAATAGACACTAGGGTTCGAATCAGAGTGAGGAAAAGCAGGGGGTGGTGGATGCGGAGAAAGCACAGGTGACCGAACAAAGTCAGGAGGGACAAGCTCAGAGACACCCGAAGGCCTCGAGGTATCTACAGCCAGATTCTTGGGATTTAACACATCCTTAGACTCCCTACTGACCGAAGATTTGCAGTCAAAAATAAGATGACCAGCTTTGGCACACCTTTGACAAAATATCACCGCGTTTTCGTAACAAACAGGTTGTATCCAATTCCCCAACTTAGAACACAACTTGATAGATTTTGGTAGAATTTTATCAACGCAAATATTGACGCAGAATCGAGCAAAGACTAACCTTGATTTTGATTTAGTGACAGCATCAGTAGTAACAAACTGACCCAATGAATCACCAATAGCCTTGAAAATGGCTTCATCCCAAAACTCAAGAGGTAATCCCGGCAATCGCACCCAGATAGGGGCCGACATGTTAAGGTCAACAGCAGGATCGAAACCAGGTTTCCACCTACACAAAGCTAGGTTGTGCTTCCCATAAACCCACGGGCCCGACAACAGAATGTCCACCAAGTCCTCAGCTGCAGCGAGCCTAAACAGGAAGAGACCACCAGCCATCGTGTGAATCTCCACACTTCCCTTAAGCCGCCACTTCACAGCAACCCATTTATGAACCATATCCATCATAGGACGATAGGAGAGGAATCTCCCCACCACAGCATTCTCCATGGAGGAAAGGATCCTATCACTGATCGAATCTGAAATGTCAAACACAGTACCAGCAATCAAAACACACTTAGGAGGGGCCGAAAACAAGGAGGAGACTTGTTTCCCACTAGTCAGGACATTATTCCAACTGTCAGCCAAAGAAAACACAACCGCCGGCACAAAAGAACCGCTCGAAGAAGCCAAATCCTTGAAGATGCCTAATGGAGAAAGCGCAAATCTCATAGAGGGGGTACCCACCAGACACGTCTCCAAAGGAGGGGAGCACAGGTCAGGAGGGTGCAGAGGGGGACCATTAGATACCCCCACGACAAAGTCCACCATGCACACAGAAATTCAAAACTCCAATGAGCGGGATAAAATCCAAAGCTGAAGCAGATGTTGTTAACTCATATATAATGTTATTTTTATAACTTTTGTTGTCTTATGACTATGCCCAAACTTGTTGGTTGTGGATTCAGAATAAGCTTAGTTGGGTTGGGCCATTACAGGGCTCTCTCTTAAACCATTTTCAAAGTTGGCCCTCTCTATATAAAGGTTCACTCTTTGCACATATATGCAATCTCAGTCCCTCCATTCTTATCTGGTCAATATGGATCGAAAGGAATGGCAAAATCTTTAGGGGTGATCCCACAAAGTTGGTTTACAATTTCTGAGAGGAACTGATTTTTGCTGAAATCACATATTTTTTGAAAATATAATGATTTAAGCCCTAAAAAGTTTCATTTTAAGGATTCCAATTGAAGAGAGCTTGATCAAACCACCTTAGATCAAACCCCCTTGGATAGAACCTTTCTAGTTTTAAACCATACCTATAAATGAGTCTCATTTACACCTATAAAAATGCTGATAAAAAATCACTTTTGATTTACCTTTTCAGGGATCAAATGAATTAATTTAAAATTTATTTAAAATGATTATGGTATTCCTCAGAACAAGCTATCCAATGAATATAATTTTAATATGTTTTGGTTTTATTATGTATTTATTTTTTTAGTTTTATTAAACATAGGTTTTTCATTGAAAATGAAGGTCTTTGTTCTGCACATGTGGAAAAATAGAAAATTATCAAAATAAAAATTTTAAAAATATGTTTGTGTTGGGTATTGATGTCCTTGATCCATTAAAAAAAAAAATTTAAAAATCGATATATTCATAAAAAGTTATGTTGTATACAGTCTGAATATGTCTGAATTGCAATTGGTTTGACTTCGTAACTTGATTAAGGAAAAAATATTCAATAAAAAACTATGATACCAAATGAAAGTGCCAGATATCATAGTTAAAAATCTAAATTTGAAAAAAATAGAATTTTATCCTTCATACAAAAAAAGTTATGTTGTATACGGTGAGCGTCACTTTTTAAAACTGTTGTTTTCTGAAGAAAAAAAAATAGTTTTCATGGGAGATGCAAAAAGAAGTACAATTTGATTCCAAAAATTTTTTAAAAATATATTTTTAGAATCTACATACAAAATGTGATAAGACTCTAGTTTGCATCATCTTCAAATTCCTCACGGTTTAGCCGCTATAAGTGTCCGAATGTGAAGTTTTAGTTAAAAATAATAATTTCAGTGTCCAATTTGGCCAAAAATTGTAAACCACTATTGTGGGATCACCCTTAGACAGAAGGTCATTGTAGTTAATCAAACTACACAAAAAATTGAATCCTCCATTTTTAAATTGGTGATGTCTCATGTCTTGAAGGTGCAATATAGCCACATGGTTTTTACTTTTTGGGATGATCAACTACTAAAATCTTGGCCCATGATTAAGGCCCCCCTAAACAAAGGTTCTCTTCAAAATGATGTCTATCAATCCAAGGAAGTTGGCTAGATGGTCTCCTCCGAAGAGGGATTGGATCAAATTGAATTTTGATGGCACCTCACGTGGTAACCTTGGCTCTTATAGAGTGGGGGTTGTGTTGACAGACAGTAATGGTTCAATCATTAAGGTTGCATGTAATGCATTGGAAGAGGCTACAAAAAATGTGGCGGAATTTTTTTCCTTAATATTGGGGCTAGAATTGGCAATAAATAGTAAGGTCTCTTGTATTGAGATTGAGGGTGATTCTCAAGTGGTGATTGGTGCTCTGATAAAAAAAGAACAAGGTTCTTGGCATCTAAAATATCTACTAGATCATACACTATGGCTACTAGAAAAATTTGAGGCTTATCAATTTCAACACTGCTTCAGGGAATGCAATTTTGTGGCAAATAAACTTGCCAACAAGGTGATTGAATTTTCTCTTCCTACCACCATTTTATCTCCTGCTAAATTAACTAGATTTTTGTGCTAATGTTTTTTGGTTGTTGGCAAACTAATGGTGATAAATATCTCTTTGGATGATATTCCCCTTGATGTTGTCCTCACTTGGCCTTGGTATGGTCTCTAAGAGGACATTCCTGATGTGGCTATCTTTTGGACGGTCCCTTTGACATCTTGTTAGCCACCTTATGGGCCATTTGGATGTTGCTTCTAGATTATGAGATCTTATGTATGAGGACGGTCACCTTGACGTCCATCTTGGTATATTTTTTCTATGTTTGGGATGGTCACCATGACATCCACATGTTCCCAGGGATCTTGGATGGTCTTCTTAACATCTTGCTAAGAGTTGATTACCACTATGTCCGGATGGTCCCCATGACATCTTCAGACTTTAAGTTTTGAGATGGTCCACATGACGTCCACTTGTTTGCATATATTTGGGACAGTCACCATGACATCCAACTGGAATTATGGTCATTTCTTGGCTCGAATGGTCTGCACGACATTGGTTGAGTTGGTGCTTGGGATGGTCCTCTTGACATCCTTCTGAAAGTATGATTTGGACATTACATGGATGGTCTTTGTGACTTCTAATTACATGTGATTTTTTTGGAAGTATGATTTGGACATTACTTGGATGGTCTTCATGACATCTAATTGCATCCAAGCTAGGATGGTCTTCACGACGTCCAGCTGGAAATAATCACTTTGCTTGTCTTCTGCCAACTCGTCTTTTGTTTTTGTTGGCGGTCTCCATGACACCTATAACTTCTATTTAATGGGAATTGCAGGTTGTGTTTGTGCGGACGGTCACCTCAACGTCCTTTTGCACTTGGCCCTTGGTATTTATTGTAAATCTCAAGCAGTTCACTTGGATGTAATTGTGGGTGGGGTCTTTATTGAACTACACTGCTTGAAATACATTGTAGCTATTTTTAAGTAGCTTGTGGGAGCATAGATCTGTGATTTATCTAATACCTATGTATATAAGGCGCCTCATTTTTGGGATATTTTTGTAATGAACTTTTGTAATTAATTGAGCTACAATTAAAGGTTTTCTTCCTTGTTTTTTCCTGCCAGTATGCTCTTTTGAACTAGGCTCTATAACATTTTATTTGAATTTAATAAAAATGTATAGTGGCTGTCACTTTTGTTAAAAAAAAAATTATTCCTTTTCACTATATTTATTTATTTATATATATATACAAATACATACAATTTCATTAAATTTTGATTTCTTGAAATTTCACCTCTTTTATTTGTGTAATACCCCTCCGTTTTGCTTCTTGTTCAAGTTGTTTTATGCTATGTTTGGTTGCAGTTACCTTGCTTCTGGATACATTTTGTTATGATGTTTTGATCGCTACTATTGAGCAACAATTATTATTGTGGGATGTAGTTATTTGATTTTGTTTCACATGCATTATGGATTAATGATGTTGTAGAGTTAACATGAGATGTTATTATGAGATTACTAGATTATGGTGGAAGTGTCAGTTTCGATGAGTGTATTGGTGAAGAGGACGGTTTCACATGACTCGCTTGCGAACGCCCTGCGAATCCATAATTCCTTCTTCACGGTGTGTATTATATGCTGGATATATTATATGATGTTGTTTACTTGGTTGCAGAATTGCAGGTACATGACATTGACTCCACCTGGTTTCACAGGTTTGAGCGTGTCGATCTAACGGTTAAGTTGAACGGGAGATAGTAGCTAAGTAACATGTGTCAATTTTACACCCTAGCCTTAGTGTGTCGTCAGTTGTGTGTGTCGAGTCATTGCCTGTCTTGCTTTGATGTTATTTAATTCTGAAGCATTCTTGATTTGGAAATAGATATTTAGAATAATTGCATTTAAATCATGTTGATGATTATTTAATTTAAATAATGCAATGTGGATAAAAGTTTATATTTAAATTAATTAATTACATTTAGTTTATTTAATTAATTAAATTTGATCCAAGGGGTTCAATTTAGTTATTAAATAATTAAATTAATTAATTAAACGTGATGCAAGAGAATGAAAGGAAATAAAAGAATTAAAATTAATTTTGGAATTTAATTTAGACGTGTAGAAATTAAATTGGAAATTGTAATTAAATGTTTATTTGAAAAATTAGTTGCAACTTTGGAAATTAATTTATTATTTGAAATTGCATTTTAAATTGAAAGTGGGTTTTCGAAAAGTGAAATTGAAATTGAAATTGAAATTGAAATTTGAAATTGAAATTGAAATTGAAATTAAAATTGAAATTGAAATTTGAAATTGAAATTAAAATTGAAATTGAAATTAAAATTGAAATATCTAATTTGCATGCAATGTGAATTAGGGTTGTAAAAATTGAAATTGAAATTGAAATATCTAATTTGCATGTAATGTGAATTAGGGTTGAATTAGGTATTTTTTATTTATAAAGAATACATGTTTTAATTTTAGGGCAGCAGAAAGAAATTTAGAAAAAAATACATTTTTACAGCAGAGAAGAAATTTTGGAAAATTTGCACAAGGGTTTGAATAAAGTTTGATTGTAGAATTGATTGAAGGAAATATTGTTTGCATTTGTTTGGTTTTGGATTGGATTCATTGGAGGATTGAAGAAAATTCAGAAAATCTTTGGAGGAGGCTTGCATCAGAAATTCATCTCTTCTTGTAGCTTCTTGTACCAGGTTTTCCTCTTTGTGTTTTATTGTTCTTGATTGTTTTCTTTAAAATAGTAGTGATTAAAGATTTGTTTGTTAAATCTATTTTAGAAAATAAATTTGATATTGAAATAAAAGAATTAAACAAATTTACAGCCTTTGCTTGTGAAAATTCTTGAGTGAAAATTGTGAAAACTTCAGTTGAATTTAAATTATTTGGGGAAATCGATTTTGTTGTTATTGAAATCAAACATAGAGATTGAACAATGCATTTAGAATGTTTTTAGAAAATGAAACCTTCTGTTTATTATTAAAAAACGGATTTTAAAATCTGCAGTATAGTTATATTTTTCATGGTAAAATGGTCTGGTTGTGTCACCTATAACTTCACTTTCACAAACTGGGTTGTTAGGAAATTTAAAGGGTTTTTGCATTTTTAAATTTTCTTATCCTTGTCAAAAAATCGCAAATACCCAGATTGTAGTTTTTGAGTTATGCTTGAAACATGAGACTGATGTTAAGTTATTTTCTCATGGCTGCTTTGATAATAAAATAATAATAAATTGATATTTATAAATATTAATATTTTATGTATTGTTATTATAATATTAAAATATTATTTTATAATATTTTATATTATAATTTATAATATTAAAGTATTATATTTATTTATATTTATTTATATTATTTTAAATAAAATTTGTATATTAGATTACTGGAATTAAAATTATAAACGTATGGGAAAATTATTGTTTATTGTAAAATGGCATGTTAAAGTTTAATTGAAAGAGTTAAATATTTGATTTAAAGAATGCATAATTTAAAATTTAATTATGGAATTTAAATTCATGTGTAAAAGGTCCAATTATTAATTTGATTTAATTGGAAAAATATATATATGATATTGGGTTATAGTCCAAATATTGATCTTATTTTAACACAATAAGTTATGGAAGAGACCAAATGTTAATTTGATTAATTTTATAATAATTTAATTTGCAAGGGCAATTGGTTATTTGATTTAAAGCGAAATGTTTTGAGTTATAGTTGAAAATACTTATTTTGTTAAGAGCAATTAAATAATCAAATAGTAGTGTAATTTCTCCCCTATCTGAAAAGATGAATTCTTAATTCAGTTTTATCGATATAATGAATTACGTAATGAATTGAGATATGGATTTAGTATATCCAAAAGTAGTATCTTCCTCATGATTATGTTAAAAGATTTAATTCTCTGTAATCAGTAAAGGGAAGTAAGTTTATTTGTTTTAGATTTCTAATAATGAAAAGGGAAATAGGGGTTATCATTATTTTAGATGATCTAGTTAACGTGTCTTTGACTTGGTCAACAGTACCTATTGAATGAATATGGATTTAGGAAATCCAAATATTAGATTTGATTAATGACTTAAATGTTTTTGTTGTTATATCGTCAAGTTGCATTGTGGGTTTTGAGATTTAGTGTTAGTCCTAAATTATAAGTCTTCTAAAAGAACTTAGAGGATAAGGGTTGTTGAATCTTTATGCCATCCAGTTGTTTTTCCTTGGGTAGTGCATGGCGTCTTTTCAGTTTTACCCGGTTTTCATGAACGGGGATGTTTGCACCTCCTTGATTTAGGAGCGGATTATGGGATCCGTGTCTCCTTGTATGGAGTGACCTTGTTATGTGGTTTCATCTTGTTGCCTTTTGTGAAAGGAGTGGACTATGTGTTTGTTGCCTCCAAGATGTTTGGAGTGAGTTATATTATTTGTATCCTCCTTGTGTTGGAGTGGATTATGATGCCTAGTTGGTATGCACTTGTGGTTCCCTTGGTGGATTCTTTGGGTGTGTGTTTTCGAATAGAAGAGTGGCTTCTGTTAGGCGCCAGAGCCCAAAGAGGTAAACTGGATAACCTTCAGGAGTGATTTAAACAAGTGATAATTAAAATAATGTACTTAGAAGATTAGGACTAACTTCTCACTAATCAAGATAATTTAATCCTCACTCATAGACACAAGGGTTTGTTTAGACTTGGGATGAGTGAGAAGGCCTGGAATGGCAAGATCAACTATCTTGTCCTTGCGAGAAGTAGTTGATTCCGCATGAGTGAGTATGAGTGCCGGGATTCAGTTGAGGCCACCAGGATTACTTGTGCCGGAGCCTATGAAGAATGCCCAGAGGAGATCTCATAACAAACCTTGCGATGACACTCTATCTAGGACAACTGTTGTTAATTGTTTTATGTGTATGGTTATTTGAACATATTTGATCTACTTTATGTCTAGAAGCAATGTGACCTATGTCAATGATGTGAATGTTGTACTTGATTTGTACTTGTATGGTGAATGAGTTATACTTGTTAATTCATTTGTTTGGTTATATCAGTATGAGTCTGCCTTTGGTTAGAGGTAGTAGAATCTTTGTCCATGTTACTTTGTTACTATCTCCTAGCATGGGGGGTGGGCCTTCGGGTACCACATTGGTAGGGTGGAACATGCACCAAAATCGTTGGGTCCCCATCTATCTTCAGTACTTGGTGGCGAGACATTCAGATGGACAGCTAGCGGTTCTTGTTGTAATTCTTTGCGTTGTAATATTTTAACTTGTATAAGTTATTTTATCCCTCTTATGTTTATGAGGTGGAAGTTTGTAATTGTAACCTTGAGTACTATTGCCTCATTCTGAGAATGAGTGATGTAACTATTGGATTAAGATAATGTTTATGAGATTGTATCTTGGTTGATTATTTTATGTTATGTGGTATTCTTATGATGTATGATGTTTATTTCATACAGTTCATACTGCTATGGTTATATGTAATATGTATATGTGGGTTAAAGTAATCCTAACCTTGTAGCCTTAGAGGTTGTTGTTAATTAGTAAGTGAATGTGTATGTTAAATGTACTTTATAAAAAAAAATTGGTTCACTTATGATGTTAATTGCAACTTCTTTTAAGGTTATTTGGCAGGGCATTACAATTTGCATGATTTCCTTTTTTCTTTATTTCTTTTGTTATTTTATTATTTATAAATTTTATTATTACCAACTACACAACTTTCACTACTCTTAGTGAAGTAAATAATGACCAATTATCTACTCTTATCTATTGAGAGGTGTAAAAGGAAAGGAAAGGAAAGGTCCTTTTATAGTCCACGATAATGAAATATTTGCAGATGTGTAACCAAGTCTATCAATAATAAGGACGGATTCACTCCAGCCATAAATTTAGGCACAACATTGAAGGCCGCCATTAATAAAATTCCTCTTAATAAAATGCTAATATTAATCTTGTGATTATTATTTATGAAAAAATATTAATTTCAATAAACATTAATATAAATAATTCTTATATTTACGTCGAAGGCGTGTCCTATTTGAGAATAGGGGGCTGAGTTTGTCAATCAACGATGTGTGTTGCTCGGGAGGGGAGGGAATACGGTTGAACCGTGCATAGCCGTTGATGATTAACTATGAAAAACATAGAAATTTGGTTATAACGAATGAATATTAAAAAAATTAACAAAATTAAAATAGATAAGATATATTCATCTCCTTGATTTTAGTTTCTAATTAGATAGGATCTTGTGACATGAAAATAGGAATATATTTAGTTTAACTGTCAAAATGTACCTATAATATAGTATAATATAATATAATATAATAATAATAATAATAAAATAATAATAATATAATATAATATAATATAATATAGTATAATATAATAAAAATATAATATAATATACATAATATAATAATAATAAATATATAATAAAATTAATATAATATAACATAATAACATTAGTATAATAATAAAACAATAATTTTATTATTTGATACTACAATTAATCATATTTTATTAATAATATAATATTAAGGATAAATATAATTTACTAAGTATAATATTTCAAAAATTATATAATAAGAATAATAATATTATAATAATAAGAATAATAGAATATTATAATAGTAGAATAATATAATAGTAATATCAAAGTAATAATACAATATTATGAATAATATAATAATTTAAATATTAATAATATATTATTAATAGTAATAGTAATATATTAATACAAATATAGCACTATAATAGTAAATATAGAACAAAAAAATCATAATATAATAATATTATTATATTATAAAATATATGACAATAATAATATAATACTAACAATATATAATATCTAATCCAATCATTTATTAATATAATAATAATGTAACATAATGCAAACTTGATATATTAATAAAATAATAATAATATAATAGTAAGTGTATAAAAATAATAAAAAATATATAATAAAAACCAAATTAATAGTAATAATATAATATTATAAAAATAGTAATAAAAATATTCATAATAATATATCAACAAAATCATTTCTTAAATGACCAACCAATTTGATCTTATGTATTGCACAAATGTATGCAAACAAAAATTAAAATATTTTCCCCCTAATTAACTTTCCATACCTCTTCGGCTTACCCATTGCACACCAAGGTGTGATTGCTAGTAATAGACTTATTAGTGTTTACTAACAAGTTCATCCTAATTTATATTTCCTTATTACACTGAAAGCGTTATACCTTGAAAGCATTCAAGGAATATTTTGTAAAGTTTTTGTAGCTGCATTGAAAATGACAAGCAGGTGGAAGTCATTTCCCTCAAAATTGATTACAGAATTAATTATAAAAAAATAATTCATAACCGACTCTATTTTGAAAATCTATTTCATAAAGGTGAATAAAGGCATCTGGGACAATCCGTTAAATTGTGGAACTAATTTGTAACTGATTTGAAAAATATTTTTGAAATGTTCTGATAAAGACTACTTATTACTAAGAACTAATTTATCTTCTTAAATTAATTGCAAATGCCAAGCCATTTCCGAGTTGAGAATACTGAACATTTTGCATGCATGTCTACCAGTGGGCTTGCATGCTTCAACAAATATTTATATCCTTTATGTTTATGTTTTGAATAAAAATGTTATCTAAGAAGCAGATAAAAATGATTACCTTGCATCACTATATCGTTCTAACTGCAATGAATAGCTTATCAGATTCGAGAAATAGAACTAAAAATAGGTTAGATTGATTATGTCAGTGACACTTTAATAGCATTTTGATGAGTAAGGTCGTTATTATTATTATTAATTTGTTTTTTTAATTTTAAATTTAATTTACTTGCAGAGGAGGCAACAACAAGAAAGGTCCTCAATTTTCTGAAGCTAACATTTGTGTTGGTTCTGTACTTTCAAGTAGCATGAGGATGAGGGGAAATGGAGAAAATGATAGCCTGGGATGAGTGGATTGCCAAGATTCAGCACTAATGCATGCATTTCTATGAAAATGAGTCTCTTTCCTTTTATTTTTATTTATGGATTTTTAATTTAGTGCATGTATTTTTCGTATGCAAGAATGATTTTTTTCATTCTATAAACATTAGGCATAGTTGGAAGGCTGGGTCTGTTTGATATGTGAGTCTGGATATAACAAGAGCTACAGAACAGCAAAGTTTCTGTCAAAGTGTACAAAAACAGCTTTGTTTTTATTTGTTGTGCGACAATTGAAGTGTAGGTAGGTGATGCTTGCATTGGAATGCATTCTGGATAGTTTATATATTATGCTTCATATTGTAAGCTTCCACAATAAAGATGTAAATGAATTGATGCCTTTTACAATCAAGCATGCCTTCTTAAAAAAAAAAAAGTTAAAAACAGAAAGAAAGTCGTGTTTTAAATTCAGATAACTTGAGGTAGGCCTCCGTGTTCAACTACAATGCCTTTCATTTGGTTTGCATTTCTTAGGCTCTACAAAAAAAATTGTTGTACTGAATAATTTGTAACTTTTTATGTCTTCCATTTTTTTATGTCATCAACGTTCAGTGTTTAAGTTCTACCAACTTTGCTTGCAATTACTTCCCATGTATGCCAAAAAAACCCAAAACATTAAAAATATTTTAAAAATGGTTTTACATTTATGGGTGAAATGATCATTTCTTCCTTATCATTTACTAGAAAAAGCAAATTGAGGGAAGTGAGATTCTTGTCACAAGCTTCTGCACTATTACATGGAACAAGAGGAAAGTTCTACTTTGCGAATATTATGGAAAATTCAATATATTAGTTCAAGTAGCTAAATACCCAATTACAAAAGAGGAAATTGAAGTGAGGAGTTGTAATCATCTGCAATGGTACCTCTGGCCCAAGGCAATCTAAAATAAAACTCCAAAGAAAAATAAACATATACATGCATGCAAAATTTTGAAGCATAGACAGCACGAGAAACTGTTTGACCAAATTCCTCAGGGAGGCGTCAACTCATGAACATCAATTATCACTGAATATGCACTGAATGGGTTTTGTTTTAAGGGATCAAGCAAATGTGATTGGCAGGTGTGAAGATGAACTACTCAAACTTTACAAGCATCTTTTCTACCCACGCCAATATGAGAGCTATATAAATAGAGATTGATATTTATGCAAAACATTAAATCTTAGAGATGGTGTGATAGAGCATAGAGGAAGGCATGAGAATTGTTTCACAAAATTCCTCAAAAGCAATGTCTTCAAATGGAATGCAAAAAATTTTGAATTTACTATCAGATGATGTTGTTACAACTATTCTGGCAGACACGCATGTTTATTTCATGGATTTGGGAAAACCTTGATTTGTTAAAGTTTCAAAAGGTAACACATAAAATTCATAACAAGACTTGAGGCCAGAATGTTTGAAAAACCAAATAAAGAATGATAAATAGAATTGGGTTTCTACACTATTTGTGTTTTATTTCATTCTAAAACAATTTTGTTATTTCTGCTAAATGAAGATGGTTTGACTGTACTTTTCACTGCGTGTGAATATATTCTTTCACAGCATCAGCAGTAGTTGGTATCTATTCAAACTCGCATGGGGGGACTGTATATATTTGTCTATCATTGCAATAGTCATAAATCATGTAGTGTTTTTCACCCACTGTATTTTTTTTCTTTTAGAAACACTTATCACATCTTTCTCATATCTGATGTCCCCCGTTGAATAAATTATGTGCTTGGAAATTGTGATAGGCTGCAGTGAATTTATTAATCTATAAGTAATATAATCAAAACTCAAAACTCAATTATGACGGTTTAAAAATTCAAATCAAGAAAATTATCACTTATATTGTCATTTTTTGTGTCAAATTTCTTATAAGGAGTCCATTTGTAGTCTGGTCAAACTAGGATACTAAACTCTGATAGAAACAGCAGGGTGTAAATCATTTTATGTCACCACAATTTTGCTATTAATATGGTGGTTTCATGGTGATGCATGAGGCTGGCAATTTTTTCCATTGCCCACAAGAGGACAAAGCGAATTTTCATGTTTCTCAATAGCTAGAAGTCCTTTAATACATGGGAGTGCCCTTCCAATTTATCTTAGCTATAAGAGGCATAAGTCCACCAAAGCATCAAAGTGTGAGAATAAGAATTGAACATTTCACATGGTTGTGGCCCAGGAGTAAAATTTATTGGTTGAGAGTGGAGTTGGGTGAGTGTGACAATAGGAAGAATGCTATATATGCTTTATCTGAGCTCTTTGTAACTACTTCTTTCCAAAGGAAGGAGATGAAGCTGATTGATTCCCATTTCCAGCCAGTTTTTCCCACATTTGAGTTTCCCAGTTAAATCTTTGTGCCAATTGTCTTGTGGTGGTTGATTTTTATTGCCTTAATTTTTTTCAATCAACTACAATACTGTTTCATTTCCAGCAACTTCAGAACACTAATTCCAGCACTAATTGTAATTAAATATTTGTCAAATCAAAGGATAATTAAAGCACAATTAAAAAGTTATGTAAACTTCCAACAAGTATTAAACTTGGGGGTTTACGCACCAGTTTGGAACACAAAAATCTTAAGTTCAAGATGATAGTGAAAAAAATCTTAAGTTCAAGATGATAGTGAAAGATGTCTCTAATTTCAAGAAGAATGAACTCATTTAATTCAAAAGCATGTTGGATGAACATGTCCTTCGAAACAGAAATTTTAAGGAAATCACTTGCAGTTGTGAAATCTGCACTGGTTTCAATCTGAAGATGTTTTATGGGATTGAAATAAAGTTAAATATCAATGAGGACCTGGAGCACAGTATGACCATGTAATACTCCCTATTCTTACCATGGTTTCAATATTTTTTATCTAGCTAGGGGGTAGAAGTTCTAAGCCAAAAAAAATATTTCAAAATATGTATAATTAGTTTTATTTGTTTACAATTTAGCTGCTGAGTCGGCTTATACTTTACTTTGTAAGTTGTTTGTAGTTAAGTGAATTCATTCGGGTACTTAACATTAAATGCATATGATTGCAAGTAACTAGCATACATATAATAAATATTAATATATATAAAATATGTTGAGAGTTATCATTATTGAGGCGTCTATTGCACTAAGAAAATATGATGAAAATAGACACGTCAAGAAAGATAACTCTCCATGTTATTGACGTTCTTGAGGTTTTTCTCTGTCAATTATATCGGTATGCCATGCAATCGCATATCACATGCACTTTTACCAAAGTAAAACCTTGTGGCTATATGATTTGAAATATAGGGTACGGAGAATTATTATGTTTGTGATCAATCATTTGATTCCGTTTAAAATACTATTCATTGCCTATTCACTGTCCAGTAATGATAGCTTATTTTATGTTTATTCTTGCAGGTTACAAGGTTATAGATTAAAGGGTTTACCATTTTATTGCCATGATTATAGAGATTTATTTTTCTTTTTTAACTATCATAAAATATCAATGTGTACTTTATCCATTTATTCTCCAATAGCTAAGTTTTGTGCACAGAAGAGTTGTTGATTTCTCATTTATTTATCTTAATATATTTTGTTTTATTAATGCCATATTGTGGCTGCATATCTAGGTGTTTATCCTGATTGAGCATTTTTTTACTTTTTAAATTTTACACATTATGTAATAATAATATTTTTATTTTAAAATTTTCTATAAATAAAATATGTTGAAGAGGGGAGTGGGGTGGCGTCCTTGGTAGCTTGCCATAGCTCCCCACAGGGAGGTCACGGCCCCTTGGGTCCCATGGCTCCTTGTGGGAGCCGAGCTCCCCAAATATGGGGTCTACAATGGGGTTGGAACCCCTGTCGCCGCCCATTTCCTTTATTTATTTAAAAATTTAAACTTCTAATATTTAAAAAAAAAACTTTTATAATATGAATTTAATATAAAATATATATTATATACATAATTTGTGACAAAGACATAATCATATTTATAATTTTTTATTTGGATATATTTAAAATATAAAACATGACATTATACATTAGATAGTTGATTTATATTTCATTAGATTTATATAACAATACTTGCCTTTGAATTCATTTTTATTTGGTTTATTCATACATTAATATTAAAACTAAACATGAAGTTTTTTGGACATAAGGGAAATATTGTTATTTTCCTTTCAAATACATATATATATATTCTTCTACAAAAATAAATATCTTACTTTATTACAAATACAAGAGAAACCACAAATAAACTAATATAACATTTCTTTCTTTCATTCTTTTTTTTTTTTAAAAGGAAGTATTTCTTTGCCCTATAAATTTCTTGGGTGCAAACTTTATAGTGTATCTTCCTTTTCTTCATAGCAAAAAAATACAAATTCCATTATCTATACTTTCCATAACACAAATGATACATAAAAAATGAGACAAGTAACATTCCAACAAACAAGACTTGCTCCTTTCACCCTTTCATTTTACAACTAAATATTAACCTTCAATATTACAAACAATAAATAGGAATACAATTATTAATGCATACAAATGAATAAGGCTTGCTCTCCACCCAATTGAAATGGCATCATGAAGCCTCATTGGCTCTAGCCATACCCTCAAGCAAACATATTTATAGAGACCCAAGATGATGGGGTCTCTACATGAACCTCAAAGAGATTTAGAATAATATACCAAAAAATTACTCATACCTAAATGTGCATGTTATTTCAAAGGAAAGAACTCCCAACCCTACTTTTTATTTTGCATGATTAGATAACTAAGTAATAAAATGAAATGAAATAACTCATTGTTTTTAAGGATAAGAAGACTTCTCTCACTACATAGTTGGTAGGGATAAGCTGTCTTTCCTTCCCATGATCCAAGCTTGAAATTTTAACTTTACTATGCAAGATTTTCCTTCTTACTTTCCTTCCCACAACTCTCCCTCTCATCTTCTTCACACTTCACAAAGAAAAATTCTCCAAAAGGAGAAGTGGCTAACAACCCCATTTTCCTTTGAATTTTCTTAATCACACATGTGTGAGAAAATTTGGGGAGATGGGAAAGGAAGGGGTGTATTCCACTCCATCCCAAAAGTCTTCATCCTAATTAAGAGGGGTGTGGAGTACTTGTCCACTCCATCTCCACTATCTCATCTCATAAATGAGTTTGAGAGACAAAACACCATTCTCTTGTCCCAAGGTCTTTCAAGTCCATCACTCCCTTACATGGGCATTAAAAGAGGATCATATCTTGGATATGGCCAAAGATATGGTCATGAATGGACCCCTAACCCATAGGTACTTGCCTTATGGCACTAGAAAAGGTGAATTACATAAAATAAATATTTTTTAAGCATTCTTAAAATCTCATGAAAGAAATAATTTGAATGTTAATTTAACTAAGGTTCCTCAACCCTAATTTTCTACTCACACATTTATCCACATACTAATAACACTTAATTATCCCCACAACTCATCTCACACCTAAACCCCGCATAAATCACTATTGCATATTTGGCCTTAGACCTCAAAAATATTTTCTAGATTCTAAGGTTTTATCTAGATATTCAAAATAATTAAACCATAACCACAATACTTACTTGACCTTTAATGTCAATCCCACATCAGCTCACTTACTTTCCTGCACGACATAATTAACACTCTTAGACCATAATAATAAACCACATTAATTATGAATCAGATCCTCATAACTTTATTCACAAATCATTTGCATAACTAATTACTCATCCAATGTAATACAACACAACAATTATCTTAATTAAAAATTTATCTTATAATTTCAAATCTTATTCAATAATTCAAATGAACATACATCTTCATTAAGTAAAATAATGACAATATAGCATAAAGTAAAACTAACTACAAGGTTACTGTTAGACAATCACCTTATTTATCACCTGCAATATATCTTTAACCATCTATTTAGGATAAATATATAACAATTTAAGGTTGCACTAGTCACATGTGAGGCGGAGTCTTACAAGTGCTTTTACTTCAACATTTTGTTGGACTCTTCAATGGCATCACAAACAAATGTTGGAGAGATTCAAATAATTGAATAGTTGCAGAGTTGTGAATAAGATGGGATAGCAAAAGGTAAAAGCATTAAGAGGAGATTAGAGAAATCAAACTAGAAGAATTCTAAGAAGAAGCTTTCAAATTTAAAGCTTTACAAAGAACTCGTGAGAATCAAATTATAGTCAATCATTCAACTTCAAGTGCAGATAATGATAAGAAAGTCAAGGTAATAGAATCTATAAAAGTTGATATGGAGTTTTTTCAATATTTTTTTAAATTAATGTTAATGTTCTCCGTATTGATGTTTGGAGATATTTTTAGTAATTGGCCAAATAAAAATAGACACGAGATAGTGTAATGCCCATAATTTACTCATAGGGTAAAAAAGCACTTTTTTAAAAATAATACATAAGAGCACCCGAGATTTACCAACCATGTGCAACATGGATCCAAACAATACGCATCGGGTGACATTGTGCAAGCGAAATCACTTCTGACATGTCATCCAAAGGTGATGAAATGGGGAAATGCATAAGAAAGTGTGCAGGTTTAGTTGCACACACCCTTTAAATGATAATTGGTAATACTAGGAGGGTTTGAGTATCTAGTTAAGAATCACCATGATGGGACACCACATGTGGGTTGAATCCTAAAAGGTCCACTGAGTATAAGCGTAATTATTTTAAGCCATTAGGGTACTACCATGGTTCTAATCAACACTTAATTAAATGAATCCCATTTTTTTATTAACTATAAACTAAGCCAACTTAACCTTTAACATAAGTATAACTTTAAAGGTAGTTTACAGGATACAACTCCTAATCTATATCTTAATGTTCACATTTCCCTTTTGATAATACATGGGGATACTTCGATTTAGATATAACACATTGAAACATCATCCTTAGGTGGAAATAATAAAATGTCAAAAAAATGCACAACTCCTTGAATCCAACATTGATCTTAAGATCAACCATTTTTATTATTAAAACATCTAGTTGACTAGCCTGACAGAAGAGAGAGTATTCACTTGACTCAATAACAAAATAGTTATAAACAAATAAATTGGTCTGAAAGTCTTTCATTTTACCCAATATATATATATACAATTATATTTACCATTATCATTATTTATTTATCTCTTATATATATAATATATTTATTTATTTAATTATTTGTTAATTCATTTTTATTTTTATTTTTATTTAAATATATATAATTAATACCCTATATAGTTTTGATTATATGGGAAAAATAGGTTTTGAATGGACCTGAAACCATTTACAACAGGTTTTGAATGGACCTGAAACCATTAACAAGCGGGTTTTAATGGGGACCCAAAACCCACACAAAAAGACCAAGTTGCAAAAGCATAGAACAAAGACAACCAGTAGCAAACCAGAGGTAGATTAAAAAAGAAACAACATGAATACACAAATCTGCACCAATAGAAAATGTTTTAACGAGATCCTCAACCCCAAAACAACCAATTACAAGGGAACTTGCATCTAAGAACCACCTGCAATGGCCAGGTAACCATCAGCCTATAACAGCCAAACTGTAGCACAACACTTATCAGCACCAACCAGTAGTGCACTTCTTGAAACATCTAGGTAACCATCAACATGTATCATCCAGACTGCAACACAACACTTATCAGCACCATCCAATGAAACCAAACTCCCCACCTCAATAGGAGAGTTAGGAATCAAAGTAGAACACCAAGAAACCTCCTAACCACACCAGCAGGGAAAAGAAAGCCTCTTGCAACACCAGCAAACCAAAAGAGTCAAATCAAAATCCACCTCTAAAGTAGTAGGCTCCCCTCTATAGGAGCAAATGCCAAAAAGAACCTTACCACAACTATAGCCAAACTATAACAAAAAACAACTCCACCTCCATAAGAGTGTGCACCACCTCCAAAGGTGTTGTAACAAGAAGGAAAGCACCTCCACAAATCCACAGACCCCAACTCTACCTCTAAAAGAGAGGGATCCACCTTCGTAGGAGTAATCTTCACCTCAATAGAAGACTCAGACTGTAGAAAAGGGAAGAAATCCACCCAACCAGCAACAATGATCTCCATGACAACCACTGACAACTCAAGAACATGGCCCAGCAAGAGAAGCCCAGGGATAAACCCAACCACCCCACAAGGGGGTAAAGATAACACATGAACAAACAAAAAATTCATAGAGAACACCTTAGCCACCATCCAAGAGAGAAGAGACTTATGCACACCAAAAAATAGTATCCTCCTTGCCTAGTGAACAACATCATCCCTACCCAAAAAAACAACCAACACCAACAAAGAGAAAATGGGCCTTGAATAGATAAAAGCATCCACACTGCCCAACAAAACATCAAGCACTAAAAAGGAGCCAAAGGAACCAACAAGAAGCAAGGAAAGGAGAGGAAAGACCCCCAACAAAGAGAGTGGGTAGCAGGCAAGACAATGAAGAGAAACTTCCAACCCTACATGCCAATCAAGGTCTAAAACATGCCCATAACTAACCACAAGGCACTCCACCAAAGTCAAACCAAAAACCTCCACCAATAAGCACCAAGAACAAGGGAAGCCAGAAGGCAGCACCAAACCAGAAGAAAGAAAAGTAGTCCAAGTAAGGCAAGAGGAACCCAAGCAAGGAATAAATAGGGAGAAGGCCAAACCAAAAAGCACAACCTCACCTCTAACATGTCGGTCAGAGTCCAAAATAAGCCATAACCCTTAGCCACATCTTGAAAAGGACCAGAGCCTCACAAGACACACCCACTTCCAACATATAGCAACTAGAAATAGTCACTTCCCAGCCACCAACACATAAACCATAGCCAACCGCAACCCAACCCCCAACGTCCAAACCAAAGTCAAACTCAACCCAACCACCAAAGCCCAACCCACAACATCATTTCCAGGAAGCATAGCGAGCCAAGTAAGACAAGAGGAACACTTATATGGAAGAAACAAAGTGAAATCCAAATGAGAAATCCCAACCACACCTTTAACACGTTGGTCAGAGTCCAAAATAAGCCATAACCCTGAGCCACATCCAGAAAGGAACCGGAGCCTCACAAGACACACCCTCTCCCAACACACAACAACCAAAAATGGTCATAGCCCAGCCACCAACGCCCAAAACACCACCATTCATAGCCTAGTCTCCAGTGCCCAAACAGTAGCCAATTGTTGCCTAGTCGCCAGCACCCAACCCTCGGCATCAACCTCATTTCCAAGAAGTAGAGTGAGCCAAGTAAGGCAAGAGGAACCCTTGTAGGGAAGAAACAGGGTGAAGGCCAAATGAGAAAGCCAAACCACACCTCTAACACATCGGTCAGAGTCCAAACTAAGCCATAACTTTGAGCCACATCTTGAAAGGAACCAAAGCCTCACAAGACACACCCTCTCCCAACACGCAGCAACCAAAAATGATTGTAGCCCAACTGCCAGCATCCAAAACACTACCAACTGCAGCCCAGCCTCTAGCGCCCAAACGTTAGTTAGTTGATGCGCAGTCACCAACACCCAACCCTCAGCATCATCCTCATCATCAGGATCTGAGCCATCCTCCCCATCTGCATCAGAGGATTTCAAACTCCCCGAACGGCTCCTTATCCTACCTCCTCCTTCATGAACCATGTGCATATTAGTAATACCCTATATAGTTAATGACTATATTTTCTCATATATTTAATTTATTCACTAAAGAAATAAATAAAAGTAAATAAATAAAAGCTTCCCTTCTTTTCTTTTTTTAGAAATACTAATATTACATAATACTTATTCCTTTCTTTTATTTTTCATTTTTTTCATTTTAGTTTAATATATTCCCTCTTCGAGAAAGGGGCAGGAATCACTTTTTTTTAAATGATTAAATGGACATAGAATTAAGTGCCTTATATATAAGAAAGGCTTCTTAGAGTGTGGTCCCATGGAGGGGCTTCAGGATCTATTTTCATGGAGCAAGGGGTCCCATGAAGGAAAAAAAATTATGCTACAAGATTAATTTGAATTTTTTCCTAAAAAATAGCAACCCCTACCTTTTATGACTTTAAATTTCAGTGGGTGAAATTGAGGTGGGGCTAGAAATTGCCCCTACAACTTAGGGATTTTTTTTTCCACTTGTGTATCACCTAAAATTTTAAATTCCTATCAGAAAATAAAAAAGAAAGAATTTCTTTTTTTCTTTTTTTTTTATCAAAATACTCCAATTCATTCCTTAAATTTTGGAGCTCAAACTTTTAAGTTGAATTACACAATTAAATTCATGGAACCACCAACTTTAAAACTTCCTAAAAAATCTCAGCAGCACCCACTGAAATTTTTTAGGAAGCCCCCCTCCATGAGACCTTACCCTTAGATGGGATTACGTGGAGCCTTTAATGGGATCTCCTAAAGTCTACCCCATAGTATTAGGCTATAAAATAGTTTTCTAAACATGTTTTAGACCTTATCCATAGTGATGCATTTCCCTATGAAAAAAATAAGTTTAAAAAATTTTCCAATCTCATTCCTTGAAGTTAGCGACTACCCTATTTTTTCTTAATTTACTAAGGATATCAGCAATATCATTACCATAATGCTCTTGGCGTAACATCCTAGCACTTTACTTGTCATATTTATTAGACATAAGGTTTAAGTTCGGGCTAACCTTCGCAACCGATTTCATTTCTTCATTTTGTATTTAAACAAGACTAACAGTATAATATCAAAGTTCAAGTTATAGATTAATTTATATTATTTAATGATATTAATTTAGCTATAGATTAATTTAGTTATAGTATTTCTTCAATATGTAATATTTTTATTATTTAATGATATTATGCTTTTTTTCCAGGAAAAAAAAAGTTATAAATTAATTTATATTAATCACCAATACCTGTTTGGGAGTATTATTTCAACATGACAACATTAACATTAACTAACAAAGGTGACACCATTTTGAAGTTCCTTTCTTTCCTATTACTTTGGCAACTAATCTTGCCCTCATATGTTTCTATCACGATTCAATCTTGAAAATTGTTCTTTATGGATATTTCAATATTTATAATTAGAATATTTCTACCTTTATAGTTCACAGTTTTCTTTTGGCATATATAGCCAGCACACTCCTGTGTTCTACGCATCTTTTCAACCTTGAAATTCCTAAGGGAAAGTTTAGGATAGTGGCAAATAAATTTGCTTCTACTTATTTTGTTTGTTCTAAAGGTTTTCAGAGAGTTGTATGTTACTGCATTATTATCGGATAGGTGTAAATATATCTTTATTTGTTTATACTTATTATAGTCTATTATTGAGTTAGCTTTCTAACTTATAGGATCCTCTTATATTTCATTCTTTTTTCATTAGTGAATATGATAGACTTTTAGTCTATGAACTGAATATTTATATAGGGGAGAGGATCCAGTAGTTGTGCACCCTAATTTCGCACGATTAATTATCCTACATGGAAATTTCAAATCACTCCCAATAGCCTACTTGGCGAGTCCCCTATTTATAACTTTCATTTCAAGGCCACATCATCAAATATGATGCCACATCAACATGATTTTTGTCAAGGTGTCCAAAAAATCCCAAAAAAAAGTGAGACCAATACTTGTGCATTCACATCATGTGTAGTTGAGCGTTGATGTGGCATCACATGATTGGTTGCTTTTTAGATCAAAGGAATACATTTTGTTTAATTATGGGTAGTTAAGTCACAACTATTGGGAATTATATAAACAAATACTATCACAACTATTGGGCATTATATAAACAACTACTATCACAACTATTGAAACATGTTCAACTATTGGGTCTTGTTATCAATTAGATTCCCACCTTGATGAATATGAAATTCAGCAATCTAATGACACATGGAAACCTTCTTCAGATGTGGGTGATCTGAACGAAGAAGGAATCTCCAGAGTGAGTTGGTTCTCTAAACGATGGATCCTATTCTAAGTAATTTTTGAAGGAAAGAGTTAGAAGGATAACTAAAATTAAAATCTATGATTTCAAATGATTTTCGGGACTTGATAATAACCTAATGATGACTCTGGATTTTTCCTCACAAACAGCTTTCAGAAAACAACAATATCTCACAACCTCTCATGAACAATTACACAAATAATTTGCATGAAGATTTTATTTCAAATACAACATGCAACTTGTATCTTTGGACTAATTTGCATCAAAATTATAGTCTTAGGACATAACAAGGATTATGTAGACAAAAATCACAATATAACATCAAACTGGAACTGCAAGTAGATACGAAAATGAGAAGTAGGAATGTTGTTCTATTCAACTGTAAAAGTACATGCCAAAATCTGAAACTAAGTACAAAGAAGTTTACAAGCTCAAAAATGTGTAGGAGCAAGAAACTAGAATCTAAATTGAGAAGAAGAAAAACTAAGTCTTCCTCAAGATAAATAGCTCCCAAAACCCTAATCGGAGCACCAGAAGAAAAGCTCAAGAAAAGGTATCAAAACTGCCCAAGAAGTTTTCACAAAAGCGGAAAAAACACACTTTTTGCATGTGCATGCCATAAGGCCTCTAAAAATAGGAAAGATCTGCTTTTAAAGCAAAAAAAACACCTTATCTCTCCAATAGGAATCTCAAATCCGACCAAGGAAATATCTCTCACAAATCTGCTAAAAATAGCGAAGAAATAAAACAAATTATAAAGCATTGTTTTATTCTTGCTTTACAAGGTTTGCAGGCTTTCACAATTTCTTTTATTTTGCAATTAAAGATAAAAAAAAAACTTTTGCAAAATACCTTATTTCTCCATTACAATCTTGATTTTTCTTGTAAAAAATCACAAAAACAATAACTCTCTCTATTACATACCTTGATTAATTGATTTCTTTAAAAATCAATTAAAAATAAAAATGCCTAAATCTTGAATCTTAATTTAAGGCATATCTCCAAGACCTATTGATTTCTATAAAATCAATTACCAAATAAAGCCTAAGACACCATTACTTCAGCTTGTAATTGATTTACTCAAAATCAATAAATAATAATAAAAAAAAACATAAGGCATTATGTATTCTTCATTTGTTTAAGGCATAACACAAATATTGATTTTAAGATCAAATGCCTTATGTTTTAAATGAAACCCTAAAATTATTAACACTAAGGCATATGAAATCTTGAGAAAATTCCACAAGGCTCGACCTAGGCATAGAAAATCGGCCACTAGAGTATTGCATTAAGTTCTTTTTTAATATATTTAAAATCAAATGCAACTCCCTAAGTTGAATTTAGGGCAAGCATGACAAAAGTAAAGAGAAACCCTAAACTCTTTTCATTTGCATCTTGCAACTTTGAAGACTTTGGCTCTACCTAGGAAGAGATATTGTTGCCATGAAAGCTTGACTTTGCAGCTTGGGAATGCCTTGTAAGCTTCAGATTTTTAACTCCAAATGGTTGATTCTTCACTGTTGTTTATGGTAAGTTGTCTTCATAGTATTTTGATGGCATTTTGATTGTATGTTGAGAGCAAAAGAAAGCCATAAGGTCACGGCCTCTCCTTTTCTATCTTTGATTTCCTTGTTCATTTATTCTTTGTGGTTGTTTGATTCCATTATGGTCGCCACTGATGAGTTCTACCTTGAGTTTGGAGCTCTCCATTAGAGCTTGGTCGTGCCATGAAACTCCTCCACCAACATTTTTTTTTTCATTCTCTCTATCAAAACTAAAGCTTATGAAGCTTTATCTCTGCAAAAGATCACTTCTATTTTGTAAACTTGCAAGCCATCACACAAGTCGCGCCATTTCATGCTCTGATAATGATTTTTTTATGAAGAAACTTGCATTGTAATCATCGTTTTCCTCTATATCTTTGTATTATATAAATGGAAAAGCTCTTAAAAGCTTAAACATAAGAGCTATGATGTTGTTTTGAGTAACCGAAAATATAGACCACTACCCAGGTCGTGCCATGAAAGCACAAAATGGGTGCTTATATTATGCATTTAAATGTAAAACCCCAAGTGGGTATTCTTAAAAATGGTAAAAACTGAGTAAATCTGCATTTGCATTTGATATACTCGAATGGGTATTTAGCATTCCTATGTTTAGCTAAAAACCCAAAATGGGTATTTGTTAATTCTGAAGAAAATGTACTTTTGAATTAAAGTTCTCATATGGGCTTCCTGCATTTCATATATACTGCACTTTTGTCAAAAACCCAAAGTGGGTACTCCTGAAAATTGTATAATTTGTACTTGAATCTTAAACCCCAATATGGGTATTCTGAAGAATGAAAGAAAATTGCATTTTTGTTTAGAAATCCTTTCATGGCATATTATTAACAGCACTTTTGAGATAAAACATATATGGGTATTTGAAATTCCTATGCAAACTTCATTTTGGCTCTGGCTATTTTCTTTCATTTCCTGAAAATGAGTATATATGAACTTTGCTCCAGTTTATTTCCAGTTACTTCTTTTATCTTGCATTTCCACCTTATGAGCTCAATTCCTCAACTCTGCTAAAAAAAATTGAAATGAAATTCCAGGTGGGCTTTGAACCTCTAACCTCTTATAGAAAAGTGGGCTATGAACAAACCCCTATTGCATTTCATAAAGGCATTAGATGTATGTAATCTCTAGAACTCTCAAGACATGACATATAAGATTCTCCATGCTTTGTGAGCCTTGTTTATTCTACAAATTTCTTGTTCATCGTAACTCCCTATTTCACTTGTGTTGCTTCAGCTTTAGACTCTTTAAAACTTTGTCCATTCTGGGAATGTCTTATGCTTAATCAAATTCTTATCAAGTACTCTTTGAAAGCATATTCTGATGCTTGAAAAACTGAAGCTCTTCTCATGCTTGTCTGTCCTTACATATTCTTGGTCTTTATAGTTGGCACTCTTCATGTATAATGCATATGAGAACTTGAAGCTCCTACAGATACTTCCATTATTTCTTAATATTTTGTTGATGAGGCATATGTATGCATGTTCACTATCACATTTATGAGATAGAACACTATTGCTCCAAAACAAAACAAAAAAATATGAAACAGCATTTAATGTGAATAGACTTAAAGCAGCAAAACAATATTATGACAGCAATACCAAACCTTTTCAGAAAAACATGATCATTTCCAATTGAAACAATTTCATCAAGTTTATTGTCCATTTGTAATTTTCACTTCATGCTTCGATCTGACTATTATGAATGTATGATAAATTTGATTATTCCTTAAGTTGTAAAAGCTCAGAAGAGCATGATGATTGCATTTTCCTTCTCAGCCCACTTTTAATGTATAAGGGGCAACATGTTGAGCTCTACCCTTGTGGGAGCCTATTTTTTCCCACATGCTTGGTCTTCAAATGATAATCAGCTACATGACTTTTCCTATACCTGGACAAGGAAACAAACAATGTTAGCATAAAAACAAAGTATGATGATGATGTTTTCTCTTTTCAGTTCATGTTTTTGTTCCTTCCTATAGTTGATTCTATGCATTTCGAAGAGTGAATTATATGTCTGTTGGTAGAGCTTTTAGTACAACTCATATTTGAGCTCTTAATTGACACCCCTCTCAATCTCTTGCAGGCACACTCAGGAGCGAAAGCAGGACGGAGCAAGCGTCAATGTCTCAGCCGAAGATGAAGAATCAAGCAATGATGGATATGTCTTTTTCTATCTGCTTTCTCATTTATTTTTACCTTTAGCTATAGAATTTACTTTCTGTAATGAATGGAATTAGCTAAAACCACAGCTTGTGTGGATATTTAATTTCGTTCTTTCATTTCCATTCTAAAAGAAAAGCATTAAAATGCAAATTTGTACCATCATTTGTATTCTTGCAATCAAATGAAAATATGTAATATGAATCATTTCAAAAAATAAGTGAAAGCATTTTTTTATGCTTTATCATTTGTATATTCAATTATGTACTCCATTTGATTTTGCAAAAAAACATGAGCAATACTTTTGAAATTCAGTCTTCTCAAAAACACCTACATAACTGTCACTTGATAAATGATAAATAAGGTGCAAACAACACTTAAGCATATGCAGAAAAACTATATCTTCACTTTCAAATATAACAATATTTAAACCAGCTCCACCAATTGAGATGTAGCGAAAAATTGGTAACAAGTCCTCTCCCCTATATATACATGAAAGGTTAAGACAGATTTGCATCTTTTCTTCCAATATATGTAAATGTTAATTTAGCCACAAATTAATAGCTTCTCAAGGGCTAGTATCAAACTTGAAACAACATATTACACAACCTTTTTAAGAACAGTGTACAATTTTAAAATCATAACAGTGTATTTCCTTTTTAAAATGGAGTAGTAACATTCATGTTTGTGTTTCACAACAAGGGAGATTTCACTACTTTTCTCTTCTTTTTCTTAAAGAAACTATCATTTTAGTTTCTCCTCAAATATTTTATTCTTGGAACATAAAAGCTGAATAGCAATAACAGTACATAGAAATAGGGAATGCAAATAAATTTAGAGGGTAAATATATTCTAAACTGATCAGCACCAAAACTTGTAAAATGGAATAAAACACTGTCCTTATACTCATTACATAAAATCTATTTTTACATATTGTATGTAGCTTCTGAAAGGAATCTGTAGAAGTTGAGTAAATCCAACTTCACAGGAGCCCAGTGACCTCTGCAAGCAACAAATACCTGTTACAAGGAGATGCAAAGAAAAGCAACACAGACAAAGATGCTCAAAGATGTGGAGCTTTGTATTCACCAAAAATGTAGAATGAATAATTATACAAAAGAGAAGTTTTTAACCACATATAGGTCAAAAATCCTAAAAAGGAAAACCCTAGGCTTGCACATTAATAATTAATAAAATAATTAATTATTATGCACCTGATGTTAGCTTAAGCGTAAAAGAGATAAAAGGGACTTTAATTAATTAAACAAATATTGTTTAATTAATCAAGTAAATAACCAATTACTCTAACACCCCCCTTAAGCTAGACTTAGGGAGAATCTAAAACCTAGAAGAAGCTACTGAAATGTTAGGAATAAGGTGTCTCAACCTTGGATAATTCCTATTCTTATTATTTGTTTTGTAAAATGTATTTCTTGCAAATAATGTAATTAAGTGTGAGTGTACATGTCTAGTTTGCATGTTGATGTGTCACTCCACTTAATGTGTCGGCATCTTGAATTGTGTGTAAGGAGATCATGGCTGAAACGGTTATGACGGATTCCTATGACACGTAAGAGCTATGTCTGGAAGATTCAATGACAGGTGAAGACATGTGGCAATTGATAAAGTTGAGTACTGTACACTCTTCCACGATAGTGGGGTTCGGGGCATCGCCCCGAAAAAAATTTTCGAGTTCCTATTTTCTCGGAGAATGGTAAAACCCTAATACAGTTATCTTCGGAAGTTGCCCTAAAAGGGAAGCGCATGATATAAGCGTTTTTTAGGGTTGCGAAGATTTGTGATGTGAGTGTATTGTTGGAACGTTTTTTCATGCTGCCGCATTTTGTCTTCAAGAGTTGGAAATCTCCTGAAAGAACTTGCATTGCAAGTGTGTTGTAACCGTTGTGTTGAAGATAATACATTGTGCAGGTTTTGGAGTGCTGGGGTTTTTTACCGAAAGGTTTTCCCCAGGGTAAATCATTGTGTCATTCTTCATTTTCTGTATGTATGGTATATTGCTGCAATATCTTTGTTAAGTAGATTAACGAATCTGAAATTGTAAGGGTTTAAAATGAATTTGCACCATACTTTCCTTAAGAGATTAGTGTAGGAAGCTGTTTCCGCACCTGAGTTTCCTTACAATCAGCACCAAAACTTGTAAAATGGAATAAAACACTGTCCTTATACTCATTACATAAAATCTATTTTTACATATTGTATGTAGCTTCTGAAAGGAATCTGTAGAAGTTGAGTAAATCCAACTTCACAGGAGCCCAGTGACCTCTGCAAGCAACAAATACCTGTTACAAGGAGATGCAAAGAAAAGCAACACAGACAAAGATGCTCAAAGATGTGGAGCTTTGTATTCACCAAAAATGTAGAATGAATAATTATACAAAAGAGAAGTTTTTAACCACATATAGGTCAAAAATCCTAAAAAGGAAAACCCTAGGCTTGCACATTAATAATTAATAAAATAATTAATTATTATGCACCTGATGTTAGCTTAAGCGTAAAAGAGATAAAAGGGACTTTAATTAATTAAACAAATATTGTTTAATTAATCAAGTAAATAACCAATTACTCTAACACCCCCCTTAAGCTAGACTTAGGGAGAATCTAAAACCTAGAAGAAGCTACTGAAAGCAAAAGCAATGGGTCCCGAAAACTAGGCCTGATCAGGTACCCAAATACAACCAAATCTCTATAAAGTGGAGAAATAGAGAAAACCTCATGGGAAAAACTCTACTCCAAAAAAGAGAAATACAAGTGAAGGACAAAGAAGCCTCCAAACAAGAAGAAATTGTCCCAAAAGATAGGAAAAAGGATGAACACCATAGAAGCATGAAGAAGCTGCAAACTCTGCCAAAGAATGACTGCTGAAATGCTGAAACAAGAACCTCCGCTGAAAACAAATGATGATCAAGAACAAATACTATATACATAGCTCACTCCAATGAAACCAAGGAAGCATTAACACCAATAGTAGAAACCCCCCCATAATGCTGACAAGGAAGAGGTATGACAAGTACTCTGAAATGGAATGCCTGAATGTAGTGCATGAAGAAGAATCAAGAACAACTGATTGTACAAACATGAAAGTACAAGTAGATATAAAGGGTGTGCAAACAAAGGCACACACACATGAGGTTGTTGTCGTGGAAGGGACACTCACTTGACATAGGTATGATTGCAAACAAAGGCATAACATCAAACCCCCCCATGGAACTTTATAACATAGTGCAAGTACAATAAGGCACAAATCAATGTGCAAGAATTCTAAAAATACACATACAAAGCTGAGGCACTTTATTTTAGTGCATTTACAGATGATAAAAAATATGCAATGTGAGCCCATAAGGTCCAAAAAGGACAACAACAAGAAGAAGGATTTCTGGAAAAAAAAAAAATCAAATTTAGAAACCACCTGCACCACTATGAAGAGCTCAGAACAAGCTTTCCGACGATATCTTGTTTTCCCATTTTTGACATCGTATGCAAAAGTTATGTTGAAAACACTGAAAGGCAACACCCGAATAGAAGAGTTGACTTTGACTGGAAATAACAGGGACCTGAGAAAAAAATATCCAAAAAATACCTGCACCACTGAAAAGTGGTTTGAATCCTCTTTCCGATGATATCTTGTTTGCCCGATTTCGACACTGTGGGCAAAAGTTATGGCCTTTGGAAGAAAATAGCTCCAAAGGGGGAAAAAACCAGTGTTGCATTAAATTTGACGATCAAACGGCCATCGCAGCAAAACTCAAAGCTAAATTTGACAGCCGTTTGGCTGTCACCGAATTTACACAATTCGACTTATTTCAGAAAAAATTTTGTTTTTTTAAAAAAAACAATGAAAAAAAAGTTTACAATAAAAAAAAAAAATTAATAAAAAAATTTGGTGGGGGACGCACGTGGGCCCACCCCCACCACACCCCATTAGGGCGCAAGTCCCTGCGTAGGTCTGCACAAGTACGGACCTGTGCAGTACCCTGCGCAGGTACGGACCTGCACAGAGCCTGTGTAGGGTTCCTTGCCTTTTCCTTAATTTTTTTGAAAAAACAATTTTTTTAAAAGCTTGAAAAATATTTTTTTTGTACAATGAAAAATTGCGAAAATATTTGCAGAAAAAATATTTATCATTTTTTTTGACGAAATGTTTACCTCAATCCACGTGCAGACAGCCATAAGACAAAAAAAATTGTTTGCCCTCTGGATCAACTGTGTCCAAAATGGACGAATTGACAGTCGTTTTGGGGGTTTTGGACCACTGCAGACTCAACCGTGATGTCGGTTTTTGCCCAAAGTGCACCAAAAATAAACTCCCCTCCAGATCTGCAACAAAAAATTCTGAAACCCAGATCTGCTTCCAATGCAAAAATTCTCAAAACAAGAACAGGTAGCTGCAAATCTGAAGCTCTGATACCATGTAGAAGTTGAGTAAATCCAACTTCACAGGAGCCCAGTGACCTCTGCAAGCAACAAATACTTGTTACAAGGAGATGCAAAGAGAAGCAACACAGACAAAGATGCTCAAAGATGTGGAGCTTTGTATTCACCAAAAATGTAGAATGAATAATTATACAAAAGAGAAGTTTTTAACCACATATAGGTCAAAAACCCTAAAAAGGAAAACCCTAAGCTTGCACATTAATAATTAATAAAATAATTAATTATTATGCACCTAATATTAGCTTAAGCGTAAAAGAGATAAAAAGGACTTTAATTAATTAAACAAATATTGTTTAATTAATCAAGTAAATAACCAATTACTCTAACATAATCATTTTATATTTCTTTGAACTACAAATAGAATGTAAATATCTATAACAACATATTATTTTCTTTTCCAAAATGAAATACATGTTTTCCTTTCTTTGCACAATAGGGAATTTTTTCTCTTTTCACAAGTAAAACATATGTTATTTATCTACACTATAGAGCACTAACTAAATAGAAATGTATAACTTTGGCAAGGGATTTCACACTCATTATTACCATAAAACAACCAAACCCCATCCAAGATGGATTTTCACAAATTTCCCAAAATCTCGAAGTAACATATGGAGATGAAAAAGACTACTCCCAAGTATGCTTAGTTCACCATTAGTCTTCAAACCTGCACATAATACATAAAGATTTCCAAAGGCCAATGGGGTACTCACATCCTAACCTTTGGCTAGAAAACTAGCCACCCCCAAGCTAGGAGACAACCAAGGAACCGAAAACATTCAAAACCATACCAACCAGCCATTTAAACACACATGAAAACACAAAAGCAAAATTACACCCTCCCAAAGGATTTTCACATATATATAAGGATCCCAACAAGAATCCAAACAGGGAATGGAGGGTGGACTACACTCCATATGTGGAACTCATTAAAAACAATAAATAACCAAATACTAAATTTCTCTACCTCCTCATACAACCCATTCCTCCAAATCTCCATATACACCATACAACTCATACCACCAAATCACCATTTTTATCATAATATCACATATACATGGATACTCATACCATTGAGTCTCTCCTTTTCTAAAGAGTGTTAAGATCCCCATATAGGTTCCTACCTCTCATTATTCACAACAAGGTATGCTCTTCACAATTTGGATGATCTTATGCCACACAACCCCAAACCCTTTAACAACATATACATACAAAAACACAAAAAGATACACATAAATGAATTTCACAAAATACAATCATTTCCATCACATGAAAACATAGAGATACATAAACAACATGAATAACCTATCTCAAGTCCAAGCTTAAATGAGAAAAAATTAAGGATGAGCTCCAATCTTCCTGATGCAGGAGCATCCATAGCCTTGTGCAATCCTGTATCACCAAAAAGAAGATTTGATCTCTTTTTGGTTATTTTGGAGTGGAATTTCATTTGATTTATGAAATTCAAATTTTGATTGTGGGGGGAATGCAATTTCATGTCATATGAATGTAATTTCAATTTTCCATTTGAATTGAGTCAAATCCATTGATGACATAGTGGAGACCAAGTTTAGTAAAATAGAAAAATCAAAAAAAAATAAAAATGAGTGTGGCTTCTTGGAGTTATAATTTCTTTGAATTTTGATTTTAATTATTCAACCAAGATTCCTAAAAGATAGGAACCCAGAGGTGGACGCCCAGGAATAGGAAAAAGCAGTTTTTGCTTTCATTGGTGAAAGCAATGTTGGAATAAAAGCCATAAAATCCTCTGGTAGATTGTGGGTGTAGTGGACTTGTTTTATTGTAATATTTTATTTGATTTTTGGAGGAAATTGGTCAAATTGGAGAGAGTGGTGTTAGAATTGGGAATTTTGAATAAAATTCATTGTAATGTAAGCAAAATGAAAGGCAAATGCATTGTAATGCAAATTCTAGGAAATACAAAAGGAAAATTTATCTTATTTTGGAGTTAGTATTTCCAGAGAAAGGAAATAGGAGAGACCAGGCATAGAATACCTCCAAAGAGTTTTTGATGATGTTAATGGATATTTGAAGTGTTTGCAGATGATTTGATATCTTTCGGAGTTGCAAAGATTGATATGTGAAGTTGCATTGTTTGAGTTTGTGTTGTTTGTAGGTGTGAAGGTTGAGAGCCAACCTTTGATTGTTTAGGCAATCTTTTGATTTTCATTTTCTGATTTTGAATAGTTTTCCAAGGGCATGTAACAGCCCACAACCCTTAGAGGTTGTATGCAAGTGTGTGGTTGTGTTGCAACCTTGATTTTAAAGAATACAAATCCATTTTAATTTCTGATTTTTGTATGCATCTAAAGGGGTATGTAATAGCCCACAACCCTTGTGGTTGTATGTAATTTTTTGTTAAATTTTAAGTGGTTGAGTGAAGGAGTTTGTTGGCTACAAATTGCAACCCAACTGTGCAAAAGTTGCAGAGATGAAAAAAAAAAATTGGTGTTATTTGTATTGGGTGAGTGTGAGAACATAATTAATTATGAGAGTAAATTTGAATCAATTTAACTCTCATACATTAGTGGTATTAGAGTAGCAATATCTTGAGTTTGTAATAGACTATCGAAGAGAGGCAGTTGCACCAGGACTGTGTTGTGGGTATTGAAAAAAAAATGGATGGGAGAGGAGCCCATCATGGTAGAGGTAGAGAAAGAGAAATAGGGGATAATTTCGTCAGGAATGATGATTTTAGAGTTTTGAGAATGCAGGTTGAAACTTTGCAAAATGAGATAAGGAGAGGATTTGCAAGAATGAGAGACCCAAGAAGTGAAGATGACGAAGATGAAGAAGAAATTACAGAGAATGCTAGTTTAGATACTAAGCAAAGAGAAGAAATTGTAACAACTTTGAAAATGACTCACTGCTGAAATCTTAAACAAAAATGGGAAAGAGACCAAAAATGGATGTACCTACCTTTAACGAAAGCCTAAACCCAAAATAATTAATAGATTGGTTGAATGAGATGGAGGATTGTTTTGAATTTGAAGAGATAGAGGATCCAGACAAAGTAAGATATGCAAAAACAAGGTTGAAAGGACATGCCTCCATATGGTGGAGAGAGATTCAATTAGAAAGGGGAAGAAGAGGAAAAGAAAATATTAACAGACCAGATAAAATGGTGGAGAAACTTAAAAGACAATTCATTCGTGTGGATTATGAATTGGAATTGCTTAAGAAAATGCAAGATTGAGACAGGGCAGCAAGAGTGTGAAAGAATATACGAAAAAATTCCATAGAATTCTTATTAGAATTGGAAATTCCAAGGTGACTAAAGAGAAGGTTGTAAGATACATGAATGGGTTGAGATCAAGTATTCGGGAAGAAATGACACTTGTTAGAGTTGTGAAAATGGAGGATGCTTATCAAATAGCACTAAAAATAGAAGAAAGAATGAATAGGAGGTTTGAAAATAAGAAAAGAGGAAAGGGTAAAAATAATTTGCAGTAGTATGAGGATCAAATTGGAGACACTAAGATCAGCAAGGATGAAAGAGGGGAGATTTAAAATCAGACCCATGATCAAAGTTTCAGAGGAAGAGAAATATCGGGTAGAGGATTTGGAAGAGGAAATTATAAATTAACTTGTTTCAAGAGTGGAGAAGAGGGGCACAAATCATATGAGTGTCCTCATGAAGAGGAAATACCAAGAAGAAGGACTAAAAATTAGAATAGGACATAAAATGTGAATAGAGAAGATGCAGGATCATCACATTCCGAAGAAGCAAAAGATGGTGAAACTTTAATGGCTAGGAGAACAATGTTAAATGAAGATGATAAATCCATTCAAAGGAGAAATTTTTTTAGGACAAGATGCAAGTGTGAAGGAAAGACATGTAATGTCATTATTGATAGTGGAAGCATAAACAATCTTGTGTCTGATGAAATGGTAAGAAAATTGTAGCTAGAAAGGAAGAAGCATCTAAATCCATATCGGATAGCATGGGTACAAGATGACAAGAATCTTTTGATCAGCGAACAATGTGAGGTAAAATTTAAGATAGGAGGCTATTGTGATGAAGTTTTATGTGATATTCTCCCAATAGATGTTTGTCATATTCTTCTAGGAAGACCTTGGCAATTTGACAAGAAGGCAATACATGATGGTTATGCCAACACATACACGTTGATGAAGGATGGAGTGAAACACACATTGAAGCCATTGAAAGAAGAAATGGGTAAGGTTTACAGCAATGCAAGGTCTTGTTTGGTTGATGAAATCAAACTTTAGATGGTATGAATCATGGATATATTGGCTTTGATAATACTAACTATGAAGAAGATGAGAAAGGTGAATTGTTGACTCAGATTGAGGAAAAGATCTCAAGTGGAATGAAGGTAGCGGCAGAGGGTAAGTTAAAATCTGATTTATTTGTTTCCTTTGATGAGAAAGAGAGTGAAGGAATATATAATTTTGTTGCAGCAGAAATAAATTTTGATAAAGTTGGATTGCAAGAGTGGAGTGAAAAGGTTAATGTAGAGTTTTATGAGAAATCCTTGCTTGAGAACGGTGGAGGTGAAAATGTTTTGATTAGTAATCATGATTCCTTGTCAAGTAATATGGAAATTAAGTATTTTGATGATAGTACTAACACTGTTTTGAGTAAGGAAAACAAGTTGCAACAATATCATGCCTTTCAAAAGGCATTGAAACAATGGAATTTCATGAAGGAAACATAGTTCAAGGAGGTGGAAAAGGTGGGATAGCAAATGAGGCAAACAAATAAAAAAAATTGATGAAGGAGAAGGTATCATTTTAATTGTTAGTTCTGATTTTGATTAAGTATATTTGTGGGACAATAGATTTGATGCTTTGAATTACATGATGGGTAGTAGAAGAAGGATGAAGCATGGTAATGTTGTAAGTTTGCAGAAAGTGGTGCATAGAAATATTTAAGTGGACAAGGAAATGAGGTGGATCCAATATAGGAATAAGTTCTACAAATGTTTCTAAATGTAAATCATGAAACATTTCTTTCTACCATGGGTGTCCGATGCAGGAGCATCCATGGCCTTGTGCAATCCTGTATCACCAAAAAAAAAGGTTTGATTTCTTTTTGGTTAATTTTGGAGTGGAATTTCATTTGATTTATGAAATTCAAATTTTGATTGTGGGGGAAATGCAATTTCATGTCATATGAATGTAATTTCAATTTTCCATTTGAATTGAGTCAAATTCATTGATGACATAGTGGAGACCAAATTTAGTAAAATGAAAAAATAAAGAAAAAGAAAATATGGGCATGGCTTCTTGGAGTTATAATTTCTTTGAATTTTTCTTTGAATTCATTCAACCAAGATTCCTAAAAAATAGGAACCCAAAGGTGGATGCCCAGGAATAGGAAAAAGTAGTTTTTGCTTTCATTGGTGAAAGCAATGTTGGAATAAAAGCCATAAAATCCTCCAATAGGTTGTGGGTGTAGTGGAGTTGTTTTATTGTAATATTTTATTTTATTTTTGGAGGAAATTGGTCAAATTGGAGAGAGTGGTGTTGAAATTAGGAATTTTGAATGAAATTCATTGTAATGTAAGCAAAATGAAAGGCAAATGCATTGTAATGCAAATTCCAGGAAATACAAAAGGGAAATTTATCTTATCTTGGAGTTAGTCTTTCTAGAGAAAGGAAATAGGAGAGACCAAGCATAGCATACCTCTAGAGATTTTTTGATGATGTTAATGGAGATTTGAAGGGTTTGCAAATGATTTGATATCTTCCTGAGTTGCAGAGATTGATATGTGAAGTTGCACTGTTTGAGTTTGTGTTGTTTGCAAGTGTGAAGTTTGAGAGCTAACCTTTGATTGCTGAGGCAATCTTTTGATTTTCATTTTCTGATTTTGAATACTTTTCCAAGGGCATGTAATAGTCCACAATTCTCAGAGGTTGTATTTTGATGAATATAAATCCATTTTAATTTCTAATTTTTGTATGCATTTGAAGGGGCATATAACAGCCCACAACCCTTGTGGTTTTATGTAATTTCTTATTAAATTTTAAGTGGTTGAATGAAGGATTTTGTTGGCTGCAAATTGCAACCCAGCTGTGCAAAAGTTGCAGAGATAAAACTTTGTTTTTTGGTGTTATTTGTATTGGGTGAGTGTGAGAAAATAATTAATTGTGAGAGTAAATTTGAATCAATTTAACTCTCATACATTACTTCTCTTCTTCTGAGATATTTTCTTCAAATCTCTCAAATCCAAAACCAAAGAGAAAATCTCTCTCTAAGACAAATGAAAAACAAGATTACAAGAAAACCTCCATAACCCATATTTTGAGTTTGTTTAATATGAATTCAAGTTTTGAATTCTCGTCACCCCCCATTCACCCTCCAAGTTTCACTCTCCCATGTGTGAGACTTTGGGAGCTTAGCAAGGCAACTTGGAGAACTGGGGATGGAAAGCGACTAATCTCCAGCCCACTTCTCCATACCTTAATTTCGTCAAAGATCATTAAGGCCTCAAAAAGAGTTTCCAATCTAAGGTTTGACCCAATATTTTTGGCTCAAAAGGTACCTATCCAATAGGTACTTGCTCTAGGGGCCTTAAATCCATTAAAAAACACCAATTCAACCCTCTAAAAATACCAAGAAAATTAAATCCGATTTTTTCCACTTAGGTTGACAACACACATCCTAGTTGAACTAACATGGAAAATAAATCAATAACCAACATTCTCAAACTCACATTACAAACATAATGCACATTATATTATAAAACTATAGTCCCTCCAAATGGACTATAGTTTGGTTTCACTGGATAGTTCGCATAGGGTTCCCAAGATTACCTTCGATTCCATTGGCCATGGAAAGATATACCTACACACTCAATACACACGTTAATCCATTCGATTAAGATATATATATATGTATAGCCAAAACAAATGAATCAAATATTCACATTCATACAAGTTTCATAATTCAAATGGCATAGAGATCTCATGAAATAACTTCAAAATCATTTAATCATGTAGCTTATCCAATTTCATAAACCTTAATTTCATGTTCAAAAAATTGTATTATGATTCATTCACACATCACATTTCACTCATTCATCATTGACTTTCAAAAAATAAATTAAACATCATCATCAAACTAACATGTAATTAAATAAATTAAACATCACATTTCATTCATTCGTCATTGACTTTCAAAAAATAAATTAAACATCATCATCAAACTAATAGGAAGGTTTGGGTGGAAGGTGACTCTCTGAATATTATAAACAACTTGAAGAATGCTTCTCCTTCATCTTGGACTATTGAGGCCTTGGTCAGGGACTCTATTTAAATTATCAATTCCTTGGATAATGTTTATATCTCTCATATATTGAGAGAGGGAAATAAGTTAGTTGATTTCTTCACTAACTTTGGTGTTAGAGAAAAAAAGGCATGGAATTTAAATGATCCTATCCCCTTTGAAGCAATGGCTATTATTAATAATGAATGCTAATCTTTTGTCGATCTTAGCTGGCTTTGAGGGGTGCATGTCCTTAATCACGTGGTTGAATTTTTTAATGAGGATGTTAAAGTTATGAGTATGGGGGACGACTTTCACAAGGTTCAGAGTGATAATTCATTATTGCATATTTGTCCTTTGGTTGGCTTCGCACGGATTATGGGTGATATTTGCCTTAGTTTCTGGAGTCTTCTACTAATTATTCTAGCTCTGGGTGGTGTTAGTCTCAATCTCATCAAGTTTCATCTATTTGCTTCACTTTTGTTTGCAATGGGTAGGGACAAAAATTGTGCCAAGCCTAAGTCTTGTGTTTTGGCTAAGCAGAGGAAGGAGGTGTGGGAGATTTTAGAGAAGGGTGACCTAATTGTGTATATGGAGAAGTTGCATGGCTACAATCCTCAGGTCACCGATTTGGTTGCTCAAGGGTGGAATGAGAGAACCCTTAATTTGGGTGGTAGGGAAGTTGTGATCGAAAAATAATTCATAGCCCAAATTACTGGTTTGGCTATACAGGGTATGAAGGTGTTTAGAGACAAGAAAGACTCGCAGGATGCGATGTCTATTTTCTTCAAAGGGAATGAGGTTGCTACTTTGAGAAAGGTGAAGAGTGGTGGTTATCAAAGGAGCTATTTGAAAGCGCTATGGTGTGATGTGGCGGAAGAGATAATGAGGTATGCCACATTGGAAGGAAGGTACATAATGATTAACACTTACCATTTCCTTTTGTTGAACCATTTTTGGCATAAGAAATGGGTTTCCTTTATGTACTATCTTTTGATGTTGGTGGACACAAGGATTAAGGAACATATGGACACAAGGATTAAGGAACATATGAAAAACCCCAAGAATCTTGTCTTGCATGTGATTTTAATTCTCCTGATCTATGAACATGTCAAAGCGCATGAGGTGCATAAAAATCTTGTGTCTCCAAAGGAAAATATTGCTAAACCCCGAGAGGGCTATGAGACGGATTCGGGAGAGGAAAGGGTTAGTAAAAAAGCTAAGAAGAGAAGGCTTATTTTGAACAAAAAGTCTGAATCTGACAAGGATGATGATGCTGACTATGTTCTGGATTCCTATGCCTCTTTTGAGGAGGGCCCCTCTTCCCCTGTTTCGAGTAAAACTGGGATTAGGAAGTCGGATGATAAAGAGGGGTATACTACTTGCAATGATGATGTGATTGTGAATGCTCATCCTAAGAGGGTTAAGGACAAAAATGAACTTTATGGGGAAGCTTCGTCTCCTCCCCCAGTGTCAAGACATGTGCAGGAGACTGAGGAGGGGAGTTGGAAGAGAAAGGTGTTGAGAACTACTAGCCAAATCTTGGAGAAGGGTTTCCCTCTTTCCTTGGCTGGAGGTATCTATGGTGAGGCCTCTCTGAGTGCTAACACTGGGATGATGCAGGGGAAGGAAAGGTTTGTGGGTGGTGGACATTTCATGGGAACTATAAAAGAGGATGAGGATAGGATGTTGAAAAGGAAGACTATTACGGAGGAAATTGCTAGCTCCATTCGAAAGATGAAGTCTCATGTCTCCGCTGGAAAAGGTAAGGATATTTCTGCTGATAAGGTTCATTTTAGTTCTTCTGATGAGGATGTTGTTGTGGGGAATCGAGTTGAAAACTTTGATAGGGAGTTGTTGTTTGATGTGTTGGGCTTGGCCCGTGAGAATGCTAATGTGTAGTTTAAACTTTTTAAGTGGTTTTTTCATGAGATTAATAGGATTAATGTGAGAATTAGAGGTGTTGCTAGTAAGGCTGAGGAACCTGCTATCCAAAGACAATTTGATAATCTAATCGAGTCTCTTAATATTGTGGCTAATACTATGGTGGAGGAAACCATCAATTTGAAACAAAATTTGGAAGGTAGAATCTTATCCCTTGAGGATAAATTTGATAAAATGTAGAAAGTTGTGATGAAGGGTGGGGATGCCTCTAAGGTTTTGGGAATTTTGGATTCTGCCAAGGTGATCTCCCCTGTGATTACGATGAAGAAGAGAAAAGAGATTGTGTTTGCTAATGATACCACTATTGGGGGCAAGCTATTGGATGTGGGTTGTGTTGGTGAGAAGGATGTTGTTAAAGGGAGTGTTTTGAGTGATGAGGTAAAAATTGGTGGGTTGGGGATCAAAACTGGAAACAAAATGAAAGCTTAGGTCGGCGCCTCTGGTGTTGAGGTGTCTGAAACTGTGGAGAATGCACAGAAGATGGTTGCTACTGATATGGAAATTGTTGAGATTCTAAACAATATGTAGTGTTGTTGGCTGGTTTTCATCTTTTTGGCTGCTTTTTGGTTGATGGTTCGCTGTCGTTGGGCTGATTATTGTATATTGATGTTTTCTATTTTTTATCAGCTACCTTATTTTGTAAAGGGTTTTGGGCCCCTTCAAAAGCTGATTTTTACCTCTAATCAAAACATGTAATTAAATCAAGCATCATCATCAAGTAACTAAGCACAAAGCATAATCATAATCAAGTCATCATATGATCAAATATCTAAATATCTTGTCATCAATGATATCATCAAGTATAATCAATAAAAAAAATCAAAATAGACTAAGTACTTGGTGTATCATAGAGTTGGGCCTCATAGACAGGAGCTTTCTTTCTGCTAAATTTTTCATGTCTTTGTGTTGCTATTGGGGTCGATCTTAATGTTTGTTATCTATTAGGAGCTAAACAATAACATGGTGAATTGCAATGATAATTCTAGAAGATGAGTATCTTGTTTGCATTAAATAATATTTCTAGAGTATATTTGTTCGGTATATTTTCTAATTGTTGTATAATTGTAATTAAATTGACAGGATTATATATATATATATATAATATATATATAAACATATAAATGTATATATGTATGTATATGTATATGTATATGTATTAATAAAATATATACATTAACAAAATATAGAGAGAGAGAGTAGTTATGTATAAATAAAATAAACATACTTATATAAAATAAATATAGATACATATACAAATAAAAAGCATATAAAATATATACATAAATAATATATATATCAACAAAATATATATAATTACATAAAAACTACATATATAAACAAAAATAAATAATATATATATATATACATACATAAATATAAATATACATATACATATACATATATAAATAAAATATATACATATACAGGGTGGGGGCCTAGCACGATTCGCTAAAGCATCATGTTGTAGGCAAGAGGTCACGAGGTCTAGTCTCCCCCCAAACCCATGGTACCAGAGGGTGTGTTGCACCAGTGCCACTAGTCACGTGAAAAAAGTTTACCAGGCGCACTGTAATTTATAAGGGGACGAATACCCGATCGATTCTTGCAGTATATATATACATATACATAAATAAAACATATATACGTACAAAAATAAAAATACATAGATATATAAATAAAATATATATATACATAATCGCGCAGCACGAAGGAGTGAAAAAGCAGAGTGAAGTTGCAAAGGTGCAGGATGAAGGAAAATATGGTGGAGAGAAAAGGTGTGAGAGTGTTGCTTGAAACTTCAACAGACTGGATCAGAGGGGCTTTCCTATGCAGGTTGGATCGAAAGTGAGCCACCAAATCTGGGCGTTGGACACGGAAGAAGAAATCCCGATGGAACAAATCAAGGATTAGGCGACCAACGAGCAATGGAGAATTCATAATAAAAACTCTAATGTTGGAAAAAGAGAATGGAATCACACTGATTATGGATAGAATGGGGAGTCTAGGTATGATCCACCTTGGCCTTTCTAGTGCAAACATCAAGGGTTCATGAACAAACAAGATGGGTGCAAGAAATTTGGGGGAGGCAATGGAAATTGGGGCAGAGGTAAAAACCTTAGATGGGAACACACTCATGCCTAGAACAATCCCAAGTATATGGGTAATCGTCAACAGAGGGATAATGCAAAGTACGTAATAAGATCACCTTTCAATCCTAGTGGAAACCAACGTAATAAGGATTGGGTGGATGAGAGCAAGACGAAATCAAGAAGACGTAATAAAAAGACAATGGTGGTTGGAACAAACAAATTACAGCTGACAATTGCCCAATTGGAATGGTTGGGCCTTCTGGTTAAGTGTTATGGCAAGGATCTTAACCAGGACAGCCTGATTAGATGATGACAAGGGTGTTGGGGGGAATAAATTCAATTCAAGGCCTCGGACAATGGGTATTTCATAGTGATTTTCTTGATGCAAGAAATTAGAGAAGAAATTGAAAAGGGGATATGGTCAATGGATGGTTGTGGATTTTACATTCACAGATGGAAGGTAGGATTTGATCCCCTTCATCACAATATGGAAACAATACAGGATTGGCTCAAGCTTCCTAACCTGCCCTTGGAGTTTTGGGAACCTAGCATTTTGGAAGACATCGACAATCACTTGGGTAAATTCATATGTGTTGAAGAATGACTTTGTGTGGATGGGATCAGTACCTATGTTAGATTATGTGTAGAAAATATTCCTAACAACCCATATTGGAGAGAGATTTATTTCTTCATTGAGTGGGGCAATTGGTTGCAAACACTTACTTCAGATTTGTGCCCCAATAACACCCTAATCAAGATATTGGATTGGCGACAATCTATAGATGTGCCAATTAATGAAGGTGGAGGGATCCTGATACAACATTTGGCCAACGACAACACCTCTATCTCCTCTAAGGTAAATTCAATGGATAAACCTACAAACAATATCCTAGAGGTCTAAGAGGAAGAACCTACCATAATGGCAAAGGCAGTGACACCAATGGAATGGAAGGATGAATATGTGGATCAAAGGAAAGAATTAGATTTGAAAATATCAGAGGCTTTGGATCTGATTGGCACCAATATAAATGAAGATGATCTCGACTCCTTAATGGAAGTAGGATATGAATTAGTAGAGTTAGCAAAAGCATCGAAGAGCGGTTCACTCAACCTGTAAACTAATGGTTTGGATGAGGATTGGGTAGACGACCCAAAGTTAGTAGAAGCAGATCAACAGTCAGATGAAGATGGTGTTTCTCCTAAATCAAATAAGTGAATTAAGGTCATTCCTTATAAGAAATTGGTGCTTGGTGGTTTGGGCATTTGTTGGAAGGAAACAACTGACTCTTTGGATTGTGGAGAGAATAAGAAAAGAGGTCAAATTCCCAATCAGGAGAAACTCAAATGGGATGGTGAGGCCAATGGATAGCTAAAGATTAGTGAGATTTTGGAAGTAGGGAAGGGAAAGCCCCTTCTTGAATAGAAAAAATATATTAACTTGGAATGTTAGGGGCTTAAATGCCCCTAACAAAAAGTGCCTCTTCCAGCACCAATTGGATCCTCTTCAGGTAGATATATGTCTGCTCCAGGAAACTAATCTAAGCGAGCAAGAGAAGGAGCGCTTTGGTAGAATAATGAAGCTATGGAAAATTCTAGGGTTTAATATTGCAAGCCCTTTAAGTGGACTCCTAACCATGTGGAGACCTCAAAGCATGATAGTTGAATTAGCTTCAAACAAACATTGGATTGCATGTAAGGTAACGAGTCTTGCTTCAAATTTATGCTTTCTACTTATTAATGTTTATGGTCCAATTACCTGCATTCAAAAGAGAGAATTATGGAGAGAGTTAGACATAATCTACGACAACCCAACTTTTGAATTTTTCATAATGGGGGGGATTTTAACACCATTCTAAGGGTCGCTGATAAAAAGGGAGGTATAGGAAGAAATATGCAATCATAAATTGACTTTGAAATTTTTATTGAAAGAAACACACTGATTGAGATAAGAATGGGCAACGGGCAATACACTTGGACAAATAGACGAAAAGGATTATATAACATAGTTGAAAAACTAGATAGGTTCTTGTTTAAGGGTGACATGAGTAGGTTCCCCTTTAATATGGAGTGTAGGATCTTACCTGTTGTGGACTTTGATCATTTTCTGGTGTTGGAAATAAGGGGGGAAAGAACACTAGTTAGGTGCCCTTTTAAATTCAAGAACATTTGGTTCAGGGATCCATAATTTTTGGACCTCATAAGGAAGTGGTGGTCAAAATACAGCCTAGGAGGCTCCAAAATGTTTAATATAGTTGCAAAACTAAAGTTGATCAAGTAGAATCTAAAAATTTGGAATAAAGAGTGCTTCAAGAATATCTTTGAAGAGAAGAGGAAGATGGAGGAAGCCTTAAGGGATCTAAATGAAAAGATGATAAGGAACGAGATGGATATCAGTAGTTTCACTCAAGAAAAAGAACATCTGAATAAAATGAGCAATATTTTGGCCAAGGAAGAGATCTTCTAGAGACAAAAATCTAGAGAATTATGGTTGAAAGTTGAAGATAAGAATGCAAAATTCTTCCACAATTCTACCAAAATGAGAAGGGAAACCAATATAATCACTAGCATCAAGACTCATGATGGTAGAATTTTGGACAAGATAGAAGACATCAAGATCGCCACTATGGACTACTTCCAAAACCTTTTGAATGACTGGGGTGGATCCAAACTGTGTGAACAACAATATTTTTAAGTTGCATACCTAGCCTTGTGTCTGAAGCTCAAAATTAAATGCAAAACAACAAATAAATTACAGAGAAAAATATTAAAGAGGCTCTCTTCTAGTTACATCTAGACAAGGCCCTTGGTCCAAATGGGTTCCAAGCGGCCCTCTATTAGAAATTTTGAGATATTATAGGTAGGGATGTGGTTGAGGCCATTGAGGATTCTAGAAGTTTAGGAAAGGTTCTCAAGGAATTCAATAACACCTTCATAGTTATGATACTGAAGGAAGAGAAACTTGAAATTTTAGAAGAATATAGACCAATCTCACTTTGCAACACAATTTACAAGATCTTAGCAAAAATATTGGCAAATCAAGTAAAGAAGATCTTACTTGACATAATTTTGGAAGAGCAAACAGGATTTGTTCTTGGCAAATCAATATCGGATGGTGTTATAATCGTCCAGGAATCAACTCATTCCATTCAAAAGATGAAAAATAATTAATGTTGATTAAGCTAGACATCATGAAAGATTATGATAGGGTGAATTGGAGATTTCTACTCAAAGTCATGGAAGCATTTGGATTCAATAGAGGCTGGTTGAATTGGATATTTAATTAGATAGCTTGTCTTAGGTACTCGGTATTGTTGAATAGTTCTCCAAAAGGTATTTTTAATGCTTCTTAGGGGCTCAGACAAGGGGACCCATTATCCCCTTCCTATTTATAATTATAGCTAAAGCGCTTTGGATATCCCTTTCCAAGGCTTGGCAAGATGGTAGTGTGGAAGGGATTCAGATAACAAGAGGTATGCTACTAGTAACACATCAAAAATTTGTTGACGACACTATGTTGCTAGGCTCTACCTAGGAAAGAGAGGCTAGAAGCTTCAAAATATTTTGGAAAGATACTTTGTTGCTTCTGGCCAGAAAGTGAGCAAAAAAAAGTCAACTATTCTTCTTTAACACAAGCATAGGTAAGGAAATTCATATTCTTAGAATCCTAAAATTTAGAAAAGGTAAATTGCCATGTAAGTACTTGGGGCTACCTTTGGCTAAGGGATTGCATCTTGGAAAAAAGTGGGATCCTTTAGTAGATAAGGTAAAGAAAATTACAAAATAGTTGTGGTGTGATGAGGTCAGAGATTACATGATGGTTACAATGGTTAATGGGGGTTGTAAGTATCAATGGAAGAGCATAAGAGATCTGGGATTGGACCTCAGGTCTGTTGAAGCCTTTGAAATAGAGTTGGCATGTCAAATTGTATGCATCAAACATGATCAAGACAAACTTAGATGGAATGCTTCTCCAACAGGGAGTTACAATGCTAAGGATGGTTACAAAATTTTGGTGGGCAATGGAGAAGGGGAGTCAAGGTTACCCACCAATCTTTGTTGGAGCAAAGATTGCCTCCCAAAGGTTGACATATTTACTTAGGTTGCATCTTAGGGTCAAGTGCTCATTGTTGATAGGTTCTTGAGTATGGGATACTATGGTCCATCTAGATGTATTTTATGTAAACAAGATGAGGAATCTGGGGACCATCTATTTCTAAATTTCCCACACGCAAAGTTGTTGGCATTGGCTTTGTGCCAAGTTATAGTGGCAATTTACACTACCAAATAACTTACTGAACATGCTTTGTAGTTGTTTTATCCTTCACAAAAATGCAATGTTCAAATGCCTTTGGAAAACAAGCTCATCAATGCTAGTTCGGTAAATTAAGAAGGAGGGGAATAGGAAAATCTTCTAAGACAAAGAAATGACAAAGCAATCATTACTAAACAAGATTGAGGCGGGCATAGTTTAAATTGTCTTCTAGAACAATTGAGCTAAATTGTAGCAAGGTAAAGTCCATTGAGTGGGATGCAATTATGAGAAGGTTTTGGCACGGCTTGAAAATCCCTCCACATGTGGGGGATGGCGACATTAAGACTCAAGAGAATATGAAGACTATGACTTGGACTCCTCCTAATGTTGGTTGGCACAAGATTAATTTGATGGTGCCTCGAGGGGGAACCCTGGGGTCTTAGTGGTTGGGTGCATTGTCTAGGACTGGCATGTGAAGACTATTGGTAGATTGGTTGAACCACTTCTAGTAGGTACTAATAACGCAACTAAGATGGAAGCTCTAATTCTTGGACTAAGTCTATGTTTAGAATTGAAGTTGAAAAACATAGTAATCGAAGGTGATTCTAGGTTGGTCATCAATGCATTAAGATCTAGGCAAATGGTGAATTAAAAAGTAGGAGCTAAGCTAGAAGTTGCTTTAAAGCTAATGGATGGTTTTGAGCTTGTCATGATAAACCACATTCTAAGGGAAGGTAACACAGATGCGAATCATCTCTCCAACTTGGGAGTTAATGGCATATCCATAAAATAAATTTTCAACTAGAATGGAGTAGGCATGTGTGCATAAGTGATCACACCATGTGGTAACTCAAGCCATCAGTCCAAATTTGTGGGAGGTTGGGAGGGTGACTTTCCACATGCATTTTTGTGGAAAGTTCGTTAAAGGAGTTGGGTTGGCACTCTAAGTTTTTTCTTATCATTGGCATATGTTCTCAGTTATTTCATTTGAATTTGTCATACTCTAAATATATCGATGGTTGCCACCATTATTTTCCACAAACAAAGTTTTGGAAAGCACAATCTCATGCATGCCAAAGGGAGTTGTTCTTGCATCATTTTGGTTTGGATTAGCCAAAACCCTGTCAAGCTCAAGCTTGGAATTCTTGATGACATTGACGCTTATGTGGTGGCCACATCAGACTGTCCACATCAGCAGAGGTTGTGATGGCTAGGACAAAGAAACACAATCATTATCTATCGCCATCATTTACGCATTGGTAGATTTTCAAATTATGGCAACATAATATTAATCAAATTGGCGAAGTTATGACAAATAAGCTAGGTATTTACAAGTCTCATCACATGTTTTAGGCTATCACATTTTGAGCATCCCAAGATCATGGTGGAGTTATTTCAAACATAATAGGTTGGAAATTTGTTGGGTCTACACATACATGTACATAATAATAATGTAAGAAAAATATTTGGGTGTATCCCACGGCTTTAAATCTACTCAGGGTGGCACGGTTAGCCACTTTGTGGTGGTTTCTTTCTATCAAGGCTATTAGAGAATTGTAGGTGTTGTTGAGGTCTCCAATGACTGAGTGCTCTAAATTTATAGTTAAGATATCTGTGGAAATACTAATGAGCATTAGAGCAGACACCTCGATCCACCTTACCATTGGAGTGAGGTAGATGGCCTTTCATGGGGTGTTTATAGACTATTGGTTGAAACACATCCTTCTGAACATTGACTTTCTCATAGTGGTTGTGGTAAATTTGATATTGGGGAAAGGGTTTCTAGAGAACAGTGAAACATATTGCGTTGACACCTAGATCGTGTCAAGGTTTTTGTTGATTCTTTTAGACATTCAAACGGAAAAATCTGAGGTGGCAACAATGGTACGGAAGCTCTTCAAAGATGACCTATTGGTGGGTTTAGGGGAAATCATGTATATTGCTACTTTTGGGGTTGGATCTCACCATCTACGTGACATGGCCCTTCTACAAGTCTCGATGGAGGTGGTCAAATACTATCCATTTTTGTTGGACCTCAAAGGTATGGCACTTGTAAGGCACAGACAATTGGCTACGATTGGAGTTAACTACTTAAAAAAAGCACTGTAACTCACTCCCAAGTGTGGCTTCAACTTGGTTCAAGAATTCGGGTCCTTTGCTCAAGCTAATGGGTTTCTCTGATATGTCTGGTTTTGGTGGTCTTTCTATAATCTATAATATTATAATTTTGCTTGTATACAAAGTTTATATGGTCAGTATCAGTCCTTGGTCCAGTCCATAAGATGTCATGGGTTTCATAGTTTGACAAGCTAAGATTCAGTTGGTTTTTTTGAATTTTTTTGGAAATATATCTGGTCGGGTGGTGGTTTATATGGGGTCTAGGCTTAGGTAGAAAACCTCTGCATTTTGAATACTGTATTGTAGAAGGATGTAATCTTTTTTTATATTTAATACAAAACTAATCCTTACATAGCAATATATATATATACATAAATAAATAAAATACATGTATCTAATATATATATATATATATATATACATGGCCAATAGTGGCATGGTGTGATGGTTAGGTTGGTGTGTCGTTATTCTTTCCAGCAAGGTCCAAACCCCATTGGGGTGTAATTATTGAGAATTCATATTGGGGATGAGGTCCCCCGTTTGTGACCTCACCGATTCATAGCTCTAGGTCAAAAGTGTTTAACCCTCTTAATAAACAATATATATATATATACATAAATAATATATATAATATATACATAAATAAAATATATATATATATACTTACATGAAAATACATATATAAATAAAATTTATAAACTTAAATAAACAAATTATATACACATACAAAATATATATATATAAATATAAATAATATCTATACATATATAAATAACATATATATACATACATATATATATATATATAAACAATTGAAATATACATAGATAAATAATCAGATAGGCTACCTAAAATTTGTGGAGGCTACATGTGAACTTGCTAGTGAGCACAATATTTCCTCAACATTTTAGTGCATTATTGAGCGCATTTTACTTCAACATTTTTTAAGTGTTGTTGAGCATTTTTTACTTCAACATTTTATTGAACTCTTCAATGGCAACACAAAAAAATGTTGAAGAGATTCAAATAATTGAAGGGTCGCAAAGTTGTGAAGAAGATGGGCTAGCAAAACGTAAAAGCATTAGGAGATCAGAGAAATCAGACCAATTGAATTTTGAGGAGACGGTTTCAAATAAATCTTTACAAAAAACTGATGATGATCAAATTGTAGTTGATCATTCAACTTCATGGGTTGATAATGATAAGAAATTCAAGGCAATAGTGTTTGTAAAAGCTAATCTAGAGTTTTGTCAATCTATTGTTTAAAATTGGTAATGTTATTCATACTGGTGTTTGGAGTTATTTCCAATAATTGGCCAAAGAAAATTAGACATGAGATAGGAGCTCTCTTTCTGCTAATTTTCTTGTGTCTTTGTTTGCTATGGGGGTTGATCTTAATGTTTGTCATCTATTGGGAGATAAACAATAGTATGGTGAATTACAATGATAATGCTAGTAGGTGAGTATCTTGTTTGCATTAGATAATCTTTATAGAGTATATTTGTTTGTTAGATTTTCTAATCATTGTAGAATTGTAATTAATTATATATATATAATTAATTGTAATAAATTATCTATAAAAATTAATAAATAAATAAATTTAATTAATTAATTGTAATTATTTGTTATTATATATATTTGATACGTAAGGATGATTTTATATTAATTTTTCAAAAAAAGGTTGCACTATTGCCCATCTGGCATTTGATTCATAGTTTAGGGTTGCATTCCTAGAGGCCCAATTACTAAAACACTACTACACCCATCACTACCCGATTGTTATCAAACTAGCCACGCAAGGCTAATGTGACCAAATAACTATATATTAACCATATGACTGACTAACTGTAGTCACTATGTGTTATATTGCAGGAGAGGGAATCACAAAGCAAAGACTAACCAAAGCCACCACCAAACACCAGACATATACCTTCACTAGTCGAACCAGACCCATTACATTTCCAAATCACATGAAACCATGTTCCTCTGTAAATTCCCTAAACTCGGGAATCCAACTGAAGACTTGCATTGAGATGAGTTGCAGAATTTTCTTCAAGAAACCCACGCCAACTAACGCCAGCCTTCTCTGCTCCATCAACTCCATTCCCTTCAGGTCTAGGGTGAAAAGGGTAGTATTTAACCACTTCCCCTGGTACTGCTAGTGCATTCATATCTCGGGGTCGAGGGACCCCAACCCCTAGATTCACAGCCACAAGGGTTTCCTATAGGCCCCCTAACTAATCCACCTTGAACAATTTCTAGGTGATACCAGTCGCCATTGCTTTTGAAACATTTATATCTAGAAGCATTGCAACAAACCTTGAAATAATATTGGTGTCCACATGATAAAATTCACCTTCAGCCAAGAAAGCCTTACTGAGAATCATTTTTACCGTAGCAACTGACAAAAAACCCATCTTTGACATAATGCATTTGAGCCTCTGGTCTGTTACCTCGCCAAGGAAAGCCATCTGACAAACCTCGCTCATTAGTCGAATCAGAGTGCCCATTCCACTGCATACAATAGTGTCTGTTGATAACCACACAATGAACTTTGATAGCTCTACCATGAGATGAGAAAAATATGCTCCAACACCAGCCTAAATACAAAATTAATCTGTGTATGCGTGAGAAATAAACTTCACTCTAAAACTTGCCATTTGTTTCATAATCAACACTGATCTAAATGTTCTTGTTATAAATACCTTGTCAATGCATAATGGTTGTCATTTATTCTATGTTTCAATAAGAGAACGACACTTCACAATAATAAAATTGTTGGGGTCACTGTCTCATAGACCTTCTTTTGATCTCGTAGACATTAAAAATCTTCTATTCTATTCTATTCTCCCCTAAACTTAATACCATTTTCCTACACTCATAGTCTTCCTCGAATCACTCAGTAGAAGACTCACTAAGTTTATTCGCTTGGCCCTTAACCTTGGGTAGACTATATAGGCTAAAATGCAATCGTACAAATGATTACAATGTACTTCTCGCATCAGACCTATCATGAATGTCAACTCCGGTAATTATAAGCTAGGTGGTCGGATCTATTGAAAGGCCATGTCACCCGAATAGTTGGACTGCCATCACCACAACGACATGGAAACTAGCCAAAACATAAATGCCATCACCACAACGATGTGGCAACCTTCTCACCATATTTGTTCAAGTAAATCCTGCCACCCCAATTCAAATTCAAATCATCCTCCCAACAGGTTACAGCTAAACTTTACACATAGGAAGAATACTCGAAGTTGAAAGGCCTCACTATGAAATTTTGATATGATATGAATGCTTTCCACACCAACGATTATGGAAAGAAAACTCAAGTTGCATTGTTAGCACCCCCCAAACCCCCCAATCGCATATATGTTGTTCCAAATTGGACTTATATTTCACCAAGGATTGGCTCTCCAAAATAATGTTTGTAAAGAGTTGCTTGCCCAACCACCCACCAAATCAACTATTCAAAGTATGTGAAGACCAACTTAACTCTGTCTAATATACCAGCCCCGGTCTGCAAGTCGGTCCATGAAGAGGGTGCCCACGCACCATCCCTTTAGCTTCCTAATGAGAGAACAACGGTCGTTGAATCGCGTTTTTGATTTTGGATTTCCACACCTCCGATTGTGGAAAGTCACTTGCCCAACCACCCACTAATTATACACTAAAATTAATATATAAATATAATATATATATAGAGAGAGAGAGAAACAATTGAAATGTAGATAAATAATCAAATGGGTTACCAAAAATGTGTGCACGCTATGCGTAAACCTGTTATTGAGTGCATTATTACCTCAACATTTTAACATGTTATTGAGTGCATTTTTACTTAAAATTTAAATGTGTTGTTGAGTGCTTTTTACTTCAACATTTTGTTGGACTCTTCAATGGTGTCACAAAAAATGCTAAAGAGATTCAAATAATTGAAGAGTTGCAGAGTTGTGAATAAGATGGACTAGCAAAAGGTAAAAGCATTAAGAGGAGATCAGAGAAATTAAACCAATTGAATTCTAAGAAGCATTCAAATATAGCTTTACAAAGAACTCATGAGAATCAAATTATAGTTGATCATTCAACTTCAGGTGTTGATAATGATAAGAAAGTTGAGGCAATAGAGTCTGTAAAAACTAATATGGAGTTTTGTCAATCTTTTATTTAACTCAATGGTAAAGTTCTCCGTACTAATTTTTTGAGCTATTTTTAATAATTGGCCAACAAAAATAGGCATGAGATAGGAGCTTCCTTTTTGCTAATTTGCTCATGTCTTTGTTTGCTATTGTGATCAATCTTAATTTTTGTCATCTATTGGGAGCTAAACAATAGTATGGTGAATAACAATCATAATACTATTAGGTGAGTATCTTGTTTGCATCAGATAAAATATATTTGTTCATTAAATTTTCTAATTATTGTATAATTATAATTAAATTGATAGAATTATGTACACATACATATATATGTGTTTGTGTATACATATACATGTCTATATGTATGTATATGTATATACATATATAAATAAAATACATAAATATACCTAAATAAAATACGTATACATAAATAAAATACATATACATAAATAAGTAAAATACATATATATATATATATATAAATAAAATACATTATAAATATAAAATATATATACTTACATAAAAATACATATATAAATAAAATATATAAAAATAAATATAATTATGCATATATAATATATAAATATATAAATAATCACTCCTGTGATGTCGAACTATGCTTCAAATCCCTCCTTGCGCTTGGCTTCCACACTGTTGTTGATGTGCTTAGTGGTGATTGTGCCTCCTGATGGCACCTCCACCTTTGACTCTTCTTGTTATATTAATAGTAGTTATTATTAGAATATTTTTATATATTATTATAATTAATTATATATTAATATAATAGTTTTTTATTAGCGATCAATAGGTTTTGATGGGACCAAAAACCCATTACAAGAAGGTTTTGCAGGGACCTAAAACCCTTTACAAGGCAAATAAGTTGTAAGGAAAATAATCATCAAACTAAACACAGCCCATTGGCAACAACCAAACACAAGTATTCAAATCAACTCAAGTTGCAACAAACAGGTTTTGACGAGACCTTCAACACTTTGCAACCAAGTTTATATAGGGGCCTTGACCCAAGACAAAAAATCATGTTTTTTTAAGGACTAAAAATTCAACAGTCTGCAACTGCTAGACCACAACAAACCATCCACTCAATGTAAGAAACATTGAGTCATAACAATCCAAACTCTCCACCTCGAAAGGAAAGTAAGGGAGCACCACAAAGCATTGAAAAGCAACAGCTTCCTTGCAACTCCAACCAACTTGAACAACCATCCCAAACTCCACCTCAATAGGAGAGGGCTCCCCTCTATAACAGAGGATGAAGAGGAATCCATCACCACCAAAGCCACCAATCTCCTGCATAAACAAACTCCACCTCCATATGAACACGCAGGAGAAAAGTAAACTCTCCACTAAACCTACATCATGCAACTCCACCTCAATAGGAGAAGGCTCCACCTCAATAAGAGCATTCTTCACCTCTAAAGAAGAAATCAGCTGTAGCACCCAACAAAAAGAAATTGCTCTAGTAGCACAAGCAATCACAACATCCTTAGGCACCAAAAGGGAAGGAAAGAGGAAGAAAGACTTAGAGATTACATCAACTAGCAACATCAATAACCTGCACACTAGTAGCTAAGTCTTCACGATAAACTCTAGAATTAGCCCAAACAATAGTAGAAAAATAGAAAAAATACAACACATATTAAAATGTTGGACTAGAAAATGTAACTTTAGAAAAATCCCAACCAACAACAACAAAACATGAATAGGGACAACATAAATAGCCACAACCACCAACAACAACTGGGACAGTAGTCCAATCAAATAGTAGAAAACAACGAGCAACTAGAACCACCAAACAATTAGTAAAGAAAGCCCAAGGGGTCAATGGGAAACCAAAAAGGAAGGAGGTAGAGAGCAGGCCAACACAAAGAGAATTCCAGCCACCCCAATACATCGAATAGGACCAAAGATAAGCCCATCTACAACCAAACCCTCCTCAAAGGACCCAAAGCGCACAACAAATAAACTCACCAGCTAAAAAGACAACAACAGAAATAACACACCAAGTAGCAAAAAAATAGCAGAAGAAAATTGCCACTCACAAGCGACACCCACACCAAGGAAAGAGAAACCTATCAGATCAACCAAGCCATAGAAAGAACAAGCCCTCCCACCAACCATTTGCAAGAGATAGGGACCAAGAGGTGAACTCCTAGAAGAGCAACCCATAGCAACAAACACAGTCAATAATTTGTCCACTGTCAGCTAAAAAAACCCCAAGGGGCAAAGGAAAACCAAGGAGAGAGGGTGTTGCAAGTATGAATGAGTATGGTGGTGTTGTCATTAATGTCAACACAGTGTACAGGTTGTTGTAGTGAAAGGAAACAAGTGATTGCAGGTGGTGCATGTATATTTGAGATATTGTAGAGATGTTGTGAGTATATGTAGCTATCTTTATGGTGTTGCAGGTGTGCTAACATGATGAGTTACCAACTGCTTCTGAGAAAATTAATGAATAGTGAAGATAGAATTGTGTGTGTGCTCATAATATGCTCTGGTATGTGCTCTGCATTTCTTCTATCTTGATCATATGCTTGTGTGGATATGTAGTGTTTTTTAAGGGCATCTTTGGGTGATATATCCTAGATTATAGCTTTTGGTTTGATGAAGAGTGAAAGTTGTGTTCATTGGTTTGTGAATTGATCTAGCAGAGTTGTTTGTTTGTGGACTGGGAGAAATTTATATACTCTGTAGTCCTTTGTTGGTTTTTTTCAAGTCTTGTGTATATGGAAGAAGGCTTGTAATGGTGTTATCTATGTTATATCAAAGGTGTTCATGGATTGGTGCTCTAGAAGACTAGTTTCAGAGTTACTATGTGTGTCAATACAGTCAGAATGAATTGATGGAAAGTGTTCTTTATATGAAGGTTGTTGCAGTTGCTGCAGATGAATCTGAAGGAATCTAAGATGTGTTCTAGTGTATGGTTAAGTGTGTTATGTGGTTTGTATGTTATTTTCTTGTTGTGGATGCATGTAGTTCAAAGATCATTGGTGTTTTCATTAGGTTTGGCCGACCTGGTGTTTACAAGTTATGTGAAGGATAAGTATCAATTAAGGAAGCGTGTGATTGATCCAAGATGTTGTTTTGGGTCCTATTTAAGTATTAGTTTGGTTTTCTCTTATTCTTATCCATCGCAAGAATGTTGAGTTGCCGTCCTATTTTGAATTTGTAAAATAAAGAGTGTGTAGCCGACCTTGAAGAAAGTTTCTAAGATGGTATAAATACAAGATAAGATGTTAAGGTTTGTACACCACAAGTGTGAGAAGCAAGATAGATGCGGGAGATTGTGAAAAAGTGAACTTAGGCAATGAGGACTTCAATGTGTTAGACTCCTAAAAGTGTTGACCAAAAAATTAAATTTCAAATATTTTAAATTTTTCAATGCATTCCCTTATATGCCCTTGAGCCTGCCAAATCATGAAAATAATTAATTTTCAAAATCTGTGAGTGTCAATGGGTCCTTGGTCTACTAGTGAAGTTGAAAGATTCTAAATGAGCCCACCAGGGATCAAGTCTTGTTGAGTGCAAAGGCTCTGACACCGAAAAAGGGATGACGTCGGGATCGTGCCTTGGGCGAATTTGGTGGAATGGATACCCCTCAGTCCTTGGCTCTTAGCCAAAGAGGTTCAGCCCAAGAAGGCTCGTGCTCCCATATCAGGTAGCAAAAAATAATTTGTGGATGACCTCCATCAAAAAAATAATCTGTGAGAGCTGGTATGAAATCCTTTGATGGGTTTGTTCATAACCTCATTTTGATCAATTTGGCCAGTTTTCATGCCCAAATGCCTCACCATTTGAGAGATTTTAAATCTTACATTTTTCCCTGCCAAGTTGTAAATGAGGCTAAAAATCAAGTTTCAAAGTGCTGGAACTTAAAATAATATTGGGTTTTGCTCAGAAGAATTCAATCCTCTTGTCCAAATTTCAAGCAAAACGGAGTTGATTTGTGGAAGATATGAAGGTTTTCATCTTTCAGCTAAAGCATTATTTTTTAGAATTATTCCACGTCATCGGATCAACTTCTAGTGGCATTCAAATGTTATGAGGAACAAATTTTTTTAAGGTGGAAATTTGGACGAAGTCATAAAGTTATTCATCATCCTTTATTTCAAGAGTTAGGAGATTTAAATATTCTGATGAGAGACTTTATTAAAGTCAATTTAAATTCCGTGTGAAAATTTTAAAAGGCTGGAAACTTACATGTCACGGAATTTCCAAATTTCCTAACCATGTCATGAAATTTCTAAATTTTCTAACCATGTCGCAGATTTTCCAAATTTCCTAACCATGTCGTGGTATTTCCAAATTTCCTAACCATGTCGCGAATTTTCTAAATTTCCTAACCTTGTCGTGGGTTGCTCAAATTTCCTAACCTTGTCACGGGTTGCTCAAATTTCCTAACCTTGTTGCGGGCTGCTCAAATTTCCTAACCTTGTCACGAGTTTCTCAAATTTCCTAACCTTGTCGTAGGTTGCTCAAATTTCCTAACCTTGTCATGGGTTTCTCAAATTTCCTAACCTTGTCGTGGGTTTCTCAAATTTCCTAACGTTGTCATGGGTTGTTCAAGTTTCATAACCTCCTCATTTAATGATGTGAAAGTCCAAAGTCAGTCCAAAGAGACTATTATAGCAAGAAAGAAATGGTCATTGTAACTTCTTTAAGAAGCGATTAATCTCAAGAAGGAGAATATTTTTCATTTGCAAGAGATTTTAAAGAAATGGTTATGAGACCAAAGGAAGGGCCTTTAAAAACTCATCAAAGGCTATTGTTCAAGGATCCTATTTTTAGCTATTGGGAGAAAAGGGAGCAGCATGGTTTTCTTTTTTGCATAGTTTTATTGTACAAAAATATTGAGACCGTGAACTCATATTTTGGCATTGGGGAAATAAAGAAGATATCTCTAATCTATGCATTTGTTAATGTTTTCTTTTGATTACAAATGAACTTTGAGTCTTTGTAATTAATCTTCATTGTTTGTTTTGTTATATGAAGCTTTGTATGTATTATTTATGAGGCTTTGAATTCAGATTAACTCATTTGTGACAATGAATTTGTTGTTCATTCTTTTCTTGAATATCATTTGTGGGTGTGGGATAAATGAAATTTGAGTCATTTGTTTGCATCCATTTTAAATTGAAGTTGTCACATTTGTTTTATGGTTATGGGTAGATGTTAGTTTTCCTTTTCTTCTTTCTAATTAAAAGCACACCTTGTGTTTTTATTCATTGCATATCTATTGAAAGTAGTTGTGCCTTGTAAAACAAGTAGAGAGCACTTGCAAATAACATTTCAAGTGACTGAACTGTTGGTTAGATTGTCATTGTTGTGGGAAAAATAGTATAAAATTAAAGTGACAAATCTGTTAACCAACAAAAAGCTCAGTGAGTTGATGGTGTCTACAATTTTTTGATCAAGGTTGCGGATGTGTACAAGTTGTTGTGGTGGATCTTTTGTTACATTGATATAATGTTCTCTATGTAACATTCTTATTTTTATCTTTCTTTATCTGTAGGAAGTGAGCCTCCCATTTGGATAGTGAGTCCTATCTTGGGCAGTGAGCCTCTTTGTAACCAATTTTGTAATAACTTATATTGTGAATTAATCCTCACATGGTTTTTCCCTTATAGGTTTTTCCACGTAAATTTGGTGTCTCTAGTGTTTGCTTTATGTTATCTGCACTTCATGCTTATACTTAATAACAGATTAAAGTGAATGTGGAATTATTTAAGATCTATGGTGAGTGTGATTAGATACAACTGATTCACCCCCCTCTTAGTTGTCTTGTGCATTTAAACAATTGGTATCAGACCTTTGGTTCCTCATATAAGAGCTTAACCGCTCGGGGTAGATCCGATGGCGCACAAATTAGCAATCCCTGTGTTTGATGGACCTGACTACAGTTTCTGGAAAGTGCAGATGAGAGGTTACTTGATCTCTCTTGGCTACAAGACTTGGAAAGTTGTAGAGACAAAATATGTTGAGCCAACAAGTGGTCCTTTTTCTGCAGATGATATTTATGCCTATGAATAAAATGAAAAAGAAAGGTTTGCAATCTATAGTGTTTTATCTAAGACTGAGCTAACAAAATTTATTTCATTAGGCACTACTTATGAAGTCTGGAAAAAGTTGAAAGATATCTCTAAAGGAAACGATAGAGTCAAATTATCAAAGAAGTTAACAACTAAGTGCATATATGAGAACTTGAAAATGCAAGAAGGTGAGGAAATTGTAAGCTACTTTCAGAGGGTTGACATTGCAATAAATGAATTCAAAAATTAAGGTGGTACTCTGACATATGAAGATGTAATGGAGAAGATTATGATGACCCTACCAGAGAGCTACAGTGACAAGATCTCAACCATTGAGGAAGTTTATGATCCAAATATATTCACTAAAGAACAACTATTTGGCACCTTGACCGCATTTGAAATTAGGAAGTTTGGAAAAGAAAAGGAGAAAATAGAAACTGCCTTCAAAGCCACAAAGTCAGAAGATGATCCAGATAGTGAAGGTTTAGAGGAGTTGGAAGCAAATTTTACAAATAAATTAAAGAAAGGTACCGGTAAGTACAAATGTATGTTACCTTTTAAATGTTTTAGTTGTGGAAATATTGGTCGCTATGCTTCGAGATGTCCAAATAGAGCCATACACAAGAAGAGCAAAGACAATAAAGACAAAAAGTTCAAGAAATTGTATTATATTAGAGAAGATGTTGGAATTTCTAATGATGAATCTGATATTGAGGGTGATAAAGATGAATGCATATTTCTAGCCTTAGAGAATAAATCAATATCTACTAACCATGGAATATGTGCAAGGAAATGTGGTTCGGAAAACAAAAAGGAAGAGATGGAAGGTACTCTGGTTTCTTCCTTTCATGCTAGACAAGATAAAGACTATTAGGTAATTGACAGAGGTTGCTCAAATCATATGATTGGAGACAAAAGTAAGTTTACTAGACTTGAAAAGTATGATGGAGGATTATTCATGTTTGGAGATGATTATGGTGCAAAGATTGTTGGAAAAGGAACAATTAGTTTTGATGGAGAGCACAATACTGATGATGTCTATTATGTTAAGGGCTTAAGGCATAATATATTGAGTGTTGGATAAATGTGTAGCAAAGGGTTTAATCTTATGTTTCAGGATAATACTTGTGAAATCAAAAAAGGGTCCAAAGTTGTGGTAGCTATAGGAAGAAGAACATATGGAAATATTTATTAGCTTAAGGGTGTTGGTCAGTGTTTTGTGTCTCAAGTTAATGAAAGTTGGCTATGGCACTAGAGGATGGGACATGTAAACTTTGACAACCTACTCAGAATTAGTTCAAGAGAAGTTGTCAGGGATCTGCCAAAAATCACAAAGCCTATGATGGAAAGGGAGACTCTCCCTTTCAAACTTGATCACAAAACCTCACAAAACACAACATGCAAAGGTTGAAAAATACATAATATGAGTAGAAATGGAAAGATAAAATATGCAACTTTTATTATCTTCAAACATGCAAAAGATTACAAATATTTGAAGCTCATAGGCTCCTCTACAATCTCGCATGCAACACCTACAACAAAATATTCTTCTACAAACTGGTGCAATTTCGACAACATTTTGGTATACTAAACATCACTTCTCCAAGCCCCCATTCTCCAAATTCAAAGGCATGAATAAATAGAGAATAAAGGAGAAAACAAACCATGGTTTCCCAAAACCATCAACAAAACCTCCTTCAATAAAGTACGCCCCTCCTTGGGATTCTTGAAAATATGACATGAGACATGTGGCAACATGCATGCCAACCTCTCTTGGGTGCCTAGACTTTCCACCAATCAAGTATTGGGAAGCTATGACATCTTACACCTCTTACAGATTCCTTACAACCTATCATAACAATGGTTGCATGCAAAGACATGCAAGCAACATGCAATATTCCTTTGGTAGCCCACTTTATGACAAAATATGACACATGTACACACATTTATGACCTCTTTTGACCTCCTCCAAAGGTGGGACGCCCAAAGAATTATCCCTTTGAAAATTATAGTTACCGAGTTACTGAGAGTAATTTCCCATCAAATTTACATTACATTTTCACCCCTTGAGAATTTACAATTTTGCAAATGAAAAGAGTATTATTTTCTAACACCTAAGCCCTTATTGAAATCAAACAAAGAAAAATAAATATTTTTTTTTTTTGGTGACATAGGATTGCGAGTACACCATGGATGCTCATGCATCAGACACCCAAGGTAGAAGAAAAGTGACCCCGTCACTTCTCAAGAGGGTAACCAAGACATTCAACTTCAGATTTTGACAACCAATATGAGTCCTCAATAGGCCTCCCAAACCACTTGACCAAGTACTTAAAGTATTGCATGTGCCTTGTACTCCTACTCACCCTACTGTCCAAAATTGCCTCTATTTTCCCCTCTTCTGAAGTAGGTGTTGGTATATGAATTGTTTCACCTATGGTACCTTCATCACTTTCAACTTCATGAAAATATGTTAGATCATAAATATTAAATATAGGTGAAATATTAAGTCCACTTGGCAACTCTACTTCATATGCATTACCTGAATCATGCCTACTCATAATTCGGCAAGTCCCAAACTTCTTCATTTTTAGCTTGTTATAGGTACCAACTAGAAATATTTCTTTTCTAAAGTGTACCATTACCTCATCACCAACCTTAAACTCCTTATGTCTCCTCTTCAAATCAGCCTTGGACTTGTGTTGAAAGTTAATTTTATTGATGTGATTTTGTACCTCCTCATGTATTCTCTTTATATGTTTAGCAAAGTCCTTTGCTTCTGCACTCTTCTTATCAACATTATCAATATTTTTCAGATCTGAAAAAACTCTTGGCTGCTACCATAAACAATTTGGAATGGATATTTACCTGTAATTATATTCACCGAACTGTTATATGCAAATTTTGCTTGAGGTGGAATCAAATCCCACCCTTTTGGCTTATCTCCAACTAGGAATCTCAACAAATTACCCAACCTTCTTTTTACCACCTCTGTTTGACCATTTATTTGTGGATGGTAGGCTGAAAAAAACTTCAAATAAATCTTAATCTTCTTCCATAAGGTCCTCCAAAATTACCCCACAAATTTTGTATCTCTATCTGAAACAATGCTCTTTGGAAGACCATGTAATCTCACTATTTTCCTGAAAAACAATTATGCAACGTTCACAACATCATTAGTCTTCTTACATGGAATAAAATGAGACATCTTGGAAAATATATCTACTACAACAAATATTGAATCATGTCCCCTTTAGGTCCTTGGAAAACCCAAAATAAAATCCATACTAATCTCCTCTCAAGGTCTCTCAAGTACTAGTAATGGTTGATATAAACCAATGTTTTGACTAGTTCCTTTTGCTACCTGACAAATCCTACAACCTTGCAAAAAAATTCTGATATCTTGTTGCAACTGAGGCCAATAATATTTCTCTCCAACAAGTGCTAACGATTTTATCAAAACTGAAATGTCCTGCAAGTCCTCCACTATGTTTTTCCTTAATCAAATTTACTCTCATTGAACTCCTAAGAATACACAACTTGTTACCTTTGAACAACATACCATCTTGGATTAAATAATCTAACCACTTGGTTCTATCACCAATAATAGGCTCTTTGCAAGCCTTCCAAGCCTCTCCAAAATTTGGATCCTCCTCATACAACTCCTTAAACTCTTTGAATCCAACAACTTCAACCTGCATTTCAATCAACAAACCCTATCTTTTGCTCAAAGCATCTGCAACCCTGTTAGACTTCCCACTCCTATGTTTCAAAACAAAAGTGTAGCTTTGTAATAACTCTACCCATTTCATATGCCTTTGATTTAGCTTCCCTTGACTACTCAAATATTGAAGTGCTTGATGATCAGTAAATTAAAAAAATTCCTTAGGCAAAAGATAATGTCTCCACTTTTTCAATGCTTGTACAATGGCATAAAATTCTTGATCATACACTGAATATTTTATTTTTGCATCATTTAACTTCTCACTAAATTAAGCAATGGGTTTACCTTCTTGACTTAGAACAATTCCAATGGCATTACCACTTGCATCACAATCAACTTGGAATACCTTGCTAAAATCCAGGAGTGTTAAAATAGGTTGCTTAGTCACTTTTGCTTTGAACAAATCAAAGCTTTTTGTTTCTCCTATAGTCCATCTAAATTCTCTTTTATCCCCCCTCGTGGTCTTAGTTAGTTGTGCACAAATACCTATTGAAACCTCTAATAAAATTTCTATAAAAACTTGCTAAGGTGTGAAATGATCTCACCTCGGTAGCACTTCTAGGTGTAGGCCATTCTAAAATAGCTTTCACCTTTTTTGGGTCCATCTTGAGACCTTCCCCTGAAACAACAAAACCCAAGTATACCAATTCCCTATTCATAAGGCTGCACTTTTTCAAGTTAATAAGCAACTTTTCTTCCTTCAACTTTTCAAAAACAAATCTGATATGTATCAAATGATCCTCTAGTGTCTTACTAAATATCAATATATCATCTAAATAAATAATAACAAATCTACCCAAAAAATCTTCCATTACTTCATTCATCAACCTCATAAAGGTACTAGGAGCATTGGTTAGTCCAAAAGGCATGACCAACCATTCATACAAACCTTCTTTGGTCTTGAAATTTTTTTTCCACTCATCACCTTCTCAGATTCGTATTTGATGGTAACCACTCTTCAAGTCAATCTTGGTGAAGTATTCTACTCCACTCAAATATTCCATGATATCATCCATTCTAGGTAATGGAAATTTGTATTTTATGGTGATCTTATTGATAGCCCTTGAATCTATGCACATCCTCCATTCTCCTCCTTTCTTTGGTGCCAAAATAGTAGGCACTGCACATGGACTTAGACTCTCTCGAATCAAGCCCTTCTACAACAATTCTTGAACTTGCTTGTTCAACTCCTCACTCTTGATTGGAGACATTCTATGGGCTGCTTTATTCAAAAAACTTGCTCTTGGTATTAAATCATTTTGGTGACTTATCTTCCTCATGGGTGGCAGCCCCTCAAGTGCATTGTCAAAAACAATCCCTTGAAATTCTTGCAATAAATCTGCAACCTCCACTGGAACATCTTCCACATTTTCACAGTTAGACTTAGGAATCAAGGCAAAACAAACTTTTTCATGTTTCATTCCATCTAGTAATTTCCTTGCATCAACTAAACAAACCCTTGCACTACCACAAACTTGAACCAAATCTTCTTTCAAAGGTTTCAATTTATGTTTCACTCCATCCTTAACTATGGTATATGTATTAGCACAACCATCATGCATTGCCTTCCTATCATATTGCAAGGCAAAACAAACTTTTTCATGTTTCATTCCATCTAGTAATTTCCTTGCATCAACTAAACAAACCCTTGCACTACCACAAACTTGAACCAAATCTTCTTTCAAAGGTTTCAATTTATGTTTCACTCCATCCTTAACTATGGTATATGTATTAGCACAACCATCATGCATTGCCTTCCTATCATATTGCCAAGGCCTTCCTAACAAAATATGGCATGCATCCATAGGAATTATATCACACAATATTTCATCAAAATAACCTCCTATTTTAAAGTTTACCAAACATTGTTCAATGATCAAAAGATTTTGATTATCTTGTACCCACGATATTCGGTATGGTTTTGGGTGCTTTCTCCTCTTTAGCTTCAATTTTCTCACCATTTCTTTGGATACCAAGTTATCTATGATTCCACTATCTATGATGACATTACAATCTTTTCCTTCACATTTGCATCTTGTCTTGAATAATCTCTTTCTTTGAATTGGTTCACCTTATTCATTCAACAACGCTCTTCTTGTCATTAGGACTTCACCTCCTTCCACTTCTTTGGAATGTGATGAGTGTGCATCCTCCTCATTGATGTTTGTTGCTCTATTTTGATTCTCAAGTCTTCTATTGGTTCTTTCTTGATTGTGAGGGCAGTCATAAACTCTATGCCCCTCTTCACCGCATCGAAATAGGTTTCGTGAAAGCCACCTCTTTCGAATGCTCTACCCGATCTTCCTCTACCTCTTGGATTTTGATCTCTAGGAGGGTAATAATTATTTGATTTCTAATTTTTTCTGCTACCTTGGTCCTCAAATTTTATTTTTTTTATGATTTCCATCATAAATTCTTCCTCCAGTTCTTCCACCATGACCTCTTCCTCTTTGTTTGCTTTCAAATTTTTTGTTTAGTCTTTTTTCAACTTTCAATGAAAATTGTTAAGCATCTTTGATAGTGTTCATTCTCACCAATGCCAAATCTTCTTGAATGCTAGGTTTCAACCCATTAATGTAATGAGCTACCTTCTCCTTATTTGCTTCATAATGTCCCATTCAAATCAGGACCTTGTGAAATTCTTTCATGTATTATTTCACCATCTTCATTCCTTGTCTCAAGCTTTGCATCTTTTTGAGTAACTCTAACTCATAATCTACTCGGATAAATTGCCTCTCCATTTTTGCTACCATCCTATCCCATTTATAAATTCTATCTTTCCCTTGTCTTCCTCTTTCAAGCTGAAATTCTTTCCACCAAATTCTCGGATGGCCTTTTAACTTTGTTTTTGCAAACCTCACCCTATGAGGGTCTTTAATCTCTTCAAATCAAAAAACTCTTCCATATCATTGATCTAGTCTATCAACTCTTCAGGATTTAGAATTCCATTGAAGGTTGAAACCTCCATTTTTGGTCTCTTTCCAATACTTGAGATTTCCTTTAACAATCTAAATTCTCCAGGATCCATTTGTTCCTGTTCTTCCTCTTCTTCTTTTGTTTCATCTTCAGTATCATTTCTTTCTCCATGCACTTCTCTCCTGTGAAGCTCTTCCTGCAAGGTTTCCATTTGCCTTCTAAGGGCTCTAATTTCATCTCTAGGAGGATCTCTTCCTCCAACACCTCTACCTCTACCACAATTAGAAACTCTTGGAGGCATTTTGATATTCACCCACACTCATAGGTCTTGCTACAACTACCTGATGTTCAGTGCTCTGTCACAGGCTCAGGAACTACTGCTCTGATGTCACTAATGAAAAGGGAGACTCTCCCTTTCAAACCTGATCATAAAACCTCACAAAACACAACATGCAAAGGCTACAAAATACATAATATGAATAGAAATAGGAAGATAAAATATGCAACTTTTATTATCTTCAAACATGTAAAAGATAACAAATATTTGAAGCTCATGGGCTCCTCTACAATCTTACATGCAACACCTGCAACAAAATTGTCTTCCACAATCTGGTGAAATTTTGGTAGCATTTCGGTATGTTAAACATCACTTCTCCAAGCCCCCCTTCTCCAAATGCAAAGGCATGAATCAATAGAGAATATGGAAGGAGAAAAAAAACTGTGAATTCCCAAAACCATCAACAAAACCTCCTTCAAGACTTTCCACAAATCAAGTTTGGGAATTTATGACATCTTACACCTCTCACAGATTCCTTACAGCCTGTCATAACGATGGTTGCATGCAAAGACATGCAAGCAACATGAAATATTCTTTTGGCAGCCCACTTTATGACAAAATATGACACATGTACACACATTTATGACCTCTTTTGACCGTCTCCAAAGGTGGGACGCCCAAAGACTTCTCCCTTTGCAAATTATAGTTATCGATTTACCGAGGGTAATTTCCCATCAAATTTACACTACATTTTCACCCCTTGTGCATTTACAATGTTGCAAATGAAAAGAGTATTATTTTCTAACACCTAGGCCCTTATTGAAATCAAACAAAGCAAAATAATTTTTTTTTTTGGTGACACGGGATTGCCAGTACACCATGGAAGCTCCTACATTAGCCTACCTATGTTATTTGCAGAAGTTGTCAAACTAGGAAAATAAACAAGTTGTAGTTTTAAAGGAAAAGAATAATCAACTACCAGAATGTTGGAATTGATTCATACAAACCTCTGTGGTCTTACAAGAACAAGAAGTCTTAATGGTGACAAGTATTTTATGCTTTTCATTAATGATTATTCCATAATGACATGGGTTACTTTTCTTAGGGAGAAAGCTCAAGCTCTAGATACATTCAAGGTGTTCAAGGCTATGGTAGAGAATGAAGTGAATCTAAAAATAAAATGTTTAAGGTTTGACGGAGGTGGATAATTCATCTTCAATGAATTTAATATGTTTTGTGAAGAGCATGGTATAAAGAGGCATCTTTATGCTCCTAGAACTCCTCAACAGAATGGAGTTGTTGAGAGGAAGAACCAAACAATTCAAAAAGCTACAAGAACTATGACGAGTGAGGCAAATGTTCCTAAGGTATACTAGAGAGAAGCAATTCACATTGTTGTCTATATTCTTAATAGAGTTCAAATCAAAGGCAACAACACAAAGACTCCTTATGAACTGTGGTATGGAAAAATTCCCACTGTTAAATACTTTAAGGTGTTTGGAAGAAAATGTTATATTAAAAGAGATGATGAGAATCTAGGAAAGTTTGATGCAAGAAGTGATGAATGTATTTTTCTTGGATATGCAACCAAAAGCAAAACATATAGATGCTACAATAAGAGATTAAGAAATATTGTTGAAATGCAAATGTGAAAGTTGATGAAAATATGCACAGTCTAGTTGAAATAAGTGAAAATGAACCAAATGAACCTATTTGTGGACAAGAGAAAGAGAAGGATAAGGTAGAAGAAGAACATATTGAAGAAGAAGAGGCTTCAAAACCTGCTCCTAAGACTCTAAAATATGTACAAAAAAATCATCTAAAAGAACAAGTAATTGGAGACAAAGGCAAAGGTGTAACAACAAGAAGCAAAGTGGTAGCAGTTGAGGTAAATTTGTGTTTTCTCTCCAAGATAGAACCTAAAATAGTGTGTGAAGCATGCAAAGATGAAAATTGGGTTAGAGCCATGAAAGAGGAATTACAACAGATAGAGAAAAATTAGACATGGGAATTGGTTCCCATACCGATAAACAATAAAATAATTGGTACAAAACGAGTATTCAAGAATAATTTGAATGATAATGGTGAAGTAGTAAGAAAAAAGTGAAGGCTTATGTGTAAAGGGTATTCACAAGTTGAAGGAATAGAATTTGAGGAGACATTTGCCCTGGTGGAAAGAATGGAAGCTATTTGGATGTTTTTGGCCTTATCTGCTCACAAAGTCTTCAAGGTATATCAGATGGATGTTAAGTCTACATTCCTTAATGGATAATTGTAATAAGAGTTTACATGGAACAACCAAAGGGATTTCAGTTATCAGATCAACTGGACGTGGTCTATAGGTTGAAAAAGGCACTATATGGACTTAAATAGGCTCCCAGAGCATGGTATGCAAGGTTGGACAAATATTTGACTTAGAAAAGGCTCTGCAAACAACAATATTTATTTCAATATAAAAGGCAACAAAATCTTGATAGTAGTAGTGTATGTTGATGATATTATCTTTGGAGGAAATGAGGGTATGTGCAAGAAAATTGCAAAGGAGATGCAAAAAGAGTTTGAAATGTCTATGATTGGTGAGTTGAATTTCTTCCTTGGACTTCAAGTGAATCAAACTGATAAGGGCGTATTCATTTCACAATCAAAATATGTTAAATAATTACTGAATAAGTTTGGAATGGATGACTCCAAACCGGTTTGTACCCCTATGGTGACAGAATGCAAACTAAGGATGATGAATCTCCTAAAGTTGATCAAACCAAGTATAGATCTATGATTGGTGGACTACTATATCTTACTGCTACTAGAAAAAATATCATGCATGCAGTATGTTTGGTTGCCAGATTTCAAGAAGAACCAAAAGAAACAAATGTTACAATTATGAATAGGATATTTAGATACTTAAAAGGGACTTTGGATTATGGTTTGTGGTATCTTAAGGATACTAATTTTACCTAAGTGCTTACACTGATGCAAATTGGGTTGGTTGTGTAGATGATCAAAAGAGTACATGTGGTGGTGCATTATTTCTTGGATGCAGGTTGGTTTCATGGCTAAGCAAGAAACAGGATTCAATCTCTTTATCCACTGCTAAGGTTGAGTACATTGCAGCAACATCTTATTGCACATAGGTACTATGGATGAAGCAAACATTGAAAGATATAAGAGTGATGTGTGATTAGCCTATCCCTATCTTTTTTGATAATACAAGTGCAATAAATATTTCAAAGAATATGGCAATGCATTCAAGGACAAAGCATATATCTATCATATATCATTTCTCAAGAGAGAAGGTATTGGAGAATGAAGTCGGGCTTGAATATGTGCCTACAAAGGATCATATTGTAGATATATTTACTAAAACTCTTCCTAAAAATACTTTTGAGTATCTCCAGGAGAAGTTAGGGGTTACTGCTCCTCCTTCTTTGAACTAGGTGCACAAGGAGGTGCATCAGTCCAGTGGATCTACAGATTCATCATTTGTCTAGATTGATGATTGGGGTCTACTCCTCAGGGGGAGTAGGAAGTATCATTGTTTGTGTATGATATGTTTGTTTTCATAGGTGCAATCCTAAGGGGGAGTGATTAGAATTTTATATGGTTGAATAATTATGTAAAACCTTTTTCTACCATTGATGTCAAAGGGGGAGAGAGAGAGTCGTGTGAAAAAATTCTATTTATATATGAAAAATTTGAAAGGTGGAGAGAGAATTTTGTGAGGAGAGAGTGTAGGAATGTTGTGCAGGTTGTCTAATATGAAAAAAGAGAGGAGAGTGTGTATGTTGTCTTTGATGTTTTTTCACATCATGTGTTGCCATCAATGACAAAGGGGGAAATTGTTGCAAGTATGAATGAGTATGGTGGTTTTGTCATTGATGTCAACATAGTACATGTTGTTGCAGTGAAAGGAAACAAGTGATTGTAGGTGGTGCATGTATAATTGAGATATTGTAGAGATGTTGTGAGTACATGGATTTATCTTTATGGTGTTGCAGGTGTGTTGACATGATGAGTTACCAAGTGCTTCTGAGAAAATTAATGAATAGTGAAGACATAATTGTGCGTGTGCTCAGAATGTGCTCTGGTATGTGCTTTGCATTTTTTCTGTGTTGATCCTATGCTTGTGCAGATCTGTAGTGTTGTTTAAGGGCATCCTTGGGTGATATATCTTGGATTATAGCTTTTGGTTTGATGAAGGGTGAAAGTAGTGTTCACCTGTTTGTGAACTGGTCTAGTAGAGTTGTTTATTTGTGGACTAGGAGAAATGTATTTGCTCCACAGTCCTCTGCTAATTTTTTTCACGTCTTGTGGATCTGGAAGAAGGCTTGTAATGGTGTTATCTATGTTATATCAAAGGTTTCATGGTTTGGTGCTCTGGAAGACTAGTTTCAGAGTTACTATGTGTGTTTGTATAGTTTGAATGGATTAATGGAAAGTGTTCTTTGTATGAAGGTTGTTGTAGTTATTGCAAATGAATCTGAACACATCTAAGATGTGTTCCAGTGTATGGTGAAGCGTCTTTTGTGGTTTGCATGTTATATTCTTGTTGCGGATGTGTGTACTTCAAAGTTCATTGGTGTTTTCATTAGGTTTGGTCGACCTGACATTTACACATTATGCAGAGGATAAGTATCAATTAAGGAAGCATGTGATCGATCTAAGATGTTGTTTTAGGTCTTGGTTAAGTATTATTTTGATCCACTCTCATTCTTATCCACCGCAAGAATGTTGAGTTGTCGACCTATTTTGAATTTGTAAAATAAAGAGTGTGTAGCCGACCTTGGAGAAAGTTTCTAAGATGGTATAAATACAAGACAAGATGTTAAGTTTTGTATGTTACAAGTGTGAGAAGCAATATAGATGCGAGATATTGTGTCAAAGTGAACTTAGGTAGTGAGGACTTCAATGTGTTAGACTCCTAAAAGCAGTGAGCTAATGGTGTCTACAATTTTCTGATCAAGGCTGCAAATGTGTACAAGCTGTTGTGGTGGATCTTCTGCTACATTGAGATAATGTTATTTGTGTAACATTCTTATTTTTATCTTTCTTTATTTGCAGGTAGTGAGCCTCTCATTTGGATAGTGAGTCATATCTAAACAGTGAGTCCTATCTTGGGTAGTGAGCCTCTTTATAACTAGTTTTGCAATTAATCTTATATTGTGAGTTAATCCCCACCATGGTTTTTCCCTTAAAGGGTTTTCATGTAAATCTGGTGTCTCTGGTGTTTTCTTTTTGTTATCTGCACTTCATGCTTATACTTAATAACAAATTAAAGTGAATGTCGAATTGTTTAAGATTTGTGGAGAATGTGATTAGATACAACTGATTCACCCCCTCTCTTAGTTGTCTTGTGCATTTCAATAAAGGGATCATAGAATAGGCCAATAAAAAAAGCAGACCAACTTCCCCAATACACCGATCAGGGCCAAAGATAAGCCATTCCACAACCAACCCCAACTCTAAGGACCCAAAGCACACTACAAGGGAACACTCCAACTAAAAAGACATGAGAAAAAAATAGAACACCCAGTAGAAGAGTAGCACCAGGAAAAAAAATTGTCACCCACATGCCAAACTCACACCAAAAAATTCCCTCCCACCGATCAACAACAAAAGGAAACAAGGAATAACCATCTGAGAAAATGACCAAGGCTTTCATCAGCAACCCGATAGATGTCTGCAACCCAATCGCGTCCGTCAACCACACTAAACAACAAAACCCCATCACTTCAGACAGGGACTAAGAGGTGAACCCCCAGAAGAGAAACTCGCAACAACAAACACCGTCAACAATCCATCCGCAGTCAACTGAAAAAACCCCAAGGGGCAAAGGGAAACCAAGGAGAGAGATTATAGTAAAGCCAACAAAAAGAGCACACTAGCTACCCCAATATGTCGTTCAAGGCCAAAGATAAGCCATTCTACAACCAACCCCAACTTAAAGGACCCAAAGCACGCTACAAGAAAACACTCCACCTAAAAGGACATGAGCAGAAACAAAAATCCCAACAGAAAAGAAGTAGCAGAAGAAAAAATTGCCACCCACAAGCCAAGCTCACACCAAAAAATTCCCTCCCACCGATTAACAAAAAAAGGCAGCAATGAACAACCAATTGAAAAAATGACCAAAGCTTTCATCAGCAACCCAACAGTCGTTCATGACCCAGTCACATTTGTCAGTCACACTAGACAGTAGAACCTCATTGCTTCCATGTCGACTCCAACAAGGTAGCCAATAGGAAGCACCAACCACAACCCATCTGCCTCATCCTTAGAATCGGCATCTCCCTCATCCTCTACATCAAAGGATTTCAAACTCTTATTCTCACTCCTGTTCCTGCCACTCCTAGTATAGATAATATATACTTATATTATCATATGACATTATTATAATTAATTATATATTAATTCAATAGTTATAGATAATATATATTTATATATTATATAATACACAATATTATAATAATCTAAATAATAATAATATTATATTAATTATATATAATATATAGTTTTTTATTGAATTGGGTAGTTCTTCATTCACCTAGTCCAGTAAAAGAACTATAAATAACCTTATTCAAATCAAGTCATATAGATTTATTATCTTCTCCACATTATTTATTTTGCATAAATATAGAATTGAGGTCCTCATTTTCTTTTTATAATTTCTAATGTTTTATTAATTTTTATTTTCTTAAAACATACATGAAAAATACTAAAACTCTAATTTATTTTTTTGATACGTAAGGGTTATATATATTATATTGATAATTAAAAGCCATACAGTATGTCTGTAGATGCAGGAGAAACCTTCATCGATTATACCAAAATCAATAAAAAACTAATACTTTCATTCCCATAGCAGGGTAGATACGACTGATAATGCCTGAGACCCAATTAACATTTTAACTAAAACTTATTGTTGCAACCCAAAAGAGGCAAAAATTTAAAACAACACCAGGGGCACCCATCATAGAAAGTCGTTGATCTTAGCAAAGGAGTCGAAATCCTCCACCCATTCCATGTTGTCCATCTCCACCAACCCGAGCTTCCTTTTCAAAAATTCCACTGCCATAGTCACCACCATTATGTGCCTCATAAGCTCTGTGCCTTTCAAATCCACGAGAAAAGGAAAGAATTTGACAGCCTTATCCGTATTCCAGAGCAGCTCCAAATTTGCAAGATGTAGAATTCCTTTACCCACTGTGGTTGCCTTCAGCGTCTCCTCCAAGCCACCCAATAAATCTACTCGAAACAAACGCTCCAACATACCCTTTGCCTCCACTTTAGGTACATCATTGTCCAACATCGAGGCAAGGAAGCGTGAGGACATATATGCATTGTCTCTCAAAAACTCCTTGCGCTCCAAATGGCCTTTCCCTAGGACCATCTTAACCGCTACCGAAACCAAGGAATCTGAGTTCAACAAAATTCTCTTGAGCCTCTGGTTTGTTATTGTTCTAAACGCTCCTTGCCTCTCTGTTGCTTGTAGAGATATAGAATTATCTTCCCCAAACGACTCCACCCCTTCCACTGAAACATAGATGATGAATTTTGACTTTGTCCTACCACTCAAAGCCATCCTAAAATCCTCCAACAACCACACTCTGCTTCACAGCCCACACATAGAATGAACTACACAAATGGCCTTCCAACCACACTCTACCAACCTATCGACCGCCACTCCCATTAATAATGCCCACAACATTAAAGCTAAATTCATCTCACGCTAGCGAGACATAATTACTATGTGAGGTAATCCAATCCTTCGCATGGTCGGTCATCCCTCAACTCCAATCTATAATTTCTAACTTGTCTTGAAATGTGCATTCCCTGCTAGCTACCTTCATTGCATGTTCTCGTCGTTAACAAGGTACTCCAAATTGTGAGCCAATTGTCTTCTCCTACTTGCTCACGCATACGGCCAATGGCTACACTAAACAAAGCCCACGTAAGCGCTTAATCCTGCGCCCTTTAAATTAAAACTCTAATTTTTTATCCAAACAATTAAAATAAAATATATTTTTATAGAAAAACAATTATTAAAAATAATGTTAATTTATTATGTTATAAAAATATTTTTTTATTTCTATGTAAATAAACATTTAAAAATAACTATTGATGGAGCGGAGTGAGGCGAGAATGAGAAATTCAAACTTTGGTGCTAGTACGACCGCAAATGGGGACGATGACTCTATCGATGTCGATGATGTAGATGGAGGTTGCCCTCATATGTTTAGTGGCTGTGGGGGACAAATTTGTATTGATGTCTTTCTTTCATTTTGGTGGGTTGTTGAGGCTTTGTGCCTCTCTACTGAAGGTTTTGTTGTGGTTTCAATGGGGGCACATGGGGTTTTCTTCTCCTGGGATGGTGTTTTTATTGCTAGGGATCCTGCTCTTTGTATGCGATGGATGTTCTTGCTCCCCTGCTGCTTGCTTTTGTTCAATCCTTGGGGGTCTTTCTTGGACTCTTTACAAACCCTCTGGCTGTTCACATCTGATAATGAGGATGTCACTACTGTTGGTTGTTTGGGCCTGCTAAGTTGAACTCCCATTTGCCATCACAACATCATGTTGACTAGGGTGAGGTTGCTACTTTGACTGGTGCGACTGCCTTTCTATGGTGTTTTCTTGTTGCTTTTGGTGTTGGGATTAGTTTTTTGGCCCTTTTCTATTTGGAGGAGCTTGTGGGGGGAGTGCATGACCAGTACGTCTATTGTTGGTGCTTGTTGCTTCCTTGGCATTGCTTGGAGGATTTTAGTGGTGTGTGGTTGTAGGGGTTCCCATGAGGTGGATTGGTTGGAGGACTGGCCTGTTCTTGATCCTATTCGGTGTAATGGGGTAGATTGGATGTTTTATTTGTTGGCCTATTTTCAAACTAGTTCCTTTTGGGCTTCCTTTTGCCCGCTTTTGATGCCCTTTAGGTGGTGTTGTGGTGGTTTTTCTTGCCTTGGATGTGTTGTGGATGTTCATGGTTTCTTGTTTGTGGATTGGTGGTGCTTCCCTTGGGTTGGCTCTATGAAGATTTGGCCCATCTCTAGCTCTGACCGGTGTGTTGGGGCAGCTTGGTGACTTTATTGTTTGGTCGTCTCTCAGTGTTCTTATTGTTGGGGCTCCCTTGTCCCTCTTAGGCCAGGTTTGCTTCTGTTTTCCTTGGGCTTGGATCTTAGTTAGTTTTGGTTCTTTGGTGCGCAGATTGGAATTTTTCTACGACTGGTTGGGTTATGTAAATAGTGTTATCTTTGGGCCCAACTTTGTGTGTTATTTGAAGAGTTCATTGCTTCCTCCTTTTGGTACCTGAAGTTTGTGTTTCCTTAGGATGTGGTGTTTTCCCTCCCTTTTGATTTCACTTTCTATTGTGATCTACGAATTCAATATTCTATTGAGGGGGAGGTTGTTCCTGTTGAGGTGGTTCCTTCTTCTATTGAGGTGGAGTTGTGAAATATCCCGAACCAATTTTTTTCAAATTTCGATCACAGTTACAATGCAACATGCACCCGTTAAAGTTAGCTGAAACCAAATGTTGCATAAAGAACTCTAACCAAGGATGCGCCCTAAAACCACTTAAGGAAGAGGGGCTGGCATATGGTCAGAGGATCCCTAGGATCTACCATTGCTGAAAGTAAAACTCAACACCAAGCATGTGCTTTCAATCCTAGGGTGGAAATGGAGCTACCATATGGCGGAGAAATGCTGAAGAGTAACTCTAACCAAGAATGTGCCCAAGAGGACGATCATATGGTCAGAGGATCCCTACCAACTAAGATGCTGAAAGTAAACTCAACACCAAGTATGTGCTACCCAATTCCAGAATGGAAATGAGGCGACCATATGGCGGAGATATACGAAAATACAAAGCAACTACAAAATGTAAAGTAGGCGGCAAGCCAGCCTCTTCCACTTATCCAGTGGGAAATACAGTAAATGAAAGAGTAGAATTAGAATTGCTGATAGTACTACTAATCAGCTTACAATATGTTAGAAATCTTGCCAAAGCATAGTAATCCAAGTTCTTCAATGCTGCAACAATTTGTAAGACTTCCTCAATGCTTGACAAACCTCTTAGGACTCAAACCCCTCACAAATCTGCATTTATCTATGACTGATATAACAGACCAGCAACTGAAATGAAGCAATCAGCAACCCTAGAACTCACCAAAATACTCACAACTCACTCAATACTTGCCAGAATGACATGAGACCTGATGCAAACGAAAGCTATAATGATGGCAATGAGGACTAGACCAAGAAACAACTAACAAATCGAAGTATTCTTTTTTCTAAACATTTGCCAGGCAGACCAGAAAGGTATGGCCAATAGAGAGAGGCGATTTTGCTTTTAAAAAGTAAACACTCAATATTAGAATCTGAAACTTTGCAAGAAGGGTCGCCCCTATCAAGGAAACTCAATGAATCAATACCCAGAACGACTGTATTTTTATTTTCAGATTTATGAGTGAAACTACAGATTTAGCTTGACTTCAGCAACTCCAAAAAAATGATAAGAAATGCAAAATCTGAACTACAATAAAAACTCCAGCTACAAAGCAAACCTCACTACAAAACTCTCAACAATAAGAAAACTTCTCCACTAGGTTCTATCTCTCAAGCACGAAGTCGAGCCAAGGCTAGGAGGCTTTCATTCCTCGAAGCAGTCCCAAAGCCATTCCGGCAGCATAACAATGTCATAAACATAAGATGATAAATGAAGAGCAACTGCCTCCTTATATAGATTTGAGAAGGCTCTCCAGAAACTTCTAGAAGATGCGCCCTAATTCCATAAGATGCTTTTAGGGTTTTGACTTGACCAAGTCTTCCTTCAAGATGGCGTCCCTTTTCATAAAGGCAATTTTCCTTTAATTTAAAATTATCTTTTCTCCAAAAGTTGGCATCCAATTCCACTTGAGCAATTAACTTTAGGAAAAATCGCAATATGTTCCTCATGAGAGAATAACCCTCAAAGTCCCCTTCTTTAAAATGACTTAAAGTCATATTACTAGGACAAGGGGTTATTTTATAAAATAAAACATTATTGACTTTAAATAACTTATTTCTCCAAAATGAACCTCTTAAGCCAAAAATCATGATCACCCAATGAACTGCAAGTGAAGGAAAGTTGATTGAGCTGACGTCGACTGAACCACTGCTAAAAATAGAATTTACTAAAAATAGTAAATTCCTGAAGGTGCTCAAAATGCCAAGAAAAACATACCACTACGAAGCTCTCTGAAAACCCAGAAGGAAACCAGAATCCAAACACCCAAACTCCAACAAGCAGAACCCTGAATCCTCAAGAGAACCCACCAAACAATCGGAAACCCTAATTCTGCCTCTGACTAGCCGACAGCACCCCGGGGATAGGCCATCGATCACCGAGAAGTGCAGTGCTAAAAATGGGGACATTACAGTCCGCCCTTCCCAAAATTGCTTGTCCTCAAGCAATACCACCACAACTCCAGAAAATTTAAGACTGATCCATACCCAAACAAGTATGATCCCAGGTTCCCAAATCCGTCTAAGGAAGGACCCACCATGCCGATGCTGCACTACTCTGATCACATCAGTGAAAACATCATGCCAATGTTGCACTACCCTTCCTTGTAACTCCAAAGTGTTACCATCCATGTTACCCAAACTGAAGGATCTTAAAGGACTGAGATCAATATCATGCAACATCTCAAGTCCACGATGCCCCGAATCAACAGTATCAACCACACCACTGTCAATCATAATTCTAGGCACGAAGAAAGATAGGATATCCAACTCAAAATCAATCTCCTCAGCATACCTCCACATGGTAATAAACGAAGTCATGACTGCAAATGTGACATCTTGCAATCTTCTTGCAAGGAGGAAAGCAATCCTTTGCAAGAGCTCAACAAATTCATACTCAAGTCTCCTCATAGAGCTACTATGCACCAACTGAATTATACTGACACCACCAAGTAGCCTTCTAATCACTCTTATAGTTCCAACTCCAAAAGTCTCAGAATGAAAAGCCAGAGCATGTGGGAGTTCGTTGTCCCGAACCAGCAATGAGAGTAAACTAACAAAGTTAACATCACAAACCTCCAAAGTGGCCGAAAAATAAACTAGAGCAACCTCCAACTGAAAACTACCACTTCTTAGACCAAAAGTGAAGAAACCACTCTCCTGAATGCAAGAAACTCCACATGTAAGGTGGCTGGTCTGCCTCCAACCAGCAAGCTCGTGTCTCAAAATCGGCCCTTCTCTCAGCCGAAAGTCACTCCCAAGATCAACCGATCGTTCATCCCTCCAACCCATACTCAAAATTTCTCTCCAATCCATTTGTTGATGAACAAACGAACCATCAAGTGGCTGAAAAAGAAGGGAACAACACCAACAAATCTGGAAATTTGCTCCTTATCCCTCCAAAAGTTCTTCTTTCCACAAGCAATAGGCTCCATCAACCCATGTTGAGGATCCCAAGCATGGATACCCAACTGAAAAATATTTTCAACACATTGCCAAGAAATCTCAACGCATCTCCAAGTGCTAGTGAGAACCGAGTGCATTCTCACGAAACTGGTGTCCCCTTGAAGCTCAACCATGAAAGCTTCAACCACATTGGAGTATGTAACATAGAATGACTTGAGATTCAATTCCCAAAACTGACTAGTATGAGCCCAAACATCATTCCACCCAAGGGATAGATTGTCAAGAGTGCAAACACCAAGTTTTGGTTCATCATTCTCCCATTCCTCCTGAGTAGTAGGTCTGAAATCATCACTCCTTGCTGCTGTAATGAAGATACCAGCAGCTACCACGACTTGTCTCATCAACATCTTGATGTCATAGATGTTGAAATTACCTCGCTTTGACACCTCCCATATGGAATCTTCACCCTTGAGCCCACTTATGCATTTATTACTAGTCAACAGACGTGGCACTTCCCCATCACCTTCTTCAAAGAGAGGATTGTCATAAATTTGAAAGTCATTCCTTTCATCTTGCTATTCCAAACCAGCACATGCAACTTCCGATTTTCTTGAGATGCTTTCAAGATCAAGCTCCTCTTGAAGACAATCAAGCTCTCCAATCACTTGCTTGATTTCTTCAGCTCTTTGTGCACCCTCTTGCTCCTTGAAGAGTTTGAAGTCAGCAAACTGGTCTTCAACCTCCATTAGAGCCAATTGAGTTTTTCCCAACATGTCCTTTGTTGTTTCGAGCTTCAGAATGAGCTCATCAATCATACTTTCCTTTTCATGAAAAGCACAAATGGTCTTCTTTGCAACTTCAAAGCCATGATCACGTTCTTCAATCGAGTGCACGTACTCGGACTTCAAGGTCTCCAAAGAATCTCTGATAAGTTGCAAATTGGGAAGAGCACCTTCATCTGTCACTCCTCTACGTCTCTCTTCAAGCTGAGCCTTCCAGTAAAGCTCTTCAACCAAGCTATGTGTGCGGTCAAACAGGGATAGAGCTTGCACTTCCTTGTCAATGGACACCTTGAATTGACCTTCCCACTCATACGAATGCGAAGATGTTGAACTGCTAATAAGCTGCAACTGAAAATCAGAACCTTGCCCCTTGTCTTTGCTGCCCTCAATGCTGCTCCAACATCCTTGTACTATACCACCAATATGTGGATAATGCTCCATGCCATGGAGATGATCTTTCTCCATGATTTCTTCGACTCTATGTTTGCAATCAGCTTCTTGAATGGAAAAATTAGACTTGTGTTTGTAAACCTCTTTAACTCTTTCCTCTTCAAGAGCTATATGGTCTTCTAGCTCTCCCTCATCGTCACCGTCTCCTTAATCAAACATTATAGCAGCATCCAACTTGCTCAATGGATCATAATCATTCGCTGTTCAGAAAGTTTCCGTAGAAAATTTTTCTTCTTTAGTGGCTGCAACCACATCAAGGAGATCATTATGGAGCTTCATTGAACACTCTTCTTCTTCAAAGACAGCTTCCACTTCAATGGCCACCTCATAGTTTGCAATGCAATCTGATTTTTGTTCTTCATCAGGATCAAAGGGAAATTCATCCCACAAAGGTTCTCTTTCATACCTTGGTGCCAACACACCCGGATCCCAATTGCTAGTGGGTTGATTAAGATGATCAACAGGAAAAAGCTTATCTTGCTCCCCCTGAAGTGATGACTCCTTAAATAAGTCAACTCCCAAATCACTTAAGCTGATAACATCAAAATTGTTTCTCTCCCATGGCTCAGCTTGCTGCTCGAACCAAATGTCACCATCATAATGGCATGAAGAATCTTCATTGCTTGTTGTTTTGCAAACTTCACTGTCATTATCTTCTTCGGGACCTTCATGGAAAAGTATGTCGCCAAATTCTTCATGTGGAACTTCTTGGGAAGTTGGGTCAGCAACAAGAAGAGAATCCTTCTTCATCAAATCTTCAAAATGAGTATGCATGAACTCATGGGATTCGCTTCCAATATCATTAATATGTCCTTCCTTTTCTTCAACAAACTCATCGCAAACAATAGTCCTACCAAGCTGATCTTCATTACTTCCTATTACATGCAAGTCAAGGGGAGTATTATGGGACTCTACCCTTAACTCTTCACTTGCCAAGGTATCCTTATCGAACTCACGTTCATTTTGATGTGATATGTGCACCTTGCTTGTGCCATCTTCACTGCTAAATGACTGATTTTTTTCTTCAACTTGCATATTTGTGGGCTGCAATTCACAAATAGGCTCTTCATCTTCTTCCTTCTTTGATTCTTCAACCAAAGCTTGTTTTGCTTCCCTTTTTAACATTTTCCTAATGTGGTCCACCATCTCCGACTTTTCGGGCTTCAGAAACGCCACACAATTGAATTGGGCATCAAATGAAACATTGTACTTATAATCATTTGGCATGTTTTGATATTGCTCAAGGAGTTTGGCAGCCTCGTGTTCACATTGTCTTTTATACTGTTTAGCATATTCAATGAAATCCCTCACGGCAAAACTAACCTTTCCTTCCTTAGATACCATAGTTGAATTTGACTTCTCACGATCCCTGGACCTTAGAAAACGCAACATCTTTGAAACTTCTGAAAGCTAAACTGAATTTTGTTCTGACCTCAGGTGTAGAAACTGATTTCTCTGTCATTCAACTATCAACTGAACCTTGATGGGCACAGGATGGCAGGATGCATAGCTCTGATACCACTGAAATATCCCGAACCAATTTTTTTCAAATTTCGATCACAGTTACAATGCAACATGCACCCGTTAAAGTTAGCTGAAACCAAATGTTGCATAAAGAACTCTAACCAAGGATGCGCCCTAAAACCACTTAAGGAAGAGGGGCTGGCATATGGTCAGAGGATCCCTAGGATCTACCATTGCTGAAAGTAAAACTCAACACCAAGCATGTGCTTTCAATCCTAGGGTGGAAATGGAGCTACCATATGGCGGAGAAATGCTGAAGAGTAACTCTAACCAAGAATGTGCCCAAGAGGACGATCATATGGTCAGAGGATCCCTACCAACTAAGATGCTGAAAGTAAACTCAACACCAAGTATGTGCTACCCAATTCCAGAATGGAAATGAGGCGACCATATGGCGGAGATATACGAAAATACAAAGCAACTACAAAATGTAAAGTAGGCGGCAAGCCAGCCTCTTCCACTTATCCAGTGGGAAATACAGTAAATGAAAGAGTAGAATTAGAATTGCTGATAGTACTACTAATCAGCTTACAATATGTTAGAAATCTTGCCAAAGCATAGTAATCCAAGTTCTTCAATGCTGCAACAATTTGTAAGACTTCCTCAATGCTTGACAAACCTCTCAGGACTCAAACCCCTCACAAATCTGCATTTATCTATGACTGATATAACAGACCAGCAACTGAAATGAAGCAATCAGCAACCCTAGAACTCACCAAAATACTCACAACTCACTCAATACTTGCCAGAATGACATGAGACCTGATGCAAACGAAAGCTATAATGATGGCAATGAGGACTAGACCAAGAAACAGCTAACAAATCGAAGTATTCTTTTTTCTAAACATTTGCCAGGCAGACCAGAAAGGTATGGCCAATAGAGAGAGGCGATTTTGCTTTTAAAAAGTAAACACTCAATATTAGAATCTGAAACTTTGCAAGAAGGGTCGCCCCTATCAAGGAAACTCAATGAATCAATACCCAGAACGACTGTATTTTTATTTTCAGATTTATGAGTGAAACTACAGATTCAGCTTGACTTCAGCAACTCCAAAAAAATGATAAGAAATGCAAAATCTGAACTACAATAAAAACTCCAGCTACAAAGCAAACCTCACTACAAAAACTCTCAACAATAAGAAAACTTCTCCACTAGGTGCTATCTCTCAAGCACGAAGTCGAGCCAAGGCTAGGAGGCTTTCATTCCTCGAAGCAGTCCCAAAGCCATTCCGGCAGCATAACAATGTCATAAACATAAGATGATAAATGAAGAGCAACTGCCTCCTTATATAGATTTGAGAAGGCTCTCCAGAAACTTCTAGAAGATGCGCCCTAATTCCATAAGATGCTTTTAGGGTTTTGACTTGACCAAGTCTTCCTTCAAGATGGCGTCCCTTTTCATAAAGGCAATTTTCCTTTAATTTAAAATTATCTTTTCTCCAAAAGTTGGCATCCAATTCCACTTGAGCAATTAACTTTAGGAAAAATCGCAATATGTTCCTCATGAGAGAATAACCCTCAAAGTCCCCTTCTTTAAAATGACTTAAAGTCATATTACTAGGACAAGGGGTTATTTTATAAAATAAAACATTATTGACTTTAAATAACTTATTTCTCCAAAATGAACCTCTTAAGCCAAAAATCATGATCACCCAATGAACTGCAAGTGAAGGAAAGTTGATTGAGCTGACGTCGACTGAACCACTGCTAAAAATAGAATTTACTAAAAATAGTAAATTCCTGAAGGTGCTCAGAATGCCAAGAAAAACATACCACTATGAAGCTCTCTGAAAACCCAGAAGGAAACCAGAATCCAAACACCCAAACTCCAACAAGCAGAACCCTGAATCCTCAAGAGAACCCACCAAACAATCGAAAACCCTAATTCTGCCTCTGACTAGCTGACAGCACCCCGGGGATAGGCCATCGATCACCGAGAAGTGCAGTGCTAAAAATGGGGACATTACAAGTTGGCTCTTATTGAGGTCTTGCTTGTATAAGGAGGAGAGTGGCGTTTTCAGGGGTTTTGGGTCTCATCTCATCCTCTCTTTTGGAGGTGAGCCCCCTTCTCTCGAGGTGGAGGTTGGGTTGGCTTCCCAGGTGGATAGGTGTTGTTGGGAGGCTACTACTAGCAATTTGGTAGGGTGCTTTTGCAAAATAGTTGATTATTTGGGGATATTTTCTTCCCTGGATCTACCTTGTTCTTCTCATATTGAGGTTGAGAAGGTCGACGAGTTGTTTTCTTTGACTGGGAACTTTGGTTGCCCTTGTTTTATTGGCTCAATTGTGAGTTGGAGCTATTTCAATGATGTCTCTTGAGTAGATGGTTTGTTATTGTTTGGTTGGGTTCACTTATGGTTTCCAGGCCCTAAGGGTTTTTGGTCCTATTAAAACTAGGTTGTAAAAGGGTTTTAGGCCCTTGCTTGTTTGTATGTTGCAACACATGTAGTCATATTATTATTTTAGAGGTTGTTGTGGGGCTGTTGTTGGTTTATGGGTTATATTATTTGCATCTTGCTTATCTTTGATAGGTTGATGGTTCCCTTCAAAACCGTTTTGTACTAGACTGGGTTTCGAGCCCCATCAAAACCCATTTTTACCCCTAATAAAAAACTTTTAAAAATAACTAATTAATGAAACATAGTTGATATAATTTTTTTTCCTATAATAAAAAATAATATCGCATAAAGTTGCATGTTAAAATACAAATCTCTCTCAAAATCCCAAAGTTTAGTTTCTAACTACATGTTTAGAATTAAGGGATATACTAAAGACACAATAAGAAGTTTATGGACTAACTTGAATGTGAAGTTGATATGTGCTTGTTTTCGTCACCAAGATTTAACAACATTTTATATTTGGAAAACTAAAAAATAACAAAACTTTATAGGATTGGGTCTCATCTTGGTCTATTTAATATAGAAAGTATTTAAAATATGATATATTGAACTGGGTCTTTTAGCAGAAGAGATTGAATAGATGCAAGGAGCTAATGCTAGTAGGGATCATAACCCTCCACCTTAGGGAGTAGTGGATTTCTGAGAAAAACAACAGCTATGTGTTTTCCATTAAAATTATTATTGTTGAACCACGTGTCACTCAGGCACATTATTGATCGGTTCATTTCTATGCCTTTGCTACACTCTTCCTCTAGCCCTCTACGTGGCACAAAATCATGTTTTGTTGCTTTCCATCAAGACCCACAACCTCATATTCACCAACAAGCGGTAACTCGACATGTGGGTGGGTTTTTTGTTTTTCCTTTGACTTGCACAATGCGTCTCAAGGGTCATCGACTCAATTCAAAACCTTGTCCAAAATTTGAGGCAGTGGATGAAGCAAAAACTAAAGTGTCTTGTAAGTAGAAGGTGCTTTCCCTTGTAATCCAACACCTCGAGGACTTTTGCCCAAGTTTTACAATGTTGGGATGTGAAATAGTTTTTGCAAGGCAAAAAGTGTTTTGGGCTTGAAGGTGCATTTTCCTCTATTTCAAAATTCATCAATTCTAACCCTAAATTAAATAATACACAACACAAGATCATGAGTTTGAAACTGTAAACTTCAAATATTGCACAAATGCATGCTTTCAAAAGAATAAAGAATCTTTATAGGAAAAAAGTATTTTTTAAAAAGCTATAAATGTTGAAATTACAAATGTTATTTCTACATACTTTCCAAACCAAGATATGAAAAGTAAGGTAGAGCTTTGCTTACTTGAAGAAGGTCGCAAGGTCGAGTCCAACCAAGGGCAAAAACTAAATTTGGTTTGTTCAAACTTTTGCATTTAGTCAATGTCACGAGCTCGGCTACGTTCAAATCAATAGTCGTAACTCAGCTTTCATTTTCTAATGGCTTCATGCTAGAAAATATTTCAGTGAACATAATGCCTTATAACCAATATACTTTAGCACATTTGACCAATATATTGTTTGTGGATATGAGTCTATGGGTCCTAGTGGAAAGCGTGAAAGTAGGATTTTCTGCCACATGGAGGGCTAGTGCAATAGCACAATGAAAGCATCAAAAGGATCTGATTGCTAATGCATGTGACTAACATGCGATCCATGTTAATAAATTTTAAAAATAGTGCTAAATAAATTGGCACTGTAACACGCCCATTGTTCTACCCAATAAATTTTACTATGTTTTACCCATAAGCGAATAATTTAAGAAGCCAACACTTAGCAACACAAATTTTCTTCTCTAACTCAATAACAATATGCACATTTGAAATAACCTTATTCCAAACTTTCCCATTGCATTACAATGAAACATTACAAAAAATCCAAGTAATGATTTTGTATTACATAATTTCATGATAACGTTTCACATTTACAATTTACATAGAGATGGATACAGGAATATGTACATAGCTTCTAAGAGCTTACTAAAATAGAGATACAAATGGTCTTGATGTCCCAATTGGTTCATACATTCTAGATGTCCCCATTCCTCGGTGCATACATTCTAGTTGTCCTCAATACTAGTGCATACATCCTCAAATCTTGGTTGCCAACCATATGAGGGAGAGCATCACTCAAGTGCTTTTCCGCCAACCATAGACTTATTGTGGTCCCCCGCACATCTACCTAACTAGTAAGATGGCCTTACCCTTCAACGAAAATATTGGTTTGGTAACCTCATAATACTATCCTTCCTAGAGTATGGTGTTGTGCCCTACATAACTAGAGCTTCCATACAATGGCTACAACCTACATGTATGACAATCCCTGGCTAGTATGCAAACCCAAATCACAATGAACTGATAGTGTAAATAGTGGCTACTTACACTACTTTGGCCAAAGTATTCATCATCCAAAATTTAGAGTGGAGGTCACATGCTCACCCACCTTTCTAGCTTGATTTGGTTTATGACCATTCATACTCTTGCACATATTCTAAAAATAAAGTGATGAAATAAAAACTTGACTAAGTAGGTTACACCCTTCCCCATGGATTATTCTAACCTAGGCATAACCAAGTTATCCACACAAATAAATATAATGTCATAACATTAAGTGACTTCATTTCAAAAAGTATGATCTCATCAATAAATGACTTCAATAAAAAAGTAGGATCTCAACAATAAACAACCTCAATCAAAAGTATAATCTCATCAATAAATGATCAATCGGATCATATAGGTTAATCCCAACCTATTTGCTTCATTCAATAATCAAGTAAAGAACCCAACCAAAAATGTTATTCCAATCCTAGGGTTTCAATAAAAGTGATCTAATGATCAAGTGATCATAAAAAAATCATAAAACCTCTCTTTTAGTATACCTAAAGATTCACATGTTTACAATGTTCACTACATTTGTATATAATCTGGAGAACATTAGCCTGAGAAGATTTTTTTCTTCTACTCCTATAAGTCCTCTTCTCAATACGACTTTGGGTTGCCAGAATGTGAGTCCTCTTCTTGAATTTTGTAAATATGAATAGACTCTTAATTAGAAAATAAGAAAGTAACATAATCATAAAGTACATTTTTCAATCCTAATGTTGAATATTGATATAACAATCAAGTATACACCCCAACCCCAAGGAAACAACTCTCTTCCTACTTTTAAGGAGATATAAGTAATCAATCAAGTATAGACCATCAATATGGTTTTCATGACATCACAACCAATCATTGATGACATGCCTATCATGGCATTATTCCCATTGTATTACTAACCTCATTATCCATAAAGGTTTACCGAGCCTCATAAGCTAACAAATTCCAAATAACACTTCAATGTAATATTAATTTAGTCTTCACAAACTAAGTATAGTTTCAAATAGAAACATAACCAATAATATTCCAATATATTATATTTGTATACCCCAAATACAAGGGTTTCACCAATCAAGATTTCTACCAAGAATCATGCAAGATTATCCCAACTAGGAAATAACCCAAGTTCACAAAAGCAACTTAACACGTATTTAAACCAATCCTTTCCAAACAAGGCATTCATAATCAAATAACCTTTCAATCACAAAATAGCAAAGGAATAGAAATCAACATGCCTGTATTAGAAGATCTAGCTAATATTACTTTCTCCTAGCTCAACTTCATAAGCCCACTTGCTACTTCTTCCAAGTTCAACGTATCTTCCACTTCTAGCCAATTTTTAATTCTCTCAAGAATTACAATTGCAAAATCACAAAAAACTCACTAACTCTCAAATTTCTCTAATTCACTTGCACATAAAATGCAACAGAATAACAACAGAGAAATCAAAATGAAAAGTGTAACAAATGGTAGAGAGAACACCTCTATAGATACTAAAATTTGAGCATCCAAAGGCTACAAACAAGCTAACAAATTTTCCACCTTCCTTATCAAATGCATTGACTCAGTCGAATAAAGTTCTTAGATTGCAACACATAAAAATCCTCTTATTTCCAACTTCATAGAATGGCTGAGTCAACTTCATTCTTGTGACAACATGACTCTTTTTCTGAGTCAAGGCACAATGACGCATTGCTACAATTTTCTATTTGATTTGTAAGTCAACTACCCTTACAAATTTATGTCATCTTTCCATTGACCGAGTTTTATGCTTATCATATGGCTTTACCTGGATATGGTGAAGGCTTTAGACTTCTATTGGTTTCCACATTCTACAGATTTTGGCGCCACCTTCATACTTTAGCGCCCTTAATTTTTGCGTAGTTAAGTCTAAGTCAACAATATTGAATGCACATAAGTCTCTTTGACTTATTCTTATTCCTTCTCATGTATTGGTTATCCTCCCTATCAAATGTACTATACCAATGCTACATTATTTCTTCTCCTTTACGCTTTTTAACATTATTTACTTAACATATAGTATTCACCATTTATGTGTTGCTTTTATACCCATTTTATGTGCAACAAATACCTGATATTATGTTGGCTTAACTCTCGCCTTATTTCTATGTGGCTTAAAGTCTCTTAATGCGCCTACCTTAATCTCACTCTCTTATGCACTGCATATATATGTGCAACATATCATAACTTAGCCATTTCATTATATAAGACAACATATTATTTATGCACATGTTTTTATTTCAAGCATTTTTAATATATATATATTCACATGTTTATAAAATACATTATTTGCCAATCAAGAATCTATAACTGATATGCAAAAATATGTATTTATATATGTTATAATGTTCCTTGGTTATAATATATAAATACATATCAATAATTGTCAATCATATTAACCAATATATGTATAAATATTTACACATTCACACATATATATACATATTGTATTATATATTTATATATGTATATACATTACTCGATGCATACAAAATATATATATCATATTTACTATTTCCCAATAAGTACAAATACATATATATTCATCAATAAACATATACACAAAGTGTATATCGGTTAATATATAAGTTATAATTATATGAAGGATAACATATACTCATTACAAAGATTTAGGCATGAACTCCAAACCAAGAACAATCAAGAACCCAAAGACTAATACCAAAATCATTCAAATATCACAACTCATCGAAAGGCATTTAACATCATAGCTCAAATGGAAAGAAACTATCACAAGGGAAACATATATAATAACCCTATCCTCTTATCAACCCAAAGGAAATCAAAGACCAATACACAAACATACGACCAAGAGTTTACTTACCAATTCTCAATTTAACTTGACTCAATTTGACCAAACTAGAGTGTGAGCGTGTGTATGATTAGTTAGGCTCATTAAGGGTTACCAGACTAAGTTCTTCTCCTGAGTGATACTCCCCCTCTTGTACTTGAAGGCTTGACTCCTTCCTGCATCCAACTTAGTACATCACATAGGTAGTTAACCATTCACATGAAATATATTTGCATCATAAATCATTTGCATCATCAAAGTACTAACGTATTCACATTGCAATTCATATTCATTCATCACATTTTCCATTAGCATAAAACATAATCATTCCTTTTAAAGCAATAACATATTAATGCATATTTTAGCATTTCATTCACCTATTAAACATATTAAGGTTATAATTTACATTTATCATCATATTTACTCATGAAGGTAAAAGTAACTTGGTAAATGAGAAATGGGATGTAACAGACACTAGCATTTATGCAGGGAGAAAATTTATTTATTTTATAGGACGATTGACTGAGCAACTGCAGGAAGACATGATAATCATAATTCCAACTATATTTGGATAATAAAGTAGACAATGACAATTTGCGAGAGAATAAGCTTTTTAGAGCACTGGTTTAGTGATTCTCATGGCTAAAGTATTGAAGTTCTCCACGTTGCAAATTGAGCGTTTTGTTACATGTCTTGCTGGAAATATGAAGGGTATCCATTGGGAAAAAATGTTCTTCCAAACAATTAAAGTTTCTTAACCAAAACAAGCATCATAAATCTTTGTCTGAATGCTAAATGGCAACAAAACAGAGTACCAAACATTAGAATAAATGGCATAGTAAGAAAAAAGAATCAATTAAAGAGAAAACTAGAAAAATGAATCTTTTTTATTAGGTATACTAAAAATAGGATCATAAATTTCCCGACTATAAATTAGAAGCATTCAAACATTCTCTCATTGTTCATGTGACAACAAACAAAATCATGAGGGATAAACTACCACTAAATGAACATAAAATTCATTTCATAGTTCATAATATCTTTGCATTAACAAACAAATAGGGATCTAACACTAGATATTACAATAATATCATACAAGAAAACAACCATATAGATAAAATTACAGATCCAATTCCTTCATTTTATAGATAACAACATAATTGTTTTAAAATGAAATAAAACACAACAAGAAATGATCTGGTCGTGTATATGTTCCCAAAATAAAAAATCACCAAAACCATGGTAAGTTACTTACCTCAAAATTTTGCACAAATTGTACTCTACTGTCAACAATGCCGACGAGAAAAGAAGGGTAGACTTTGCAAGAAAAATATCACAAAACCTAATCAAAGCAATTTTTTTCTAAAAAATGTGACGAACCAAAACCAAACTCCTTGCAGCTTATGCTTCAAGCTATTGGGTTTTAGAAAGGATGAAGTAACTATGGATAGGAGTACAAGTGGCTAGAGGCCATTTCAAAATATCGACATTATCAAGAGGATAGCAAAAAATTAGAGAACGAGGCAAAGCAAGGTAGGGTAGAGAGCCCCAAAAAGCTAAAAGGACTGGAAGAACACTTGAGCTGCTTCTTCTTGTATAAGTTTGCAAATCAAGCCATCAAATAGAGATTTCAATACTAACCGGAAAGTAGAAGATTGCTTTTTCAGATTTGTGACTTCTCTAACAATTGTAAGCTTGGCCTTGACATGGGTGACCTTGATGAATTTGTAGGTGATGACCTGTATACTAAAACAGATGTGACTTCTCTCGTCATAGATGCCATAAGAATAAATGCTTTATTATAAGCAATAAAGTTCATATTCTTAATTCTTTGCTTTCATACGAGTGAAAAGTACATATGTCACAATTTTGAATTAGATGACACAAATGCATTTAATTACTAAATATTTTATTATTTTTAAAATACTCATTTTCTTTAGATACTACATGATGTATTTAATTTCTTAATATTTTATTATTTTAAAAGCACTTGTTTTTAAAACCATGTGTCATTTGCAAAAATGAGAGAAACTTTCTCAACCAATTAAATTGAAGATAATTCATTTTAAAAATATTTTTTTATTAAAAAATATGCATCTAAACTATGAAAAAACTTTGTAAAAGACAAATATTTAAGTTCACATAAAAAAAATCTATGAATTACTTAAAAAAATATATAAAAATAATATTACTTAGTATATATACTAATTAAATAAAAAATATCATATAAAATTGAATGCAACGAACCCATAATTATACTGCCTGCCCGTAGGAACTAATAGGTAACCACGGTAAACGAAAGCAGTGGAAAAATTCTCACATCTTCTCCTACATTAAATTTAAAATTTGCGGTTAAAAAGACGAAAACATATTTACGGATACCTGCCATTCTAAGAGCGGCAGATTTTAAATTTCTTTCGTATAAGGTTTTGTAAGCCGAGTTTTTACAGCTGCTGGCGCCTCATAGCACCTCATGCTCCCTGTTCCTGCTACGGAGCTGCTTTCGACCGCCTAGGAGCTGCTTCGTCACGGCCAAGATTTGTTATAAATCTGCTTCAGACCTACTGTTCGCTTACTGTGATTTTCAGTTCGTCTGCTTGAAAAACAGTTTACCATTGTTAGGGTTTCGTAATAGTTGCTGTCGAGTTAAAATTTCTGCTTCAGATTCTGTGGCGGTGCGCTTGTGAACCGGGTATTCAATGGTTCCTTTCAGATTGCATTTGTATTAGTGGTTGAATAGAGATTTAAGGGTTCAGTATTTTGTGTCTAATAGTGAGGATTTAAATCAAGGCAGTAGATTTGGGCATTTCTCTAAAATGCATGCATTTATTATTTACAGTTAAGGCTCTAAGAGAATGCATTCAAATTTAGAATTAATAGGCTTGGCAAGTTAAAAAAATAAAATCTACTCATGACGGGGAGAACCAGATTGAACCATCAAATATTCAGTCTGGTGGGCAAGACACCACATCTCCGAATGCTGTCATCAGGAATGGGATGGAGATACCCTAGCATACAATGACTATCAGCATCATTGGACCAAAACCCAACCATATCAAATCCCCAGCGCATTCTATCATATGCCAAAAGAGCCCGTTGGCTGGATTGTTTGACATTTTTTCATTGAATTTGAAGGGACATATTCAGTTGTTTAGGACTATGTTGATAGATAGATCTCTATAGTGAGTGTGTGGGTTTACATTTTGTTGTTATTCATTTGCAGTAGGGTTGCTAAAATGTTATTCATTTTGCACCATAATTAATAACCATATTGCGGGGTGAGACACCGTATAAAACTTTGAGCAAGTTCTATATTCTCTATGCCAACAGATATAGCACTTAACTGCTCTCAGATTGTGCATATACAATAATATTATTGGTGTATTCATGAGTTCTATGCCAACAGATATGGCAATTAACTGCTCACATATTGTGCATATACAATAATATACATAAATCTTGCAATCATTGTTTCACAATTCTCCAAGTCTTGCCATAGTTTGCAAAAATCATCACAGCTCATATGCTCCTGCAAACCCATCATTAAGTGCATATTATCATCACATAGGTACTGAAGCCCAAGCATGTCCAACAGATCCAGTGTTCACTTAAAGCCTGTAATTTAGATAAATTGTCACTCCACTCGGTTTGGCATTTTTTCATTGAATTTGACATATTAAGGAATGCTGGAAGAATATTGGTATAGGCATTTGAGTTTGGATTTTTCCTTTATCTAAATATGAGAAGTCTACAAAGATAAATATAACAGTCAAAATGATACGAGTGTCTTACAAACTAATGTATGGGTCACCAAGGGGCAACCCATTCTTAAAACCAAAATTGCAAGTTTAAGGCATATTCAACAAAGGATAAAACACCCTATTAAAACATCAGCAAACAACTTAAAATCCAATAGCACAATCATGAGCTGCCCTATGCTTGAATGTCATCCCCAACACTGTCATCAGGATCTTCTCTCTTCTCTGTCAGGTTGTTTAGGAGTAATAACAGGGTTTTTTGCAAGTTTGATTTGCTTCTTTGTTTCCTCCTTAGCTTCTACCAAGTCAATTCTTAGCAAGTAACAATTCTGAGGAAAAAGTACAATCTTATTTAACTTCACTGCCCCTTTCACCTCAATTTTCACTTCTTTCAAAGGAGAGATGATCCTATTGCACTTGTACTTCCACTTGTTTCCTCTTTAACCTGTCATCGCCTGCCTGTCAACTAAACTCATCTCGCCTTAGTCTAACCCAACATTGGTTTCAGTCTTCACAACAGGCTGCCTACTACGAGGATAAAAAAGTTTGTATAAGACAGGAAAATCTGGATGTGGTATTTGAATATACTGGTACAGAAACCCAGAGATAACTAAAAATATAATGAAGTCTATAGCATTTACTATAAGCATTCTACTTCCAAAAAGACTCAAAACCACATTGATATATTGGAGGATACTAACCAATGCATGAATCATTTAAAAAAAACCATATATTAGAGATTGGATAGAGTTGCAAGGGGAAGGATTGTGGCTATTTAAGGTTGTCACCATGAATACGGCTTAAGTAACTTTGAGAAATCAAGGAGTGCCAAGATCAAGGAAAGTTCGTGTAATCCATCAAGAAGCATTAAAAAAACAAAAAACTGATCCATGATGATGGACTAAGTCTTGCAATTATCCATGATGATGGATCACAGAGTGTGATTCGAACGTTGATGCTAAAAACTTTGAACACAATCAAATCCAGAAGCTATACAGATCTAATTATGTCTTGTTATTATGGTATGAATTTAGATTTTGCTTGTTGCTTGAAATAATTTTTTTTTCCACAATTTGTCACTATTGGAATATTTCAAACCTAAAGGAGTTTATGGAATGAATACAAAACAAATTAATCTTTGCTGTACAGCTTCTAATTTTTTTTCAAAACAAAGATATGAACCTGGAAGTTGATGAATATCAACTCAAAATCAACATATTTTAACTGTATTGCCTAGGTAATAGTGAAAATGGCAACACCAACTAACCTTGGGCAGGCCATGTACATAAATATGAGGATAAAATTTATACTGCAAACCAATTTAGGCCAAGATGTATTGTGTGTAAAACATGTGAAAAACCAAACGGACTACTTACAAAAATAGCATTATAGAAGGCTTCCATAATCAAAATGAAGGGTAAATTTGTTTTAATCCCATCCCTCTACCTTTCCCTTTTGAGGGAAGATGAGTTTGAGCCACACTGCAACCACTATTTGTAGCAATTCATCATACCAAAGGTCACAATCAAACTTTAGTCAAATCAATCTGAGCCAGATGGAAAATAGGGAAGGGTTGAGATGGCGTTGTTACTCACTGGGCAAGGAAAGGTTGAGCGATATAGTTGTAGATCAAGAAGAAATTTTTTTTGGGAATTGCTGGTAACTTTCCTTATGCATTAGCCAGAAATAGCTCAATAGACAAGCATGCGAAATATGGAAACATAAACAAGATTAAAGAAAATGGTAGGTGAATTGTTTGACAAAATGCAACGATGATTGCAGGGTAGGCACAAAATGGATTTGCATTAGCCAGAAATAGCTCAATAGACAAGCATGCGAAATATGGAAACATAAACAAGATTAAAGAATAGTAGGTGAACTGTTTGACAAAATGCAGCGATGATTGCAGGGTAGGCACAAAATGGATTTGTTGGAAAGGCTTTAAAATCTTTCAAGCAATTACGATAGGTAGGTGTAGAGACAAACTGCATGATGCTTGCCAGCGTCCTCCCTGTCTACACCAAATGGGAGCTTTGGGACGGGATATGGACATCCAGCAGAAGATTTCATTTGACAATCATGAAAAATGTGAAAGCTTAGACAATGCTCACGAACTGTATGATAAAATGCCTCAAGAAATTTGGTCTCATAGAATGCAATGATGTTAGGATATGCATAAAATAAACTTAATAACAAATTTTAGAAACCTTCAAGCGATGCATGAAACAAATTCATTGATACAACTTTAGAAACTTACAGGCAAGTGCAGATGATAGGATAGAACCAAATTAATAACAATGATGTCAGGATATGCATAAAATAAACTTAATAACAAATTTTAGAAACCTTCAAGCGATGCATGAAACAAATTCATAGAATGCAATGATGTCAGGATATGCATAAAATAAACTTAATAACAAATTTTAGAAACCTTCAAGCGATGCATGAAACAAATTCATTGATACAACTTTAAAAACCTACAGGCAAGTGCAGATGATAGGATAGAACCAAATTATAGATTGAAGTGATGGCTTTGCTGAAACAAATTCATTGATACAACTTTAGAAACTTACAGGCAAGTGCAGATGATAGGATAGAACCAAATTATAGATTGAAGTGATGGCTTTGCTGCTCAAATGAAATAATACGTGGTGGAAGAAGACCTCAAAGTCCAAGCTTGTCCCTTTTTGTCAATGGAAAAGTAGTCTCCTTGTTGAACTAGTGATTGCGGAGAATTTCACTATCATTTTTTTTTATTTTTTTATTTTTATGGACAATGCTGCGTGGATGACTTTCTTAGCTAATTCTCTTCACTAGACCCCATTATTATACTCACTCTTTGCCACACTTGATGACTCCCACCTCACAGAATTCCACACACTGCTATCATGACATCTTTTTATTGTTGTAGAAGAATAGAAATTCCTTCTTATGTTTCACCCTATCATTCAATATAGATCTTATATTTGGAATGTACTCTCTACTGCCTTCCTCTCCCAAGATAGGTTTCAGATTTGCATAGATATCTCCTGCTTTCATGTGTGGGATCTATTTCCATATGAATATCACCCCACCTGCCTGCCTCTGCATAATTGTTTTAACATAAGAGTATAGGATCTAGCAAATTCCTTAGCCCAATATTTTTTGAGATTTGAATATACTAATTGATTACTGTCACAACAACAGTTATTGTTCTTTGATTAATAAAGGGCGCTTCAAATGTATACAAGATTTTTAGTGACTTAGAGTTGTTTGGACTAAGAGGCTCTCTACTTGTAGTACTTTTGACCCTGGTAAAATAACATATGGCATCTAAAATATAGGCTCTAGATCAATTCTCTGACAAAACACACATCAACAGAGGAAACTGAAAGCAAAAGATCAATACCACTTGTCCATAGCTCCATATAATGGAAGTAAACATTAGGAAACGTTAACATTACGAGCCAAACAAACTAGACTCAGCATTGAGGGTGATTTGTGTTCAGAGAGCTGGTTAAATGAAAATGGAAAGTGGGCCTAAGAACTGCATGAACAGAGGTGGTAGCAATATCAACTGAAAGTTAAGTAGTTCATGCCCAAATCAAAACCTTTACCCATTACTGCAGCATAGTGAATACAATTTTAGGATAGGATCTATAATTTTCCAACCAAGATAAGTCTTTGATTCCATCTCAAGGAAAATCTTTCTATAAACAATCTAGTTTTGATGACCTTTATCTGTCAAGTCTCGTGCACATAATATTACCCTTATAATTTGCAAAATTATATTTATGCAGACCAAACAATGATAACATTCCTAGAAATCACATCATAATAAGGTAGTATGTAATAAATCACCTTCCTTATTTATACTGCAACCTTTTGCATAGATGCTCTATCATGACCTTCCAATTTCATTTACTTCGAAGTCTCCAAGGTTGCAGAAATGTAGTTTGTACATAACTAGAATTTAATACTCATCAAGACTTAAAAGTTAAAAGCCATATTTTATGCACTTTCTGTAGTCATGACATTTCAAGGACCATATTTTGATGAAGCATTTTGGAAAACCAGTCTTTTTCCATGCATGTTCATTCATGACCTCCCAATTGCATTTTGCTTCAATATCTCAAAGGTTGCAACAAATGCAGTTTATGTACAATCAAGAATTTAATTACCCTCAGGGTATAAAGCACATTTTGTGCACTTAATGTAATCATTTTTCATGTTTTTGATTTCAATGAGCAACACCCATCTACATTGTGCATAATTGTCTAACAGTGCAGTCACTGTTGCAACTGTGTCCTTAATTATAATTTGTCAAGACAAAACATCTAATTATAATTTGTCAAGACAAAACATCTAGGTCCTTGTCTAGTATAGAGTTTAATTATTACCAGTCCAGTGTAGCTCAGTTCAGTTGTATATACTATATGGTACTTAGGAAGAGATGTGCCCACATTAGCCGAGAAACCTATTGGGATATTTGTCTTTCTGTAAATATGAGAGAAGACAACCAGGTTGAGTTGCCGGACAAATTGGTGCAGTTAAGATAATGTCCCCCAATTATATGTTTCTTCCTTAGATATACTTTTTTTTATCCACCTATTCAAAAGAAAACCATCTGCAAAAACAAGGTCAATAATCTTCAGGAAATTATATAATACTATCGGCGTATTCCTTGCAGCTCCCTCGGCTGCAAGTGCTAGTCATCTATTTTCTCGGCGATTATTACCAGGTCGGTCGTTCAGAACATGAGACTTTCAGAAAAAAGAAAACCAATTCGACAGATTGTTAAATAGTTTAGGTTTCTAATAAATTTTTGCTGGGTTCTATATCCTTTTCAAAACTGCTTTCAACTGATTTTCAGCGTTATTTAGGCTTTATATCAGGATTTAAACTCAGAATTCCAAAATTGTTTTCAACCGATTTTCAGTGTTATTTAGGTTTTATATTAGGGTTTGAACACATTATTGAGATGACATTACAGTGACATCAACCGTTCTTTAGGAATGGTCTCAAAGTCATATAACTTGGGACCCACAGAAGTGTGTTTACTTGTTTAGAAGACTGTTTTTGTTTGTGTCTGGTTCTAAAATAATCTTTGCATGAATTTAGATATCATTCTTGGGACTAACTGTGTATTGCATTTATTGCTGGAGCCATTTTGTGGATCGTTATTGTGTTTCATGAGCAGTGGAATGAGCTGGCTCATAGCGTTATGGTCTCCATTACTTATTCCTCATGAGTAGTGAAATGAACCAATTGCCATTGCTACGACTTTCACAAGAGGTCACCCTCCAGTGTTGTTCTCACTGGAAGTCCCATATCTCATTACTACTTAGATTCAATCATGGAGTTTCTCTGGAAGTTAAGACTTCCTAGTTTGCTACCTGTTTGTGAGCTTTGTTCAATTATCTTGATCGAAGATTTCACGTGCTAGATTATGGCTGCAAATATCCTTGTACATGTGTCTCATATCAGTACTTCTTGGATTCAACTGCCATTAATTATGGAGATTTCCTAATAGTTAAACCCATTTGGTTTGCTACCCCATTTGCAAGTTTTTTTCAATTGTCTTGATTTAAGATTTCATGTGATAGATTGTGGCTGCAAATATAGACTTAATTGTGTCTAATATTTTCCCAGTCCTACTTTGGTTAAGCGTGCTTAGTTATGAATTTTTCTCTATGGTTAAACCCAGTTTGTTTACTGCCGTTTTTGTTCAATTGTCTTGATTTGAGATATCTGCTAGATAATGGTTGCAAATATTGGTGTAAATGTGTCTAATGTTATCCTAGTTGTACTTAGGTTCAAGTGCACTTAAATATTGTTCTGTAATTACAATATTATACTTGTGTAAATTAGCAGTCAAATTAATTTTTAATTTGTTCTTTGGCACTTGGATTTTCATTCAAATGATAGTGGAATCCCTTCTAATTTAGAGTTAGAGTGTGTACAAAATAGAAAAATAAACAGAAATAATCGAACCATAGGGAAACACTGATTTTTCTGGGAAACCTCAAGATGGAAAAACCAATTAGAATTGGCAAATGGTCATCTTTTGAGCTTCCTTGGAATATTGAAATTGAAACAATTATAAGTTTGAAAAACTCGCTCCACGTGTTTGCTATCTTCCTAGTGCTCTCTGTCTTTGAATGCTTCAACCACAAAAGTTGTCTAATCTGCTTGAAATTCCTTCCCTCTGTGTTGCACTCTCAGTCTTGTGTACCATGCTATGTAATTTGGTAGATTGTAATTCTCAATCCTCCATTTAAAGATACATTCACTATGGAATACCTCCCATTCGTTCAATCCAACCTCCTCATGTACTTAAATAGGAATTGGAGGTTCCTTATGCATAGGAAGACGCTAGAATTGTAACTAGAAGATCAAATGTTGCCGTGCTTGCTTCACTTTCTCATTTTTGTTGTTGGGACAAAACTGCTCTATCTAGTAGACTAGTGGTTTCATAACTATCCCTTTAGGGAATTAACAGTTTCAAAACCACTCCCACTACTCTTACTAATGTATCATCTATTACAAAAACAACACACAAAAAGTTAACCAAGATTGCATAAAAGTCTATTAAGAAATAAGGAGCAAAAGCATCCTTGTATAGGGTTACAAATATCTTATCCTCAAAGGATAAGGATGAAAAATATCTTGCCCATAAAGGATAAATATGACAAATCATAGGATAAGATTGACAACTCATAAAGCAAAAAGGTAAATCTTATCCACATAGGATAAGGATGACAAATATCTTATCCACAAAGGAAAAATATTTAAGGTCAACATGACTTTATTAAAGAAGATTCCTAAAGTCTATCTTAAAAGCTAATTGACCATTACAATTGTTATGGTGTAAAATTGGGAAATGGCTATCCAGCCCCCAAAAGGGCCTTGATTTGACCATTTCATTGCATTTATTAATTAATTAAAAATAAAAAATCAATGTATTCTTTATTTTTGATTAATTAATAAATGCATGAAATGGTCAAATCAAGGCCCTTTTGGGGGCTGGATAGACATCGCCATAAAATTGCACCTAGTGCAATTTCCTTTAATATTGCCTCACTTTAGCCTTATAAACTCGACAATGTAAAAATCCGCCACCTTTGCCTTGCCTTTTGCACGTGCCTTTGTCGTTTTCCATCGGTGAAGGAATTTTTGTCAAGGACTCGTGCATGCTGCGTAGATGTTTGTGCATCGTGTTGGCTTCCTGACATGATTACTGAGTTAGTGGATGTTGGAGGTGTTACATTCTTTGTTACCTTGCAAATTGTAATGGCCCTTGCGAACTTTGACCACTCAAAAACACCCTCTTACCTCCTAAAAACACTTTTGAACTTCATTTTATGAACTCTCTCAATTCAATCACTATCTACCACTTCTATTCACTCAATCTTCCTTATTGTTCTTCCCACTCTACGTTCTACACCATTGTTGCTGTTTCTACACCATTGTCTATTGCAGGTTTTCAAGCTTCATACTATTGGCGTGATTGTCTTGCTCTCTTCCTTCCTCTCTCGGCTTCTCCAAGCACGTAGAAAGGAGAGTAACACATTTGTTTACTTGCATTGTCTTGTTTATAGAATAACACCTAGATTGTCTTTGCATTCTATAAGCTGTGTCTATTTTCATTTCTTTATCAATTTCTCTATATTGTGGTCTTTTGGCTATCTGTGGTGGAAACACCAAAACAGGGGTTTGACTAAGGCAAGCTCCAAAGCACAACTACGACACTTTTTCGTTGCCGTGTGTGTAGGTACAATCTGTTTGTGAGGAGCTTGCAGGAGGCTAGACCTTCAACAAGTTGGTCTCCTTCTTTCTTTCTTGTCATTTTGTTATTAGATAGTTTGTCTTTCAAGTTATAGTATTCTTGTTGTTGTTTCCTTTCATTTCATGCATTTCTTCATTTACTGTTAAACTGTTAGTTTAAGACTCTTGGGTTGTTAGCACCCCCTGTGAGTTTCAGCCTGTGAGTTCTGTTCCTTGTCTGTACTCGACGCCAACATGCCTCTGAGACAATAGCGGTCGCGTTGTCGTTTGACTCATGCGCTAGTGTCCTTTGGCCGAGAGCCAGTCAACTTACAGTTTGAGACCTTTGCGGTTTGTTCACTCATTTCTCGAAAACCTCCATCAAAAAACATAAAAAGTAGAGCTTAGCTTGCCGTACCTTTTTTAGCCTATTTCCTTTTGATTAATTTTGAGGTGGTCTTGAGGTAGTTAAGGGCAGTTTGTTCCTTGCTATGTCTTCTTTGTCCTAGAGACATGGGAGTAGCAAATCCCTTCCTCTACATTTTGGTGAATCCGACGTGAACTTTCTCCTTTTCGTTTCTTTGTGTTGAAATTTTTTCCCTCGGCTCATGGGTGTGTTAAAGATTAGTGTCGTGAAACTTTTATGAGCTTTACGATCCAATCTACAAACTTCAAATTCATTGTCAGAAGAAGTCTTTGACACGCATGAATGGAATCTAGGAAGGTTAATTTTGGTCAAACTGGTCCCTCTTTTGAAGAATTGGTTTTAGGGTTGTCTATCAGATTTTTTAGTCCCTTTGGGGGTGCTGCTACTCGTATTCCTACCTCCTTGCTTCTCCTTTCGTTATTTTGTGGAGGAAGATGCTACTCTTGAGGTTCTTGCAGAGCAACTCCTTTCCCTAGAAAAGAGGTTGGAGGAATTTGAGCGGTATTTGGTAAAAGATTGTAGTCTTGCCCAAGCGGCTATTGTTATCAATAGATTGAGAACCATGTTGCACAAGGATCAAAGAGGTATAAAACTTTTTTGATGTATCACAGACATTGTAGATATCCATGTCTCAACCTATAAGTCTAATTTGGGTGTTACCCAAGATGTTGGCTTTGAGACTGCTACGAAATAGCTAGAAGTCTCGATGCCCAAAATGTTAGCGTATATGGCTGAGATGGGTCCTTTTCTCAAGATTGCCTTTGTGCCCAAGCAAGCCCACACTATCAAAGTTAACAAGGTACCTTTGGGCTTTAGTTCTTTTGCCCCTAAGGTTTCTACCTCTAGTCCTGTTGTTAGAGGCTTTGTCGATATGGTGGTTGGTGGCTGTGGTGGTGGTTCCTTTGGTCTTGTTTCGTTTGCTAATCCCGTCTTAAATGCTCTATTGCAAAACATGGGACGAATGCAAAACTAGCTAGCGAACCTAGCTAGCTCTTCTTCATCTCAACTTGTGTTCTAGTCTTTCTCTTGCCATATTTCCTTGTCTATTGCCATCTTAAACACTCTTATCCCTCAAGGGATGGAGATTCCTAAGTTTGAGAATTATAGTGGTTGTAGAGACCCTTAGATGCATGTGTCAACTTTCAAGGCCATGTGCATCGACTTCTTCCACCACGATGTTTTGATGGTGAGGCTTTTTTCACGTTATTTTAAAGATGCTACCTTAGATTGGTATTGTTCTTTGCCGGATAACTCTGCTTTCTCATTTGATCAGCTAGTGAATCAATTCCTTAAACAATTCCAAGCCAATAATGGGCCAAAGATGGCATTCGCGAATCTTGTCCAATGTAAGTAGGGAGAGCATGAAAAGGTTACTGATTTCATTGCTCATTATCAAGCTCTGTTTTCTCAAATTCCTTACCCCTTGCCCGATTTCGATGTCCAAAAGGTTTTCATTTGGAATTTGTAGTGGTCGTTGCGAGAAAAGTTTGTCTTAATGAAATACCCTTCTTTCGTGCATCTGTGTGCAACGTTGTGTGAGTATTAGTAGACGGTTGCTTAGTTCGGGGATTCGTCCTTGCGCTCCCGTCCGAATAACCGGTTAGTAGTGTCGATTTCTGGTGATTCAAAGAAGAACAAGACCATTGCAAACATTGTCTTTGTTCCTAAAGGCAAAAGTATAGGACGCGATATAACATTTACAAAATTATTTGAATCCTATAATAATATTTTGCAAAATCTATTAAAGGATAAAATTGTAACATTACTAGAAATTTGATCTCTCTCCGAGCCGTATTTGCAATGGTACAATGCACAATAGTTTTGTCAGTTCCATTGAGTACACGGACATGATACCAAGCGGTGTGTTTGTCTACGTCATGAGATTCAAGATCGCATCGATGACGGGACTATCCGTCTCGACAGAAGGAAACAAAACTCTAACAAATTTGTAGCTAATCCTGACAACCAACTATAGATTTGCACAAATCCGTTTCCTTCCCATTTTGCTAACTTGGTTAAGTAGTCTTCTGTGTCTTTTGACCCTATCCTGTCTGAGTATGTGAACATGGTCTTGTTCACTCGTATGCCTCTTGTGGAAATTGTGAGTGTTGTTCTCGATATAGCCTTTACCTCACACGATCTGCCTTGAAACAAGGAGCCCTCTCCATTGTATGTTCTTGCTTGCATTAATGGTAGCATTGTGATTGGTGTTATGGTTGATCCGTTGAGTTGAGTGAACGTGATCACGAAGGAGGCCTTGTTTATTAACAATTTGCACAAGGAGAAGTACAATGAGTTGTAGGCCACTACTTGTACTCATGATGGGTTGTCTATCGCCCCTATGAGGTCTATTTCTTTGTTAGTTTTTTTTGGTCCTAACTTTGTGGATGTTGCATTTGTTGTGATCTTGGAATGGGATTTATTCAGAGCAAGGTTGGGTATTCCGCGGCTAGCCCCTATGAATGCAATCGCTTCTGTTATCCACAAATGTTTGAAGTATCCCCATGAGGGTGTCATGCACGTTGTCCAAGACATTGGATATAAGCCATTGGTAGCACGTGGGGGTTTTACTCTTGACCATTTTTGGCTTGCCCCCGTCGGACCCCTCCCTCTTAGGGGAGATCTCTTGTATTGAGATTATTACAGGTATAAGATTGGGGGCTCGGTGTCGAAAGGTGGTTTTCCTCCATCGTCTTATGCTGTGTCTTTGAAGGCTTTTTTGCGTGTGCAACAACAGGCTTCGTCCTTTGCCCCTCCAAAGGGGAAGGACAAGCTTGCTCTTGCTCTCAAGCCTTCTTTTAGTTCCTTTATTTCGTCTTCTATTCCCCCTACTGCTTCTCAGCCCTTGGTGGTGTCCTTCATTCCTACTTGTGTGCCTACCACAGGAAAGGGAAAGGCGCCTATGCTGCAAAAGTTGAAGCCTCAGACTTTCGAGTTTCTTGTTCTTCCCACAGTTCCCTATCCCACCTTGTATGGGAGGGCGAAGTTTTTCCTTGGGTTCCTCCTGCATCTTGGCCTCCACGGCCTCTGTTCATCCTTTTGCCTCCCTTTAGGGCGAGGCATGGGAAGAGGCCTGGTACCGAGACACCTCTTTCTATTTTTGCTTTTGAGTCTGTTGCTCCTCCTAAGGAGTCTCCCCTTCTACCGACAATGGTTGTGGAGGTCCCTCTTGCGGCAGAGCAAGAGGTGCCTCCTGTGGTAGACTAGGAGCCCTTGACCTCTTCTTAGGTTGCGCCTTTGAGTGTGCATAGCCGACGTAACCAGCTTGTGTGTGAGTGTAAGTGTCAGCAAAAGGCTCTTGCCAAGGAGCACGTGGCCTTGCAGTAGGGTGCAGGGGAGTCTGTTGGTTTTGTGTTTGCTCTTGCTTCTTTTGTGGTTGTTTTTGCTTCTGCTTCAGATCCCATTGCCTCCGTGCTTCTTTCGGCTTAATCGGCAGACCCCAATGAACCTCACCCAAAAGGGTGTAGGTTTTCATCACTCCTTCGGCAGAGCCTCCCCTTCTTACTTCTCTTCCAGATATTCCTCTTTTTTCACAGCCTATCGAAATGCCTAATACAAAGGTGGTGTCTTTTGTGGCTCACTCTTGTTCCTCAGTTTTTTCTTCCTCTTTTGGGATTCAACATTCTCCGTTGAAGCGTAAGTTGGAGGATGACGTCACCTCAATTGATGGTCGTAAGAAAGGTTTGTCTTCTTTGGAGTCTAGTTCTGTTTTGGCTAGCGCTGTCTTTGTGACGGAGGTAGCTCCCACATCCCTAGAGTTTGTCATTGCTTGTTTTGCTGAGGATGGCAGTGACCTTCGGGTGTCTTGTGCTCCTTCCGCTCAGTTGACACATGGAACTCCTAAGAAGTGCATGTTCAACTTGGTGGAGGGTATCTCGACTCTGTCTTCGAATTTTGCAAAATCGATGATGTTTGTCTCACAAGAGTTTGGTGATGAAGACTTCAAGGGGCCTTCTTCCTTGGCTCTTGTTGTAGGAGAGTCGAAGGGTATTGCCCTTGCTATCCCTCCCTTGGAGGCTCATCCTCCCCTTGCCCCTACAATGATCTTGATTAGGAGTAGGATGGTCTGCTAATCAATGAGGATTAGGGTGGTGCCTTTTCTATGTCTGTAGATTAGATTTGTGTGATTGTTTGTGTTCCCCCGTACTTGTTTGTATGTGTTTTGTGCAATTGGTTGGAGGACCCCTGCTACCCTTGTGGGTGCTTGGATACAAGCCCGAGAATTTGTCGTAAACTTCTCTTATTTGTCTCATCATTCTTCTATGTGTCGTAAACTTTACTTTTCTATGTTGGGGGATGATGCAGAGCGTTGGGGGCATTTAGGCCTTCTTCCATGTTGACCCAATTTTTATTTTTCATTTGTCTTCATGTGCTCTTCTTCATGTTTTGATACATTTGGGGGTTGATGACAGTTCATACGCATATTATATCTATCTATCTATCTATCTATCTATCTATCTATATCTATGGACAATTTTGACCCCAAATTATCACATCCTCCTATCTCTTGATTTTTTCGTCTCTGCTTGTCTATTTCATGATGTTGTGGTTTTCAATGTGTTGTCCCTTGCATGTGTGACAACATACCACAAATACGTCTCGCCATGTATCTCGTGCCACAACATCTCTCATTTTTCTCCTCTCTCCTTAGAATGACATGTGCTCCTTTGCGTCACACATCATTCTAAGGGGGGGCTCTCCTCTCTGCTTAATTTTCAACAAGGAGTATTCTTTCAAAAGGATTCCTTTGTGAAAGTTTCTTTCAAAAAGATCCCTTGGCGAAAGAATTTGTAAACTTCCTTTCAAAAAGGAGTATTCTTTCCAAATTCCTTGACAAAAGATCTTTCAAAAAGGATTCTTCAATGATAGAATCACTTACGGTCTTTCAAAAGGTTCCCTTGGTGTCTTGATGTCTTATGAAACGGGTTCCTCAATGAAAGAACCCCTTTGTGAAAGTCTTTCTCAAAAGAATTCTTTGGTGTCTTATAATTTGTCTTATTTTTGATCTTTGACATCTTGTGTCTTAGTGTCTGGATGTCTTATATCTTGGCGTCTAGCTTGGGGGTAGCTTGACTAGACTTGTCTTTTTTGTGATTGTCCTGCAATGCAGTTTGCAGCAGCTAGAGGCTTACATCCTTGCTGTAAGGTCTCTAGCCAAGCTAGCCATACTTATCAGCGGTGTCTTTTTTCGATCAGAGTGTCTTATCGTGTCTGAATATTTTATGGTGTCTTAACGCTTTTTGTTTTTTCACCTAACATTTTTGTTTGCAACTAACATGGTTTTGGTGAGATCGCAATAGGCTTTGAAGGATCGAGGACCTGTGTTCTCTTCACATCTTGGTAAAGCTCGTTCTACATCAGGTATATTGGATTGAAGGATCGCTTCCTCTACGTTTTTGGTATATTCCCTTCAATTTGTTTCTACTTTAGCTCGCACATGCTTAGACACATATGCTCACTAAAGTGAGGGCAAAATGTTATGGCGTAAAATTGCACCTAGTGCAATTTCCTATAATATTACCTCACTTTAGCCTTATAAACCCGACAATGCAAAAATCTGCCATCTTTGCCTTGCCTTTGTCGTTTTTTGTCAGTGAGGGAATTTTTTTCTGGGACTCTCGTGCGTCATGTAGATGTCTACGCATCTTGCTGGCATCTTGACATGATTCTTGGGTTAGTAGATGTTGGAGGCGTTACATTCTCTGTCACCTTGCGAATTGCAACCTTGTAATGTTCCCTTTTTAGCTCGTTCTAGCTTCTTGGTAGGTTAGCCTATTATTTGGCCCTCGTAGACTAATGCAGTTGGTTAGAGGGTCCTGTTTGGCAGTTACTTGAGTGTTTTCTTCTCCAGAGCTCAGTTTGGTTCAAGGTTGGCCTTTGTTTGGTGATTCAAGACTCAGTTTCACACACTTACTATTTATAGTAAGTCATCTAGCCAGTGGAGCCCAGTGTTTCTATATATAGTAAAGCACTTGGACGTATCATGGATGTAGTGTCGATCTTCGGTTTTAGTTGGCATGGTGAAATAAAGTGTATTAAGCAAGTTATATCATTTAATTATTATTAGAGGTGGCTTTAATAATAATTAATATTATAAAATCATATTATAAAGTTATAATTTCACTTTATGTCTAATGGGGCCATGAGACATAAAAAGACTCATTAATGTTTAATTAATTGGGCGCCCACTTTGAGGAGACATTTAATAAAGTTAAATTGCACATTTGATATTATATTGAAATGAATTTAAAAATGCTTTTTGGGGGTCGACCTCTTTAAGGAGGCTATATAAAGCCATCATAAGGAATTATTCAATTCATTGGATTATATTATACTTATGCCTTTTTGGTGAGTTGTCGTGAGGAGAAGAAGAACGAGGGTTTTTGCACTTCTTGATCATTGAGAACATTGTCTCTCTTTGATTTTTGCATTCTTGAGGTTGTCCCCATTTTTGAAGTGATATCCGGAAGATGTGAACTAGCTCATTCACCATTCCTGTGAGCTAGTAATCTTGGTGAGGGAATGTTATTGGGCCATGAAAATCATAATTATGATGAGTTGCTTATGGAGATTTGAAAGGGGAATTATCCTTAATGGAAAATAAAATATAATGTTGATTATATTTTATTATTATTTCATAATCCACTTGCCATGTCAAAGCAATCTTATGAAAAAGATAGGAGAGGAGTTTAATACAAATAAAATATTATTTTTCTTCCTTAAGTGGCCAAAAAGAATCAAATCTGATCATGAGTTGGTCGACCCACATGGGATCAAATCTGATTTGCTTCTAGAAGTTAATTCTCTCTCCTAAGGTGGTTTAAGAAGGCATCTAATATTTTAATATTCAAGACCAAATCAGATTCTTTCTAAGTCAATTTGGTCAAGGGCGGTCTAGTACCTTAATGGAAAAGGCATTGAATATTTTAATAAGATAAAATCAGATCCTTTGGATAACGGCGGCTTAGATGCCTTAGTAAAGAAGGCATTGAATATTTTAATAAGATAAAATCAAATCCTTTGGATAAGGGCAGTTTAGATGCCTTAGTGATGAAGTCATTGAATATTTAAATAAAAACAAATCAAATTCTCCTTCTATGGTGGTTTGGACTAGGAGTCTAATTTAAGAAGGCATTGAGGGCTGTGAGAGCATTATGTTGGATTGATATTTTGAAAAACATTCTGAAAAGAGTCTTCTCTTGGCTAGAAGTGAATTTCAGTTGATTCAATGTGGTATTCCCTTGCAATACCTGTGGTTTGGTGATGGCCCCATTCCACCATGAGAGGTGAATTTGCATGAAGTTCATCATAGAGCTTAATTGACAAGTTTTTGAGGAGTTAGGACTTTAAAAGCTAGGGTTTGAATACTTGTTTATTGCAGGTCCAAGGAAGAATAAGGTGGTTTGGATTGCGTTTGGTGTGTAGGAACAAGTTACTCCATTTTTGGCATATTGGGTCTTCATTTTTGAGGAGTTTTGCATTGTGGGTTGGCTGGAAATCCATATCAAATTATCACAGGTTGCTGGAAATCAAGTTTCAGACTTGACATCAACCATATTTCAGCCTTTTTCAAGCATAGGAGGCAAGCTGGGCTAATTCACTACCTTTCTGAGCTAGGTGATTTCAGCATTTGAGCTATTTTTGCAATATTTGATGAGTTTCAGCATTTCTAAGTCATCTACAATCAAGTACAGATTGCGTACCTGCTGTTACAGAGCTTTTACCAGTCATATCAGACCACCAACAGTGCTGCAACAATTTAATTTCAATCAAGGATTGAAGGGTAGTTCATCAAGACTACCTAGGGTTTCATTCTTCAATTATTTGACTAGGGTTTGGTATACATTTTGGCCATTTTGCATGTTGTATGTAATCTGATTTTCTAAATCAGACTATCTGATTGTAAGCTACTATCAGTCCTCTATTTGTAATCAGATTGTTCATTCAAATAAGAAGCCATCATCGTTTTCTGGGTATGTCATTCACATGTTTTGATTGATTTAAACTTCATCAATTGGTATTGTTTTATGTTATAATTGAACTACATGGTATGATGACACATAGAACCAATATCTACATATTAAGCTAGCAAGGTGAAAAATTGGTTGAGATAAGGTAGGCTTCTTACAAGGGAGCACAACAGAATAAGGCAAGATAGGAGACCAAGAAACCAAAACGTGGACCTAAAACATGCCACAAGCAAGCTCACACTTCCAACATTTGATGGTAGCGGGAAGGTCACAGTAAGAGCTTGGATTCACAAGCTGGATACCTTCTTGACTCTTTGGCCTATGGCAGAGGATGTTGCAATCAAGTTTGCAACTTTGCACTTGGATGGGTTAGCTCATGATTGGTGGCACCATGGGATGGTCACCTTGCAACATCACCTCATCACCACTTACCAGGAATTCATTGACAAGTTGATTGAGCGCTTTGACAGGAAAGACCCATAATTATATTTCAGAGAGCTTGCTCAACTCAAGCAAGTGGGGATTTTGGAGGTGTATATTAGTGAATTTCAGAAGCTTTTAATTATGGTCTCTAGCATATTTGAAAGAAGGTTAGTTATCTTATTCATAGAGGGATTAGTTGAGCCCATGAGAGGATCGGTCAAGGCTTTTGATCCCCCTTCATTACAGGAGGCAATGAAGAAGGCACGAAGTATGGAGTTGGATGCTCCAAAGAAGCAGTCTTCTACTAAAGATATTACTTCTTCCAGCAATGAGAATCCTCAACAAACTCTTGGTAAGAAAAAGAAGTCAGTAGCTAAGGTGGATGAGGAGTCACGAGATGAATGGAGGAAGAAGCAATTGTGTTACTAGTGCAAAGGACTCTACAACAAAGAGCATGAGTGTCCTTTGAGGCCTAAGGGCAAGGCTAATCGTATGATGTGGGTTTATTACGAGGATTCTGATTCTGAAAATTCAGACCAACAAGGTGCTCCAGAGGATGATGAGGTGGGAAAAGCCTCTATAGAGTCTGGACCTGATGCAAATTTGTCTCCTTTGGCCTTATTTGCTAATGGATAGAAAGGGACTTCATTCAGAATCAGGGGAACGATTAATGGACAATGTTGCATTGCTATGCTTGACACTGGAGCAACGCATAATTTTATTGATGAGGGGTTTGTGGCTAGTTGTAGACTTCAGACAGAGGACTTCGTTGGATTTAGAGTTAGAGTTGCCGATGGATATACCCTCACTTGCACCAGGCGGATATGTAATCTCACTTTGTTATTGAATGACTATGAGTTATAGGCTAACTTCTATGTGGTTAACATGGGTGAGATGAACATAGTGTTGGGCATGAAATGGCTCCAAGACGTTGGAGAATTCACCCTCAACGTACTTAAAATGGAGATGAAGTTCAAAATGAATGGTAGAGGCTACATGTTGAGGGGAATTGCAGAAAGGAGCTTGTGTTCTATCTCTCTCTGTAGAGAGAAGAGCGGAAGGGGACAGAAGGAGATGGTACAAGAGGAGGCATGCAAGCTAGTGCAGGAGTTTGATTCTACTCGTTGCTCCAACGGTTTGGAGAGGGATGACTTAGGTCAGCATGGAGTAGTTGTGCAGTTTGTGACTAATTCATTATTCAAGGTTGATGCTGGATTGGTATATGACAATCCACTCTTCGAGCTTGATGCTGATCTTCCTCCAGGTACCAGTACAGAGTTGGGCGATAATTGCAGTGTTTGGGATCCTTCTAGTGCATCAAGATTCCAGGCAGGGTTCACTGAGGAGTTTTACCGTGTGTGCACGGTGAGGAGTGCCTTCAATTTTGCTTTTGATTCACTTGTACACGATTTGTATGATATCTTACCTTGCCCAGACATGGGAAGCAAATTTTGTCAGCATTTTGAGTTGCTTCCCCTTGTGGTTCATACTCTTAAGACACCTAATCTTGAGGTGGGCATGGTTCATAGTGGTTTGCCAGTTGTTCTGATGCTGGTGTTGCAGGAGTTGGTTGGTGATATCAGGGACATTACACAGTTCTTCCCTTGGGACTCAGGTGGAGTGATCTTTCAAAGGGTTTTCTTTTGGCAGTTGAGATTGCTTGAGGACAAGCAATTTCAGGGAGGGCGGATTGTAATGTCCCCTTTTTAGCTTGTTCTAGCTTCTTGGTAGATTAGCCTATTATTTGGCCCTTGTAGGCTAATGCAGTTGGTTAGAGGGTCCTGGTTGGCAGTTACTTGAGTGTTTTCTTCTCCAGAGCTCATTTTGGTTTAGGATTGCCCTTCATTTGGTGATTCAGGACTTAGTTTCACACACTTACTATTTATACTAAGTCATCTAGCTAGCGGAGTCTAGTGTTTCTATATATAGTAAGGCACCTGGACATATCATGGATGCAGTGTCAATCTTTGGTTTTAGTTGGCATGGTGAAATAAGGTGTATTGAGCAAGTTATATCATTTAATTATTATTAAAGGTGGCTTTAATAATAATTAATATTATAAAATCATTAACTCTAAATCACTTGGCACCTAGGCTTGAAATTTCATCCTTCTGGGGTGTTCAGTATACTTGAAGCTGTAGTAAGGGTTTTCATGGTGAAAAATCTCATATTTAGAGCAATCGACCACTCCTAGGTTCATCCTTATTGCTGCTAGAAGTTTTCAGAATTTGAGATATCATTTTGTAATCTTTTGAGTATGAAAACATCAATGTAAAGACATCTATTATAGCTGCTGTTAATAAAATCTCAGTTTGCTGCATTTATTAGTTGCATTATATTAATTGGAATATATTACCTTTCATGCATTTGCCTTGCTTGGCATCTTGATTGAAAAAAATACAAAAAAATCACAAAACTTTCAAAAAACACAAAGAAATACACAAGTTGCATTTCAGAACTCTTCACCAGGTTAGGAGGGTTCTTACAAACGACCCCTGCGAACCTTGACTGCCTGAAAACGTCCTCTTACCTCCTAAAAACACTTTTGAACTTCATTCTATAAAGTCTCTCAATTCATTCACTATCTACCACTTCTATTCACTCAATCTTCCTTCTTGTTCTTCCCATTCTACATTTTACACCATTGCTATTGTTTCTGCACATTGACTATTGATGGTTTTCAAGCTTCATACTATTGGTGTGATTGTCTTGCTCTCTTCCTTCTCTCGGCTTCTCCAAGCACGTAGAAAGGAGGGTAACACATTTGTTTACTTGCTTGTCTTATTTATAGAATAGCATCTAGATTGTCTTTGCCTTATATAAGTTGTGTGTATTTCCATTTCTTTATCATTTTCTCTATACTGTGGTCTTGCGGCTATCTGTGGAGGTGGTAACACCAAAACGGGGGTTTGACTAAGGCAAACTCCAAAGCACAACTACGACACTTTTTCGTTGTCATGTATGTAGGTACAATTTGTTCGTGAGGAGCTTGTAGGAGGCTAGACCTTCGGCGAGTTGGTCTTCGTCCTTCTTTCTCGTCATTTTGTTATTAGATAGTTTGTCTTTCAAGTTATAGTATTCTTGTTGTTTCCTTTCATTTCATGCATTTCTTTATTTATTGTTAAACTGCTAGTTTAAGACTCTCGGGTTGTTAGCACCCCTTATGAGTTTCAGCCTGTGAGCTCCATTCCATGTCCGTACGAGACGCCAACACGCCTCTAAGGCGACAACGCGACGCACTGTCATTTGACTCACGTGCTAGTGTCCTCTACCAAAGAGCCAGTCAACTTACAGTCTGAGACCTTTGCGGTTTGTTCACTCGTTTCTCGAAAACCTCCATAAAAAAACATAAAAAGTAGAGCTTAGCTTGCCCTTCCTTTTTCAGCCTATTTCCTTTTGGTTAATCTTGAGGTGGTCTTGAGATAGTTGAGGGCAATTTGTTCCCTATTGACTCTTCTTTGTCCTAGAGACATAGGAGTAGCAAATCCCCTCTACAACAATATAAAACATTACTTTAATACCCTCCCTTAATGGTCATTCTACTAACTACATCGAGCTTATCTCAAATTTTTACAAATTTTTCAGGACTCGAGGACTTGGTAAGAATGTCTGTAGTTTGGTCATCAATTGGACAATATTGCAACATCATTGATCCATATTCTACAAGTTGTCTAATGAAATGACAATGAAGCTCCACATGTTTGGTACGCTCATGGAAGATTGGATTCTTGGCAAGCTTTCACACCCTTTGATTGTCACAAAACAAGGGTAAAGGCCTTGCTTGAGACATTTGCATATTTGAAAGCATCCTTCGAAGCCATATTGCCTCACATGTTGGTTTGATTGTTCCTTGATACTTTGCTTTTGTCGAGGAAAGAGCTATTGTTTGCTGCTTCTTATTGGTCCATGTGACTACACCCATACCAAGGCTGAAAACATATTCAAAAGTGGACTTCCTGTCATCAACTAAACTTGCCCAATTTGAATCTATGAACCCATCTAGGCGAGGATCTTTGCTTTTGCTATACATAATGCCAAAGTCAAGTGCCTCTTTCACATATCTTAGTACTTGCTTTGTTGCAACCAATGTTTTGGCCTTTGGGGCTATCATAAAATGTGAAATGTAACTCACAACATAACTCAAATCAGGTCTAGTGGTTGTAAGATAGATAAAGCTGCCCATTAGTCGTTTGAATGTTGACTCATTGATCACTTTTGAGTTGGTTTTGGTTGAAAGCTTCAACTCTTTCTCCATAGGTGTAGACAAAATTTTGCAATCTATCATTCTAAACTTGTCTAACAAACTCCGAGCATATTTAGATTGAGAAATAAAAATACCACCATCTGTCTGCCAAACCTCTACAACTAGGCAATAATGTAGGAGGCCTAAGGCTTTCATGTCAAAAGCCTTACACAAATTACATTTAATTTCTTCAATCAAATGCGCCTCACTACGTATAATGATGCTATCATCCACATAAATGACTAGAAGGATGATTTCATTGCCTATGCTTTTGACATATAGATTTGGATTTGAAGGACTTCGCTGTAATCCTTCTTGATCTAGATACCTATCAATCTTAATGTACCATGCCTCGGGTGTCTGCTTCAGACCATAAAGAGCTTTCATCAATCTGCATACTTGATGCTCCTTTCTTGCAACCTGAAAACTTTGAGGTTGAGTCATGTACACTTCTTCCTTTAAGTCACCATTGAGGAAGGCACTCTTCATGTCCATTTGATGGACTTTTTAGCTAAATTGTGCTGCCATGGCTAGAACTAACTGGATGGTGCTCATCTTTGCTATAGGAGCAAAGGTTTCCTCATAATCAATACCTTCTCTTTGCGAGAACCCTTTAGCAACCAACTGTGCTTTGTACTTGTCAAGTGTACCATTAGCTTTGTACTTGAGTTTGTACACCTATTTGCAGCCAATGGGTTTTTTCCTTGGTCGAAGATTTGAAAGAACCCAAGGCTTATTTTTTCATATTTTTTTGTTCGATTTCCATGGCCTTTCCCCATTCAAGTTTATCTTTTGCTTCAACAAACACTTGTGGCTCATACACTCCTTGAATATTGGCCATAAGAGCAAAGTTAATTATGTTTTGCTTGCTCTTGCCTCTAGATGATTGACCTTTGACCATTTCTTCATTCCAAACATCACCAATGAGTTTTTCCCACCACTTATGTCTCTTTGAAAAAACCCCTCCATCCAAATTAGCATGGTCATCATGACTCGGCTTCCTATTTTTGTGTCATTTGGATGCTGATCTAGGTTATCATCAATAAAAACTGGATTTATTTCCTCGTGCTCTAAATTCCCCCCTTCAAGTCGAGCTTCCTGAAGTTGAATACCTGAATCCTTAGCAAGAATAGGCTGGTTATCAATAGATTCTGTATCTCAAAAGATGTCGGAAAAGGCCTTGCTTCCTCATCAATCACAACATCTCTATTGAAACTCAAGCGGTTAGTGTCAACATCAATCAACTTGTAGGCCTTATGATTGTAATTGTACCTTGTAAGCATCGATTTCTTACTCTTAGGATCTAGTTTGGTTCGCTTTTCATCTGAAATCCAGACATATGCAATAGAATGAAAAACCTTAAGATGATTAACTATCGGTTTCCTCCCAAACCATACTTCCTCTAGGGTTTGATGTTTTACCGCTTGTGTGGGAGACCTATTGAGCAAATAAATCGTAGTATATATTGCCCCAACGCAAAATCTCTTGGGAACATTCTTGTTCTCCAGCATACATTGGGCCATCTCTGTGATAGTACAGTTTCATCTCTCATGTACTCCATTTTGCTGTGGAATATAGGGTGTGGTAAATTGTCTTTTGATGCCATGTTTAGCACAAAAGTTGTGGAATTCTTTAGAACAAAATTTGCCTCCATTATCAGATCTAAGAGTGGTTATGGCACACCTAGGCTCTTTCTACTAAGGCCTTGAACTTTTGAAACTCATTAAACACCTCAGATTTTAATTTTAGAAAAATATACCCACATTTTCCTACTAAAATCATCCACAAACAAAAGAAAATACCTGCACCCAGTGATTGATGTCGTGTTCATTGGTCCACAAAGATCTGCATGAACTAGTTGTAGGACTCTCTTGGATCTCCAAGCTTGTCCATCATCAAAGGGTGTTCTATGTTGCTTCCTAGCTTGGCAAGCCTTGCACACACCTTGTATTTGTTGTTGAATGTCATTAATGCCATCTACCAAGTTCTCTTGGGCCAATTGAGAGAGGTAGGACATATTGAGGCATCCATACCGTTGATGCCAAAGAGTAGTAAAGGTTGATGCACTCTTGGTTGCCATTGCATGTTCCTTGACTTGTCCATTTTCAACTAATCTATATCGTCCATGATCTTCTATACCAAAAGCAATAGTCTTCTTGGTATCCTTGTCAATGATATTGCATTTGTGTTTGCTGAAAATGACATCTAAATTAGGACTATGTCGCATAATTTGACTTACTGAAAGTAGATTGAGCTCCATTCCAAGTACGTAGCATGCATTGAGAAAAAGTAACTTTTTCCCTCTAGAGGCTAGTTGCACAATCTCTTTGCTTTCAATTGTGTACTTATCACCACCACCAAAGATCACTGAATTCGAGCAAGCAGTGCATTCTGTGAACTAGTCTCGCCTATTGGTGAAGTGATGCGAGGCTTTTAAATCGATGTACTATGTAGATGACTCTGACTAATCTATTGGTCTTTGGGCCATGGAGGCATAGAAAGCTGATGCTTACTCTTCTGAATGCTTTGCGACATGAGCCTTCTGCTGATTCTATTGAGGTCTTGCTTAGTTGGATTTTTGTTCAACCAACATCTTTTTGTAGTGCTTCTTCATATGACCCAAATTACCACAATAATGAGATGTGATGTTTTTCAAATTCTTTGTTGCATCATATGATCCAAATTACCACAATAATGAGATGTGATGTTTTTCAAGTTCTTTGTTGCATCCTTGTTGTGAGCTTGTCCTTTCTTGTGTGACCATTTGCCCATGCCTTTGTTGTTGGCTGCAAATGCTTATTCCACACTTGTTTCACTACTGCTACTGAACTATTTCTTCCATCTGTTATGTTGTAAGAGCTTATTGCATAGCTCTTCAAACTTCAGGTCAACATCCGTAGTAGTGATATTGAGCGTCTCAATGAAATGCTCATAAGCATGTGGTACGCTTCCTTACCACCATGCCCTCTTCTTCCATCTTTCGACCAATGGTTGACAATTGATCTTTGATGTCCTTGATCTTGAGTAAATGCTCCTGCAAGGACATTTTCTCATCCAGTGTGATAAAAAAACATATTCTACATAAAGAAGGTCCTACCTTTATCTGAAGTTTCATGAACGTTGTGTAGATGCTTCCAACTGTCAGGTGAAGTTGTCCCCATTTGGACTAAAGGAAGCATGGCATTGCTCACTGATAATTTGATCAACATGATTGATTCTCTGTCACATTCATCAAACTTGTCCTAGTCTTTACCTGCGACCATTGTCCAGGTGGCGGTACTAAGGATGATCTTTTCGAGGCATTAGTACTCGAAGATTGTTAGCATGCGCTACTTCCAAATGTTGTAATTTGCACCAGTAAAATGCTGATTGCCTTCCAACATGAGGTTGGGTAATGAAGCCATCCCTTTCATAATTCAAAATCATAGAAAACGAAGAAGCTTGCTGAAGGCCCTCGGTCACGGAGGGCCGAGAGCAGAAGGCTGCCCTAACTTACTGCAACTTAAGAGAGTGTTAGGAAATGAGGGACGAGAATGATGAGAACTATAGGGTCCTTTGATGATTCTGCAGACTCGAGACTTGAAATGAGGCTAGGTGAGTCGGTTTTCGGGGTTAACTCCGTGTCTCAAAGAGCTCTTTGTCCGAGGATGAAAGTGTGGCTCCAAGATAACAGCGCGACACGCTGGCTCTCTCAGGTGCGCTGGCGTCCGTACGACCAGAGGACTTAAGAGACAAGGTTGGACTCGAGAGAACAAACTAATGAGCTAGCTAGCTATGTTCGAAAGGCCAAAATGACACTAGGACAAAGATAAAGTATGTGCAAATATGACAAAGCAAATAAACAAGAGTAAGGATAGTGAGGATGATCTCACAAAGATGTTTGTTTGCCAGCTAGCTCCAAGATACTTCCACCTGCACACAAGAAAGAGGAAAATTGTTGGGGGGCTGTATAGGGGTCTGCCTCAGTTTTGGTGTTTCCACCTCCACGGACAACCAAGATGATGTAATGGAGAAAAGTATGCTAAAGCAAGAAATGGAGTAAAGAGCACTAAAGCACTACAAAATAGTGTTATGCTACTCAACCAAATCGTAGTGGAGAGGAGTAGAAAGCTTACCACCTCCACCGAGAGTTCACTAGCCAATGGGGGAGAAAATGAGAGGACTCAAGCCTCTGCTGCAATGGTGTTTGTTCCACACTTTCTCTAAGGAGTTGACGGAGTGTTGATATTGCTATTGTGAAGTACAAGAATGTTGCTTGAGAGATGGATGGAAGGCTTAGAGCTTGAATTGAATGCTTAAGGCTTGGAAGAGTGAATTTGAAGAAGAGATGAAGGAAAACGACCAAATTCGGGTTGGTTCGTCGAAGAGGGCGTTAAAATTCAACTTCCAATGGGAAGTGTAATGCCTTTGCAGGCACCAGACGCGGGAATCTGCCAGGGATGTAAGCGTGCCGCGCAAATGTCTGCGCGCCACGTAGGCATCCCAAATAGTTATTCCTTTGCTGACACACAAAATGGACGCCAAGTGGAACGAAGGCAACAGGCTTATGTGGAATTTTGCCTTTGGATTTGGTTTTCTAAGGTGAGGATGTGTAAACGGGGAATTTGCGTAAGGGGTGCAAATTCGCTCCTATACATTTTGCCCCCACTTTAGCAAGCACGAATATTGATGAGTGCTTCGGTAAAGTAGAGCGAAAAAGGTAGTAGAGTTAGAAATGTATACTTGAACTGTCGAGGAAGCAAACCACGATTTGGTGAACCTGAGAGTACAAGGCAAGCAAAGGACTTTATAGCTCCGCAAAACTATGAAGCTATAGAAAGAGGGCGCCTTACGCGGACCTACAAGGGAGGTGTATCCCAAAATCTCTCGCATGAAGGAGACCTAGGAAATAAGCGCCTTACAGGCCCACAGACCTGCGAGGAAGGTGTATCCCAAGATTTCTCGCATGAAGAAAACCCAAGAAATCAGACTCTGCAAAGTAAAAATGTGGCTTCACAAGCGCACTTATGAAGTGACATGTTTACCTGCAGATAGAACATGCCAGGAAGTGGCCACGCAGGCAAGTAAGTAGACAATCACACAGACCATCGACAAGTTGGAAAACTTTCAAATGGGTCCTTCGGGAACCCTTCAAAAGGAGGAGGGGTCCACTCAAGGGACGCACTGTTTGAAAGCGAGGTCTAGTCAGGTTGCCCCCAAGCTAGACGCAAAGATGTGGAATAGGTCTAGTTAGGCTGCCTCCAAGCTAGACGCAAAGAATTCATGTGAGATAAAAACTTTCAAAGGGGGGTCCCTTAGGGAACCCTTCAAGACAACAAGGGGTCCACTCAAGGGACGCGTTGTTCGAAAGCTGGTGTCTTCTTTCTCGAATCGATTCGTCATCAAGGAATCCTTTTGATAGATGTTCACTTCATCAAGGAATTCGAAAGGAAGAATATGCTCCCACATGAGGGGAAGATCAAAGCTGTACCCACTTCAGAGGAAGGTTCTCAAGTCCTTTCTTTACGAACCCTTGATGAAGGAAACATGTTCCGTTAGGGTTTCGAGTTGAGAATGCAATTCTTACAAAGAAATGTGAAGATTCTTGAGAAAAGATTCGTTGGCAACAAATGCGTTTTTTGAAGATCAAAGTGATTTAAAGGTGGCATTGTCACACATGAGAGGGACAACTCAAGCAAAGAAGAGAGAAAGATAAAGGAAAAGCAAAAAGGAAAGAGAGCACGAACAAAGGGCACAGAGGTAGCCTGATATTTCGGGGTCAGAACTGCTCATAAATATATAAGTATAATAATAGTATATAAATGAATTGTCATCAACCCCCTACTATATCAGGCCATGTGAAGAATTGCATGAGAAGACAAAAAATATAAAAAAATTTGGGTCAACATGGAAGGGAAGCCTAAATGCTCCCAACACTTTGCATCATCCCCAATTTGCCGAAAATCAATCACAAACATGGAAGAATGATGATAGAAATAGAAGAAGGTTTACAACACAAACACCACGCTTGTATCCAAGCACCAACAGGGGTGACGAGGGTCATCCAGGCACACATAGCACGATTACGGGGAAACACGTCACAACACATACACACATCTATTCTAAAGATAAAGAAGAGGTCTCCCTCTAACACTGATCAACCAAGAGGTTGTTCGCTTCCCACTCTAGATCATCGTAGGGGGAAGGAGGACAGGCCTGCAGTGGTGGAATGTTAAGGGAGGAGCTTCAAACCCTCCCGCAACAAGGGCTAAGGAAGAGGGACCCGCAAGGTCTCCTTCACTCAGCTCTTGTGGGTCTAAGGTCAATGACTTCGCGTCACTGACAAGATCAAAACTTCATCCATCGAGTTAAACATGCATTTAACAGGAATGCCATGTTTCACTTAGACGGACGAAGAATGTTGCGCCTGAGGTTCACCGCTAAGCTCATCGAGCAATTCAGGAGCTGTGCCAAACTCGAGAGAGGCTGGGATTGGTTCTATTACTAGGACAAAACAAGTCAGTGCGGGGCCACCTTTCGGAGAAGGTGGGCTCCTCTTACGTCCTTTGTTGTTGGAAGGACCACTCTATCTTCTGTTTCGTTGGAGGAGGTGAACTCCCCACAGACGAGGCAAGAAGAGCAGAGGAAGAGGAGGAAAGAACCGTAGCAGATACGATCGAGGTGTTAGTCATATCTACGGGCTTTGGGAAAGGTGGGACATCTAGAATGAATGTTAATAGAGGCGGCTCTACCAAAGGAGCGATGAACATCTACACCTTTTTGGGGTCAGGTGCATGTGCACTTGCAGTGGAAGCCGGAAGTGATACAAAGCTGGTTTGGACAAAAGCAGAGGGGAGGAGAGAGAAGGACGCAACAAAAGGTCTTGATACATGGGCAGTCATCTCCTCTTCCTTCCTCCGTAAGGCGGCTTGCTCAACCAAGAGAGCCTTTTGTCGGCGCTTGTGCTTGCGCACAAGGCGGTTTCTGCAATTGTTTGAACTAGAGGCCGAAGGTTGTGAAGGTACTAAAGGCTCCTACTTAGCTATTGGAGTGTCCTCCATAGCTATTTCCAGCAGAGGGACAGACTCTTGAACGAGAGCAAGAGGAACATGTTCAAAAATAGTAGGGGGAGTTGGCTCTAACGCCTTGACGACGGGCCTCTTCTCGTTCACTGCTTTAGGAGTAGAGGAGGTAGGAGGCTGGGACATAGGATTCCCCACGGGGGGCTTTCTATTTACTGTACCGAACGGGCCTAGGCTCCATGGGTGGGACAGGAAGCTTGAACACGAGACGCTTGGGCCCTCGCCAAGCGGGCATCATAGGATTCTCTTGCAAATGCCAGGTAGAAGCTGATGGCACCATAGTAGAGTGAGAGGAAGCGTCAGGTTGAACGACGAAGGAGGAAGGAGGATCTTGGGACCACTTCTCTTCTTCTCTCCTACGTGCCTTGGCGACATCACTGTCAGCTTTCAGGCAAGCCCTATGTGAAACAACAGAAGGTGAATGAGGGTATCTCACTTTCGACCTAGAACGCCCTTTCTTGTAATTTTGATATGTGCGATATAAGAGGTCCTTCCTAGGCGGGAGAGGACCAACGGGTGCAGGCCAAAAGTAATCTAAGGAGTTACTACCACCCGCAACCAACGGTCTATAGCCAGTGCCGTGGATCACATACACGGAACCCTCATGAGTGAATTTCAGACATTTATGCACAACTGAGGGAATTGCATTCATAGCTACCAGCCAGGGGATACCCAACTTCACTCTGAAGAGTTCAAACCTCGGGATAATAGCAAACATAAGGTTCACGGACTTAGGTCCGATGAGAACTAATAGGACAATACTGCCTATAGGAGGTACAAAAAGTCCGTTGTGCATGTAGACGGTACTCACAGGTGCATCGTATTCGTCCTTTTGAAAAAAGTTGATTAACATGATCTCCTCAGTTATAATGTTTACTTTAGATGTCGGATGAATGAGAACAACTGCAACGGTATTTCCATTTATCCTTGCAGGAATGTAGAGAGGAGATTGTTCTCTATTAAAGCCCATCGGCAGGTCTTGTGAAGTGAAGGTTATACCAGTACCACTGCTCACAGGCTATGCAGAGGGAATAGGTTGATGCAAAAAAGAGGCCATTACGCACACTAAACGATACTTCCACAGAGTCTCCTAAAGGCTACATGACAAGGTAGTGACCCAATTAAGGTTTTGTTACACAATACTTTTGGAACCTTCCAACTACGCCTACTAGGGGTCATAGGTTGGCTTGTAAGGCAAAAGCCTCACAACACTCTCAACTACAACACTCCTAGAACACAAGGAAAGGATCTTTCAGTATCGCAAAATGGAACCAAAATGGTTCACGTCGGGTTCATCAAAAATGTAAGAGAGGGGGACCAACCACGTCAAGGCCCTAGTCACGGAGGGCCAAGAGCAGAAGGTTGCCTTAACTTACCTTGGCTTAAGGGAGTGTTAGGAAACGAGGGACGAGAATGATGAGGACTATAGGGTCCTTCGATCACTCTGCAGACCCAAGACTTGAAATGAGGCTAGGCGAGTCGATTTTCGAGGTCAACTCTGTGTCTTAGAGAGCACTCTGTCCGAGGACGAAAGCGCGGCTCCAAGAGGACAGCACGACGCATTGGCGTCTCTCAGGTGCGCTGGCGTTTGCATGACTAGAGAATTGAAGAGACAAGGTTGGACTCAAGAGAACAAACTAACGGCCTAGCTAGCTCTGTCACTTATAATGTTCCTTGGCAGTCCATGAAGTTTAAAAATCTCCCTAAAGAAGAAATCAACAACTTTTGGAGCCTTATACTTTGAAGAAATGGCATGAAAATGAGCTTATTGAGTGAGCCTATCAACAATCACATAGATACAATCCTTACCTTACAACCTTGGAAGGCTTGTAATAAATTCCATGGAGATACCCTCTCATTTCTGATTTGGAATGGGTAGGGGTTGCAACAGCCTAGTTGGAAAAACATGCTTTGTTTTGTTTTGTTGGCACACCGTACACTCCCTAACATGCTTCAACACATCATTTTTGAGCCTTTTCCAACAAAAACATTCCCTTGCTTGTATGTCTTGTAGTAACCTGGATGACCAACAAGTGAAGTGTCATGACATGCTCTCAAGATTCTTTCCTTGAACTTCGATTCCAATACAAGATACACTCTATCCTTGTATAGGATGATCTCATCCACCACTTGGTACCTATCATTCTTGCAACTTCCCATCCAAAATATCAATAGCAAATGTGTTCTTGGCATACTTAGTAATTATAGAAGCCTTCCAATCAGCAGATATGTCAGTCATAGGGCATAAATAAGGCTTCCTAGAGAGTGCATCGACCACCACATTATGCTTTCCCTTAACATTCTCAATGTTGAAATCATAGGCTTGTAACTTACTCACCTATTTTTGTTGTCTATCATTCAAATCCTTTTGCTTGAGGAAGAATTTCAAGCTGTTATGATATGTTTTCACCACAAACTTCCCACAAACCAAAAATTTCTTGAATTTGGATTGCTAACATCTCTTTGTCATAAATAGAGAAACTCCTTTCTATCTCCTTGAGCTTCCTACTTTCAAATGCTATGGGGTTTCAATTTTGCATCAACACTACTCCAATCCCCTCTCTCGAAGCATCACATTCTAAAACAAAAGGAAGTGAGAAATTTGGAATAGCCAAAACAAGACATGAACTTATTACCTTCTTGCGCTTGTCAAAAACACTTTGTGTTGAAGGGCTCTAAGAGAAAGCCACTTTCTTTGTCAAATCTGTCAACGGGGTTGTAAGTTTTGAGAAACCTTTTACAAACTTCCTATAGTAGCTGCATAGTCCCACGAATCCCCTCAAATATGTCAAATTCCTTGGTCTATGTTTTCCTCATCCACACTAACCCCTTGGGCACTAATTTTGAACCCCAAATATAGTATTTCAGTCAAACCAAACCCACATTTGGATGAATTAGCGTAGAATGAATGCTGCTGAAGTATGCTAAGCACTTCATCTATGTGCCTCAAGTGATCTTCCCATGTTTTATTGAAAATCAAGATGTCATCAAAGAAGACCAACACAAATTTCCTCAGATGCAAAATAAATACCTGATTCATCATGATTGAAAGGTGGCGGGTGCATTGGTCAACCCAAATGGCATGACCAAGAACTCGTAGTGCCCATAGTGCTATCTGAAAGTTGTCTTGTGCACATCCTCATCTCGAACCTTTATCTGATGATACCTCGATCGTAGTCAATTTTGGAGAAGTATCTCGCACCATGAAGCTCATCTATCAACTCATTGATTTTGGGTAGCAATTTTGATTGTCCTTTTGTTGAGAGTTGTATAATCGACACACATCCTCATAGGACCATCTTTCTTCTTGACCAACACAACCAAAGAGGCAAAAGGGTTGGAGCTTGGTCGGATGTGTCCCATGTTCGATAGCTCCTTAATTATCTTCTCAATCTCCTCCTTGTACCTCCCGGGATGATGATAATGTGTAGTGATGATTGGCTTTGCTCCCTCCTCTAACTCAATCACATGTTGGAAACCTCTATTTGGTGGTAACCTTGGAGGAATTTTGCTGATCACCTTACATTGCTTGTCTAGAATGGATTAGATGTCAATGTGGTAAGACCTCCCATCCTTGGGTGGACTAATCAAGCACTCTGTTGGCCAAGTCACTTCTCTCCTACGAAAAGATCTCTCCATCCTCTTAGTTGAAACCACCATGGGCCCCCCATTGGATAAGCCCCAAAGAACAACCTCCTTCCCATTAGATTTGAAATTCAACTCCATGGTTTGATAGTTCTATGTGTATTCACCAAGTGAGTGCAACCATTGCACTCCTGAAACCAACTCAGTCTCACCAATGCCAATCATGAAGAAGTCATCTTGCATCTTGTGTCCTAGAGTCAACTCCAACTATTGAATCCTTTGGTTGCTGTAATGTCCCAATTTTAATGTCAACGTAAATTATTAATTTAGTTGTTAGAAATATTAAATTGGAAAAGGACAACTTAAATTAATAAAGTAAAAGTAACGTAAGTTATGAAAAGCAAATCAATTAATTAAGTTACTTTTAAATATGAAATTCTGAAATGAATTTAAAGGTGAAAATGGAAAAAAGAAGGGAATTCAAGCAATCACGGGAGTTACGTAAGGGAAAAGAATAAATTTTTTGACAAGCTCATTTGCAGAGAGTTATGGTTGATTGTAGATTTGGAGAGCTTGGTTCTTTTCGTCACTTGAGGACGAAAATCTTCAAGTTCATGATTTGGATGGAAACCCAAATCTATTTTGCATGTGGAATTCAATTCAAAATCCACACAGAGCTTTAATGTTCATTTGAAGGTTTGGTGAAGTCTGTGAAAGACTTTTCTGTATTTCAGTTCGGAATCAAAGGTTTGAGAATTGCAGGTTATTTTTGGGTGTTAAATGGAAAATCAGTGCTCATCAAACAACTCTTTAAGTAATACAAGAATTCACTGTTGGTTACAGTGGGAGACTCTTAGGGATTGTAATAATTTTTGAAGTTGTATATACTTATATTATTGAATTCTATGAATCTTGAATTATTCTGTCTGGATTGTCATATCTATTAGTTTTGGTGTAGCATGTTGGATAGCCGCGATTCTTATTGAAGAGACAAAAAAGCTTATGGTTTGGAGCTGTCCGATAAGAGGAAATTGATGTTTCAAATTCTTTGGTCCATGCCTTAGAGAAGAAGAAGTTGTGTCCATTTCATTGGCTATATATATTAAGGGAGGCGCTTGAAATAATTCCTTCTTGGATGAACTCGAAGCATCGTGGATTTTCAGAATATCAAGGCTTTGCTGTTGTAAACGTCTAGCTTTGAGAATTGGAGAGGTGAACTATACTATTCTTGGAGTCATGAAAAAATAGAGCAATATTGATAGCATTGCCCGTGAATGTGCCATGGCTACAAAAGGTGTGAATAGCATCGTCCTACCTGTCGATGGCTAATCCATGTGGATTGGTTGGACGTTATAAGGTGGACGAGAAATAAAGGAATAGCCGCTTAATGTTATTCGATTCCTTTTGAATATTGCGGAGTTCATTATTTGTTGGGAGCTGCTTAATAATTCATTGAGCCGATTAAACTGTTGGTGTATATAATATGTTATTTCATTGATGCTGTTTTTATGAGGAGCCATTTGTTAAGGGCTGAATATAAAGATGTTGGTTGCCGATATTCTTGAAGGGACCGCTGAAGATTAATATTGGGATCGCTGTGAAAGCTACACTTCTTGAAAACGTCAAATCTATATGAGGGAATCGATTCATAAGAAGGCAAAAGTGATCCTATTTGATTTCCTGGAGGCATGAATACCGTTTCTTTCTTGACTTGTGAGTGACGGAAAGGTGAAATCTTTAGTATAAGTCTCTCGTTGAAATTAAATCACAAACTGCTCCTTGTAGAAGACGCCAAAGTGACATAGCGTATAGCGGAGATGTGAAAATATCATGAGTCATCTGTTTAAGAAAGCACAATTTCCTTAGGAGGAGTAACACATGGTGACTATAATTATTTTTGGACTTCAATGGGATTCATGGTAAATCATGGTAGAGGATGGGTGTGTTCTTGCGGGTGTTATTGGTAAAGAAAGAGACGCATTTCATAACTGATTTCCTCTCGGGCTTTAGTCACCTTATGCCATCGCAGATGAAGAAATTAGTGGACTTTATTCAATTTGGACATCTTCATTTGAAACAGAGTCCTGAAACTGTGACATTGTGAGCTTGGTATGGTTTGGGACAACACTTCTTGGAGATGACACATACAAAATGTTATTTCCAGATTATTGTAATCCTAAATTGTTGAATTTGTAGATTATTGGAATAGGGCCTTTATTCCAGGCGGTTGGCTATAAAGTTCAAATTATTAACTGTTCTTAATTAGATGTTCTTTTTGCTCAACTGGTAATTTCATTGAATGATTATCTATCTATTGGGGATGGTTGTTAGCAAATTCTAAGTTATATTATATCTGAGGTGTTGTATTCTGAAAAGAAACGATTGCAAATTCTATTTAATCAATTTAGGGCAGTAGTTTCTAAAACTGTTTGACGAAATGCTTGTTCTACGAAGTTGATGAATCCGAAAAAAAAAAATGCAAAATAGGGTTGATCATTATAGTTGCATGGAATAGTATACCCATCTGCCACTATGACATTAAACTCTTCAAACCCTTGTGTCTTCAACCCTAAACTAGCCTCTAACCCCTCATCAATGAAATTGTGGGGTCCCATTATCAATCAAAACTGTCACCTTTTGTCCTTGCAAGACTCCTCTAATGCGGAAAAATTGATATCTAGGTGCTCCTAAAAGTGTTGCAAGTGTGCCACCTAGATGGTCTCCTCCTTGGTCTTCATGCTCAACCTCATCCACATTAATCTCTGGTTCCGCTTCTTCTGCGTTAGACTCCTCATTAGAGACCACATCTATATAATGTATTTGCCCCTTTCCCAAACACTCGTGACTTGGTTGCCATGACTCCCTGCATGTGAAACCATAGTTTTAGGACTCAGACTCGAACTCAACTCGACAACCCAAAATTTTGACTCGAACTTGGGACTTGGCAAAAACTCGGCATGGATTCGACAAAAAAAACCTCATAACTACACGAAGAAAAGAAATAAATGCATTTAGAGAACATAAAAGTCTAATTTGATTATCAATTTGTCATAATTTAAACATTACACATGTCATATGATCCTCAGACTCTCAAAATTTGAAATTTCAGCCACTATGTTTGTTATGTTAAGGTTCCAGAAGATTCTGAGCTCAAGACTTGGAAGTTTGAGCCTAAGACTCGGGAGTCTTGGAGCAAGACTTGGAGAATACTTGGAGCAAGACATGGTCGAGTATTCTCCAAGACTCGACTAACTCGGGTCGGGAGTTTGGTTGACTCGGCTTGATTGCCTCAGAGACTCGGGAGTTTGGAGAGTCTTGTAGAGTACTCAGAGAGTGCTCAAACTATGTGTAAAACATAGCTATTTCCTATTGAGTTCATTCTTGGATACCTCACTTTGGTTTAGCTTGGGGGGTAATGCCTTGGGTGGAGGCATGCTCTTTTGAGGAGGCATTTTTTGTAGAAATGGGGGTGCCTTCTTGGATTATAATCTGTCCTTTGCCATTGATCCTCCAAATTTAGTGCTCTCCTAATAGCTTCTTGCAAAGAACTTGGATCAAATGCCCTTACCAACCCTTTGAGGGGTTCAGCTAGGCCCTCTACAAAATGGACCGATGAGTCTCCTTTCTATCATATCTGGAGTCATCACAGAAAGCCTTTGGAATTTTGCTACATAGTGTTCCATGGTGCCTTCTTGCTCCAGCTGTGCTAGCTCTTTAAAATGAATCTTTGGGTCCCTCCTATCGAACCTTTCCGTCAATCTTTGGCTGAATTCTTCTAAGGTAGTGATTGAATCGTGTCTTTCAGTCACCATGCCACGATACTGCCATTTGTGGGCCACTCCCTCTAGATGCAAGGTAGCAAACTTGATGGCCTCTTCTTCAAACATTGGATTCAAAGAGAAGTACGTGTCCAAGTTTTGCAACCAAGCTCTTGTTCAACAACTTTCAGACCCATCAAAAGTAGGGATTGTAATTTTCTGCAAGTGGTGTTGTATATCCTTTCAGGGCTGTTCCTCATACCTTCTCCTCCTATGCCCGTTACTTGTCTTCATCTCATAGTACTCCACAAAAGACATGTTATGACGGATAGCAGCTCTTAGAGCATTACAATCATCATGATATCTTGTCATTTCATCTCCTTGAGCGGGCTGCTCTTCCTCCATGGGTAATGCCTCTCTTCTTTCTTGAAATTTGGCCCTAAATGTCCTTGGGTTGGGTTAGCTGAAACGTTGTCACCACCGGAGTTGCTCCCTTCGACAACAGTTTGAATAGGCCTACCAGCACTCAGTTGCTGATTCAGGCCTCTTGGACGTTGGACCACCTCAACCATAGTGTCCCTCATATTAGTTTGAAACTCTTCATTTTCCCTAATGAATTCTTGAGAGTTCTCTTCATCTTTGTCACCCATTGCTGTCTCTTTATTCTTCTCCCTTTGTTGATACCTTAATTCTCTGTCACTCAAGCTCATGAATCTGCATTACAAACACAGGCTGGCAGGATACAAAGGCTTTGATACCAATGTAATCTCCCCTTCCCTTTGGTCTAGGTTTTTTTGATTGGCTCAAACAATTATAATGGAAAACAAATAGATTTTTTTTTTCCTATCTTCATACCAAACACATAAACTGTTGTTTGCAACAGGTATGCTGCTAAAATATTAACATTAACTAATAAACATCATCTTTAGATAACAAATCTAAAGATTCATAATTGAGGGGTAAACTTGCATGGAACTCAATTAAACATCTTCAAAAGGCAATATAAACCAGATTTGAGCAAGATTGCATCATTGATAATGGTGGTTACAAAGCTGATTGCATGATTAAGATAAGAAGTTAGAACTAAGGAGCTGCTTCTGTTCAGATCTGGAATCTTCACAGAAATCACTAAGTGTGATGCTCCAATGGTATGACTACCCTTGGATGAGTGCAGCAGTAACAAGGAATGTTCAGCTGGGCTATGGAGGGACGTATGGCTAGTTTAAGGCTGGCAACAGCCACAAATCAGCTCCAAATCCTGCATAATTTTTCAAATCTGCCCCTCAATTGAAATCACCACCAAAGGATGGTCAAAGATGCTTCTGAAATAGCTGATTGGAAGATAACAACTGTAGCAACACTGTAGTGCACTGTAGTAGCAACATGGAACGATAGTTTACATACTCTCTGAGCAGCCGAGTAATCTCCAAAATATTTGCATGCCGAGTAATTTCTGCTTTTACTCGCAGGCAGTATGCAAATGGATTTTCTCATATCAAATTATGGAGTAATCACCAGTAGCTCACAAAAAACCCACAAACTTGGCATGTTTGTGTGTGTATAAATATGTCTGTGTGTGTATAGCGTGCAAACTTGGCATCTTGTGTATGTTTATTGTAATGTCCCCTTTTCAAGCCTAACTTTTCCTGTGACCGTTAGCCTTTCTTTGGGAACCCGAAGGCTAGTCGGAAGTTAAAATTAGGGTTTCCTAATTTTGAGGAGATCATTGCTCTGAGATGGTGGATTAAATGGCGGATTCCTTCTGGGTTTTCAGAGGGCTTCGCAGTGATATGATCATCTCGGCATTCAGAGCACTTTTTGGAATTTACTATTTTTAGTAAATTCTATTTTTGGCAGTTTTCTAGATGAGCTCGGGTTGGTTGACTTTCGGCTTCAGAATGATCAGTTGACTTCTTCAGTATTGGCTTCAGGGCACTGTCGGAGAAATAAGTTAAGTCATTTAAATTAAAAAGTCACGTTTTAATTATTATAATTTAACGTTGACCCTTGGCTTAGAATTAATGACTTAAAGTTGTTTTTAAAAGTGGGCCCTTGAGGGTGGCGCCTTCATTAAGAGATGATTTGATTATTCCCTAAGTCAAAGCAAGGGTATGAGGGGCGCATATTTCAAGAATGATATTTAATTAAAATGTCAAACTAAAGCCTTGAAGGAAAAGTACGCCCATCTTTGAGGGGATTGGGTTTTGACCTAAAAGCTCATTTTAGGGTTTTGTGAAGTCAACGGAAGAATTATAAAAGGGAGTCTTGGTGCATCATTTCGGCATCTTTGGTCTAATATATTGTTATGCTGCCGGATTGGCTCTGGAACTGCTTCGAGGAATGAAGGCCTCCTAGCTTGGGCATCGCTTCGTGTTTGCAAGACAACATCTAGTGGTGATTCAATCAATTTGGGAGTTGCATTTAGTTTGTGCTTCGTATTTAGCTTGCTGCATTCGTAGATCTGTTTTGGCATTTAGTGGTCTCAGCATATTTCATTGTTTTAGACAGCAGATTTCATGTTTTTATTCATATTTCAAAAAATACAAAAATACTGGTTCTGGGTATTGTCTCAATCCAATTGTTTGAAAAGGGCGAATCTATTCTCCAAGTTATAGAATTTTTAGTTGAGTCTGCAATTTTTAAAAGGAAAATCGATTTTCTCAGCTGGGCCGTACCTTTTCTTGCATTGGGATTTGTGCATTAATTCATTAGATGCATTTAGAGTCTGTTTCCTGGTCTTAGCTTGAGCGCCATCTTGCTGGGAGTATTGTGCTTCAGAAATCGTGTCATTTGAGCAAGTCACTCGGGAGTTGTGAGCATTTGAATACTTTCATAGGCTGCTGGTTTTACGTGCAAAATACAGATTTGTGGAAAACAATGAAAACAGAATTATTATTGTTTGTAATGGTGAATATTTCCAGTTCTAATCTCTTGACAGGCGTATAATCTTCACTCTGTAAACTGACAGTAGTACTGGCAGTGATTCTTAAACTTGTTCAATTCTGTTAGTAATGCTCAATTTCATTTGAAGCTTGTAATAGATAAACCTCCGCCCTATGGTAGCTACTTTCCCATCTTGGGTCAGCAAGCACATTCTGGGTGTCGAGTACTTCTAGTTTCAGCATTTATTCCAAGCATTGAATTCTGTAATCACTCCGTCATATGGTCGCCCCTCACTCCGCATTGGATTGGGTAGCACATACTTGACGTTGAGTTCCTTTCTGTATTTAGAGAAGAAGATCCTCTGACCATATGCTCGCCATCATCGGCGCCATCCTTGGTTAGAGTTGCTTTTTGCATAAGCAGTTTAATTCAGATCCTCTGACCAATGCTCACACCTTGCCCACATCGGGATCCTGGTGTACATTCTGGTTAGAGTTGCTTTCTGCACGTTTTGGTTTATCTTCTAACCTTAACGGGTGCATTGTTTGAAATCTGTTAATTGAAAAAAAAAAAAAAAATTGGTTTGGAATATTTCAGTGGTATCAGAGCCAAGATCTTGCCACCCTGTGAACAATCCGTCTATGAGTGACAGAGAAAAAAGGTACTTTGCAAGAGAAGACAAGAAGGTTGGAAAACAGTTCCAGCTTTATGAGCCTCCAGAAGGTCAGACAGCTTCAGGAATCTTGAGGGCTCATTGGGAGTCTTCTCAGGAAACAGACATGGCAGAAGGTGAGAGGTCAGTTGGGGGTAACGAGAGGATTACCAACAATAGAGATGACAGTGGAAAGGGGAGAGAAAGATCCATGAGTCCAGGAAAGAGATTTGAAAGAAAGATGGATGCCTTGATGGACATGGTATCTCTCATGATGGGGAAAGTGGGCCAGAACACCACTCCACAGAACAACTCAGGGCATAGAGGGGAGCATAGTGCTTCCAACCAGCATGATGAGCATGCAGCTCGGACGGTGTCAAACAACACTTACATTTCCTCCAGGCCGTTCAAACCCACCTTTTTGGCACCTGTAAACAATCAGCCAGATCCTGAAGAGAATGCTTCATTCGTGGAGCAGTTGAGACTGGGTCGTGCAGAGTATGATTCTCTACCTGCCGACATCAGGATGGATATGTCCTATAACGATTTCATGGATCATAAAAGGAAAAACAAAGGACAAGGGAGACACTATGATCAAAGAAGACCATCAAATCAAGGAGACTTGTACCAAGCTGTCAACAAGGTGACACTTCCACACTTTGACGGGAGTGATTCCAGTTCAGCCCGAGCTTGGATTCAGAAGCTGGATAACTATCTAGCTCTCAGACCTATGGCAGAAGAAGAAGCGATCAAGTTCGCTACGCTACACCTTGATGGGGTGGCGCACGAGTGGTGGTACCATGGCTTAATTACTCTGGGTCATCGGTCTATCACAACTTATGAGGAGTTCACTACCAGGCTCATTGAGAGGTTCGAGAAGAAGGATCCAGAAGTGCATTTTAGGGAGTTGGCACAGTTGAGACAGTATGGCACTGTTGAAGCCTACATAGCTGAGTTTCAAAGACTTTCAGTTATGGTCACTGGAATTACAGAAAGAAGATTAGTGATCCTATTCACTGAAGGATTGATGGAGCCACTCAAGGGTTGGATCAAAGCTTTTGATCCACCGTCCTTACAAGAAGCAATGAAAAAAGCTAGAAACATGGAGTGGGCTGCTCCCAAAGCAAAGTTCCCTTCCAAACCAGCCTTTCACAAAGGGGATAGAGGGAAAAGGTTTCATCAAAAGCCTCACCATAAGGAGTTTAAATCACAGAAACCCCATGGCTCAAGATTGGATCCAGAGACTATCAATGAACTCCGAAGGAAGGGGTTATGTTTCCGTTGTAGGGAAAAATGGTCCCAAGATCATGTGTGCCCAAATGGTGCTAAAATTCATCAAATTGAGTTCTATACAACTGATGAAAGCAATTCTGATTTTTTTGATCAGTAAGCTGATTTTGAGGACAGCGATGAAGAAAGTACTCCAGAAGAGTCTGAAGGTGAAAAAGAAAGTGGTGGTACATTGGCTCAACTTTCGAGCTTCCAAAAGAATGAGTCCTTTAAAGTTCGTGGGATGATCAAAGGGCAACGTATTGTTGCTTTAATTGACACTGGAGCAACACATAACTTCATAGATGAAGTTGTGGTGGCAAGGAAAGGATTGCAAACAAAATATTTTGAAGGGTTCAGAGTTATGGTTGCGGATGGGTTTCACATCTCATGCACCAAGAGGATTCCTAACATGTCAATGCAATTGGGCAATTACGAAGTCAAGGATGACTTCTACGTGGTCAATATTGGAGATACAGATGCTGTCCTTGGCATTCAATGGCTGCGATCTCTTGGAAAGATTTCTCTAAATTTGCAAACTATGGAGTTGAAGTTTCAATCTGATGGAAAGAAGGTGGTGTTGAGAGGAATGTCAAATGGTGGCCCTCGGATTGTGTCATTCAAGAGGATGGCGAAGTTGATACGTCATGATCAAGTGGAGTGGGCTGCGGAGTGCATGATTCTTCCAGCTAGTCCAGCTGAAACGAAAATAGAGCATCCTCCAGATATTCAGTCTTTACTCACCAAGAAGAGTAAAGTGTTTGCTGATTTACCCCCGGGACCTCCTCCTGATCGAGGTTCAGAACACATCATAGAGCTCAAAGAAGGAGCTAAACCGGTGATCACAACTCCATATCGGTATCCGAAGAGACAAAAGGATGAGATCGAGAAGAATATCCGGGAACTTTTGGAGATGGGTTTCATACGCCCAAGCAAGAGCCCTTTTGCATCTGCAGTGGTTCTTGTGAAAAAGAAGGATGGTACCATGTGCATGTGCGTGGACTATCGTGCTTTGAACCAAAGCACCATGAAAAATAGATACCCCATTCCCAGGATAGATGAGCTCATTGATGAGTTACATGGGGCTAAGTTCTTTTCGAAGATTGATCTGAGGTCGGGTTACCATCAGATACGAATGAGGGGATCAGATGTGGAAAAGACAGCTTTCAGATGTCACTATGGACATTTTGAATTCTTAGTCATGCCATTTGGGTTGACTAACGCTCCGGCTACCTTTCAGTCTTGCATGAACCGTGTCTTTCAGAATCAGTTACGAAGGTTTGTGCTGATATTTTTTGATGATATTCTGATCTACAGCAAGACTTGGGAGGATCACCTCAAGCACTTGGAGGAAGTGCTTAGTATCATGGAATCTGAGAGCTTATTTGCCAAAGCTTCCAAATGTGAATTTGGAATGGTGGAGTTACTGTACCTTGGCCACATAATCAGTGCTGAGGGAGTAAAGGTGGATCCGGAAAAAATCAAAGCAGTAGTTGATTGGCCACCTCCTGAGAGCTTGACCCAGTTGAAAGGTTTTTTGGGTCTTTGTGGATTTTATCGGAGATTCGTAAAGGGGTATTCACAGAATGCTGCTCCCCTTACTGATCTCACCAAAAAGGGAGCCTTTGCTTGGTCAGAAAAGGCTCAAATTGTGTTTGATAAATTCAAGAAGATCATGAGTTCGTGTCCAGTCTTGGCTATCCCGGATTTCTCCAAGCCATTCGAGCTGCAATGTGATGCTTCAGGTGAAGGAGTGGGGGCTGTCTTGATGCAAGACAAACACCCTATCGTGTTTGAAAGTAGAAAGTTACGGGGTGTGGAGAGGACATACTCAATCTATGATAAAGAAATGCTTGCTATTATGCATGCATTAGCCAAGTTCAGGCAGTACTTGGTGGGGAACAAATTTGTGGTTAAGACTGACCACAATAGCCTCAAGCATTTTATGCACCAGAAGGATTTAAATGAGAGGCAACAGAAATGGGTGAGTAAGCTTCAAGCTTACGACTTTGACATTGAATATGTCAAAGGAAAAAATAATGTTGTGGCCGATGCTCTCTCAGAAGGCCTCATCTTAGCTCATTGTGTGAGCTTACTGCAGATTGGAGGGACATGTTGCTTGCTGATTATGCCAAAAATCAGTTTGCAACCAGCATTCTGGAAGGTACTTTCCATGATGAAAAGTACCAGGTGGTTGAGGGATTGATTCAGTATAAGGGAAGAATCTTTCTGGTGGCTGATTCTAAGCTCAAGAAGAAGATTCTTTTGAATTTTCATGACATTCCAGTTGCTGGTCACCAAGGTTTTTTCAAGACCTATAGGTAGATCCGAGAAAGGTTTTCTTGGAAAGGTTTGAAGAGGAGGTCCAACGCTACATTCAGGAATGCCCTGTTTGTCAAGCAAATAAAAATGAGCATACATTGCCAGCCGGGTTGCTGCAACCACTTCCAATTCCCAATCAAAAATGGGAAAGCATTTCAATGGATTTCATCACTGGGTTGCCCAAGGCCCAAGGGAAGGATTGCATTTACGTGGTAGTTGACAGATTAACCAAGTTTGCTCATTTCTTTGCCATTACCAGCACCTTTTCTGCAGCCCAAGTTGCAGATTTGTTTTTTCGAGAAGTGTTTAGGCTTCATGGGTTGCCAAAGAATATTGTAAGTGATAGGGACAGCAAGTTCCTAAGTACCTTTTGGCAAGAAGTTTTCAGAATGAGTGGTACTGTGCTCACTCCAAGCACGAGTTATCACCCCCAAACTGATGGGCAGACAGAAGTGGTGAACAAGTGGCTGGAAGGCTACTTGAGAAATTATGTGTCAGAACAGCAGAAAGCTTGGGTTAAGTGGCTGCATATAGGCGAGTACTGCTACAACTCTACTTTTCATATGTCAATCAAAATGTCTCCTTTCTTGGCACTTTATGGGTATGAAGCACCCAACTTTGCAGATTTGGTGTTTGGAGACAGCAAAGCACCTTTAGCCAAGGATTTGTTGCAGCATAGTCAAGACATAATGAGATCCTTGAAGGATAATTTGCAGATTGCACAAAATCAGCAGAAGTTGTATGCTGATCAGAGACGAGTAGAGCGTTCTTTTGAGGTTGGGGATATGGTCTACCTCCGTCTACAACCTTATAGACAGTCTACTCTCAAGAAGAGTGGAGCTGAGAAGCTCAAACCCCGCTTCTATGGGCCATTTAGGGTCATCAGAAAGGTTGGGGCTGTAGCTTATGAATTAGAGCTACCTTCTGATAGCAGAGTGCATAACGTCTTCCACGTGTCTCGCCTCAACAAGGCACTTGGACACAATGTGGTTGCTTCTTCACAGTTGCCACTGTTAGATGAAGAAGGACAGTTGGTTCTAGTTCTCGAGGAGATACTTGATGTCAGAGAACGTTCCTTGAGGAATAGAACTATCAGAGAATGTTTGGTAAAGTGGAAGAACCTGCCTATGGAGGATGCAACTTGGGAAAGTGATGAGATATTGCAGCATCCTAGTTTGCAATTGCTTGAGGACAAGCAATCTTGGGGAGGGCGGACTGTAATGTCCCCTTTTCAAGCCTAACTTTTCCTGTGACCGTTAGCCTTTCTTTGGGAACCCGAAGGCTAGTCGGAAGTTAAAATTAGGGTTTCCTAATTTTGAGGAGATCATTGCTCTGAGATGGTGGATTAAATGGCGGATTCCTTCTGGGTTTTCAGAGGGCTTCGCAGTGATATGATCATCTCGGCATTCAGAGCACTTTTTGGAATTTACTATTTTTAGTAAATTCTATTTTTGGCAGTTTTCCAGATGAGCTCGGGTTGGTTGACTTTCGGCTTCAGAATGATCAGTTGACTTCTTCAGTATTGGCTTCAGGGCACTGTCGGAGAAATAAGTTAAGTCATTTAAATTAAAAAGTCACGTTTTAATTATTATAATTTAACGTTGACCCTTGGCTTAGAATTAATGACTTAAAGTTGTTTTTAAAAGTGGGCCCTTGAGGGTGGCGCCTTCATTAAGAGATGATTTGATTATTCCCTAAGTCAAAGCAAGGGTATGAGGGGCGCATATTTCAAGAATGATATTTAATTAAAATGTCAAACTAAAGCCTTGAAGGAAAAGTACGCCCATCTTTGAGGGGATTGGGTTTTGACCTAAAAGCTCATTTTAGGGTTTTGTGAAGTCAACGGAAGAATTATAAAAGGGAGTCTTGGTGCATCATTTCGGCATCTTTGGTCTAATATATTGTTATGCTGCCGGATTGGCTCTGGAACTGCTTCGAGGAATGAAGGCCTCCTAGCTTGGGCATCGCTTCGTGTTTGCAAGACAACATCTAGTGGTGATTCAATCAATTTGGGAGTTGCATTTAGTTTGTGCTTCGTATTTAGCTTGCTGCATTCGTAGATCTGTTTTGGCATTTAGTGGTCTCAGCATATTTCATTGTTTTAGACAGCAGATTTCATGTTTTTATTCATATTTCAAAAAATACAAAAATACTGGTTCTGGGTATTGTCTCAATCCAATTGTTTGAAAAGGGCGAATCTATTCTCCAAGTTATAGAATTTTTAGTTGAGTCTGCAATTTTTAAAAGAAAATCGATTTTCTCAGCTGGGCCGTACCTTTTCTTGCATTGGGATTTGTGCATTAATTCATTAGATGCATTTAGAGTCTGTTTCCTGGTCTTAGCTTGAGCGCCATCTTGCTGGGAGTATTGTGCTTCAGAAATCGTGTCATTTGAGCAAGTCACTTGGGAGTTGTGAGCATTTGAATACTTTCATAGGCTGCTGGTTTTACGTGCAAAATACAGATTTGTGGAAAACAATGAAAACAGAATTATTATTGTTTGTAATGGTGAATATTTCCAGTTCTAATCTCTTGACAGGCGTATAATCTTCACTCTGTAAACTGACAGTAGTACTGGCAGTGATTCTTAAACTTGTTCAATTCTGTTAGTAATGCTCAATTTCATTTGAAGCTTGTAATAGATAAACCTCCGCCCTATGGTAGCTACTTTCCCATCTTGGGTCAGCAAGCACATTCTGGGTGTCGAGTACTTCTAGTTTCAGCATTTATTCCAAGCATTGAATTCTGTAATCACTCCGTCATATGGTCGCCCCTCACTCCGCATTGGATTGGGTAGCACATACTTGACGTTGAGTTCCTTTCTGTATTTAGAGAAGAAGATCCTCTGACCATATGCTCGCCATCATCGGCGCCATCCTTGGTTAGAGTTGCTTTTTGCATAAGCAGTTTAATTCAGATCCTCTGACCAATGCTCACACCTTGCCCACATCGGGATCCTGGTGTACATTCTGGTTAGAGTTGCTTTCTGCACGTTTTGGTTTATCTTCTAACCTTAACGGGTGCATTGTTTGAAATCTGTTAATTGAAAAAACAAAAAAATTGGCTCGGAATATTTCATTTATAGATATGTGTGTGTGCACAGTGCAGTTCTGAGTATACACATACATAAATATCCACACACATTTTCCGAGTATTTGCCAAGTATTTGCCAAGTTTTTCCTGAGTCAAAATTTTTGGGCTTGCCGAGTACTCTCCAATTCCGAGTATGTAAACTATGCATGGAACCTTCAAAATGCTGGAGTCTTCAATAAGTCACTGTAGTGTGACTGTAGTAGCAACCATATAAACTTAAAACAAATGTTTTCAAAGCCTCAATGAATCAACACATTTGTGATTCTGGAATGAAATCACCTAACATGGGAAATAAGGGTTTTCGTCCTTGCCCCAAAATGCCTACTAGGGTTTGCGTCCCCACAGTCACACTTGGAAAAATAATTCCAAAACTTCTAGATGCCTTCACCCAGTCAATAGAGATATATTTATACCTACTTGATTTGAAGCTGGCACCCAACAAGCAAACTAGGTTGGCCCCAAAGAGAAATATTATTATTAAATTATTAATATTAAATCCTAAAACTTGGCGCCCAAAATTAGATCTAGGTCAACCCAAAATTCAAAATAAATAATATTAAAAAAATGTTAGCGTTTAAAAGCAATTTTTATTTTTATTTATTTATTCATTTCTTTATTTTTACATTTGGGTCGACCCAGCTAGGGCAAGGATATGACACTTGGCCACCCTAGGTACCTTATGAGATTATGGTAAGTGAAATGAAGGCAACTCCTATTGAAGCAATTGCTATGGTGTGTCTCATAAGATATTTGAAAAGAATTGAACAAGAGGAAGTTAGTAGATGGCCCAAGGTTGCTTTTAGTGACACCATGAGCAAAACAAAAAATACATGGATGAAAGCAAAACAAAAAATGGATGAGCAAATGGAATATATATTTGAATGCTTGCTTGTAATGACCACCCCACTTGTTGTTGTGCATTAATGGTTTGGAAATGGAGTGTAAACAACAACCTATGGCTCCAAAATGGTAACCAACTCCTTCAAAGCCTAGCTATTCTAACACTAATTTTATTGGCGAGTGTTCCTCACACAATGGCACCCCCAAACTAGTCAAAATTTCCCTCAAAACCTAGGCACCTTGCCTTGGGAACCCTGCACCCTTCCTCTAGGTTGAACGGCCTGCATAAAGATGGTACGGCTAGCAAATGAAGGGTCCAAACTGAATATTTTGACACTCATAAATTGCTGTTTAGTCTTCACAAAATTTGCCCACAATGGTCTCTGCTTTATTGCTTGGCAAACAAACTGAAATTTTGCAGCTCTTGCACATAGAGACTTGAAGACCAAGTAATGGGTGTAGAAGTTGGGCTAGGTGGTTGAATTTCTCTGCTTTTGCTGCCCTTAGACCTTTTACTGCTTGACAAAGATTTAAACTTATGACTGAGAACAAAATTATTTTCTTTTTGGGACTGTTTTCTTCTTGCCTATTGCCATTTAAAGCAGGCTAGTCTACGCTTTAAAATACCCTGAAACTACTTTGCATTTACCCAAATCCATTTTACTTTTTTTTTGATGATTCAATTTTTACTTGACCTAAAAGATTTGTTTCAATAGAGCCTTCAGTTTCTTTTTCATGTTTAATGTTTGCCGGTGCTTTGTTTTTCATTGCTAGAAAAAAAGGAAAGAGACAAAACAAAAACTATTGAGAAAGTGTAGAGGACCCACCTAGACCCATTTCGATAGAAAGTCGATCGCCTCTGGAAGAATCCACTTCTTTAAGACCCACTGCTCTTTTTTGTGCCCTAAACTCTGGACTTTGCAACAGCAATTAGTGAAACTTCTTCCCTGCAAGATTCTTGGCCCCTATGCCGCTCATTGCTGTTCACGTTGAGAGAGAGAGAAAGACTGATCCTATATATACTTTAGGATTTGTTAATATTATGTTTAATATTAATTTGTTCGATTTTCTCCTTTACCAAATATTTGGGGATTAATATGTTATTATATAGTATATTACGGTTGTATGATATATAGTAACATTAAATGTATATACTTTATGATTTGCTAATATTAAAGTTGAAATATAATTTGTTCAATTGTTTTCTTCATCAAATATTTGGGTATTAATGTGTTATTATATATAATTATGGTCGTATATTATATATTAACATTATGTATAATTATGGTCTTATTTATTATTTTTAAAAAGTTGATATAATACTTTTATATTATATTGATATATAGTTATTGTAATATATATTATTATATTAAAGAATTAATAGTTTTGTTCATGGATCAATGATCTGTATGATAAGATACAATAAATTAATATAATTATAAGATGGAGGTCTATAGAGAACTGAAAAGAAACTCCCTAACTGTTCCTTCTTGTGTCAACATTTGAAAAATTAAAAATAAAAAAAATAAAAAAATTTGAACAAATGTGTTCTCTCTCTTTCCTATTAATTGTGTGTTTGAGAAATAGGCAAATTGTCCTTATCTTCTTAGTCATTATAAGTGGTAGTCAATTGAAATTTCTCCCAATTGAATCTTCTTAAGTTTGTGGTGAATAATCATTAGGAATATTTAACTATTGCAAAACTTTTTGTTAGAATTCAAAGGGAAAAAGATAGCACAGGTCTTATTGCTTAGTAATTGTTATGCATTTAAAAGGAGGGGAAAACATTTAATTCTTTGTTATATTACTCTGTCATGTTTCAAGTTCGGTTGGGTACACATTTATTTAATAGACATTTTTAATAATTATTGTATTCTTTTCTTTTGGGAATTATTGCTTTGAAGGACGTAACCCTATAACTTTCATATGGAGCAGCTAGAGGAATGGGCATCATGAGGATGCCACCTTCCTTAGGAATCATGTGCATTGACACCATTCACATCTTATGAAGTTTTCATAGTGTTGGGTGTGTCATGTGGAGATGTGTGCTACCCATCTGTGCATGTTATTTTATTCTTCTCCCTTATTTTGCGTGCTGCCAACATGTATTTTCTGTGTTTTTTTTGCATCATTTGGTGTTGCACATGGCAGTGACACATGTTCATGTGTTACACATTATCATTGAGTAGTGCTTTTGTTTCAAAAAAGATTGTTGGTCTCATATCTGCATGTTCTTCCAAGATGGAGTTTGGGCATTACAATCCGTCATCCGGATATTGAGGCTATTGTGTTTCTGTTAATGTTAAGTGGTTTACCTAGTTTTTTCTCGGTATCAGTTTAGTTTGTAATTTGTTCTCCATATCAGCTATCTGCAGGTAGTTTAAATAGGATCTGCTTTTCAAGATGTGTATTTAAGATACTCAGTGCATATCTTTGGTGTTAAGCCTAAGCATATCTTTTTTGCTTGTTGGTGAAATCAAAGTCATATCTGTTCAGGAAGTCTATGGCATTCTTACTATGTGTTAAAGGTAAGTTTTATTAAAATAAACATCAAACTCTGGTGAGCTGTTCACAATTCAAACTTGTGCACACTAAATAATGTTGCACATTCTCGATGTATGCACCATTGTGGCTAGTCTTGAATCATGAGTCAGTTTTTAGTTTTTATTTTTACTATATATTTCATTACTTTTATTTAAGGAGTTGAGTACCCATAACGACTTGCTTTTAGTGTTAAGGTATTTTACAGCTCCTTGTATTCTTTTTCTACTCTTGTGCTTTACTATCATAACCTTTTTATGATGCAAAACCTGGAAACAGGGTTCTGGATTTCCAAATCCAATCTTATCTATAAGTGTTTATGGCCTTATACCACTGGAAGGAATGAAAATATGAAACTCAAATCTGACAACTCTGGAAACCAGGATTGCCTGAAAAACATGCAAAAACAAATTTCTATTTCCAGAAAGACCTTTAGCTTTTTCTGTTTAATTGCTAGCAGACAGAAGGGTTTGATAGTTTTTAATGAAGTACTCTTCTGTTGGTGAGCTTTATGGTTCATGATCTGTTGGCTTGTTAAAAAGGGCATAGTTTGTTTTTAGTTTATTACTCATTTATGGGAATTTATGTCAGATACCATAGGGTAGGGTGATAAGTGTGCTATATTCCAAAAGTCTGAAAGTTAATTATTTTTTATTACTTTATGTATGAAAACAGCCGCAGCAGAGTGGTGAATATCACAGGGGACTTCCAGTGTGGCAGTCCTCTATGGCGTCAAGCAACTTGACTGGAGAGTATGGCTGTAAGTATAGATATGGAACTGTACTGGAATCCAAGTATATGTTGGATTCCAAATTTGATCTGTTAAATGTTTTATTCCCAAGGTTGCATTGGCTTTGTTAGCTTTTTCATCCATAAGTAAGTTATTTAGATACTGTATTAAGTTGTGTTTGGACTTTAAAGTGTCTTATTTCTTGTAATCAGGCTGTCAGCTATCTTTGTTATTAATTAAACAATTGAGCTTAGATTTGAAAATCTTTGCATGTTTGTAACAAAGAATTTTATAGAAGTTTTCTTCTGGGTTTTTAAGATGAGTTCTTTCAAAATTAATGCCTTCATGTACTAAGAAACCAATTGTTGGGCTTATTTTGCAGCACATGGAGATGGGCTTGCTGCTAGAAGAGTCAGAAAGGTTGTACATCGTCGGACTGTTGATTATACTAGCACAGTTGTACGATATATGCAGGTTTGCAGCGATTAAATATAATCTTGTTATGAAAATTCTGGAGCTGACTTTAGAAGCTGTGTTGTTATACTTTCGAGATATTTTAACACTATTGAAGTTGTTTATTTTTTATATTTAATATTTAAAAAATATCTATTTGCTCCTCAGCTTTGTTTGAATGATGGAGTATTTATAAACATTTGGCTCTAGCTAGGTGAATGTTCAATTTGAGTGATCATCATCAAGAAACCTCTGGTTTCCTATCTTAATCTACAAATTTCCATAAGGAACAAACATATATCGACAATAAAGATATAACTTTGATTTCTTATTTCTCCTTATTGTTTCAAGTGGGTTGCTTAGCCTAAGTAGTTATTGAGTAATGATCTTACAAGTTTTCTTCTTAGTTGCAAAGAATCTTTTCTTTTGCTGAGTACAATGTTTAGGCATCTAATTTTATCCATCAGATAGATACTGGTTGCATTCAAATTTTGGCACCATTGTTTGTGAATTATTTTTGACTATGCCATGTATGCTTTTTCAACATACGGTTCTGAACAAGGAACTGTCTTAAATTTTTGACAATCTTCATCAAAATAAAGCTCTATATTTTTTCTATTAAGCAATATAAGATGCTTGAGTTTGAATTGAAAGATAGTTCTGCAATTGTGGATTTTTTGGTTAAGTCACAGCATCTTACTGGATCCTTCAACTGAAAAAAATTTGAAGTGAATCTATCTTCTTCAACTTATAAAGAGTTTTAGAATGTCAAACCACATAATTGAATTTTCAACTGGGGTCAAGCTGAACTACTGAAATCCAAAAATTAGAGAAGCATGCCAGGGTTATTATACGGTATTGCTGGATGCTTTCTGCTACACTCCATGCTAGGGATAATCTCAAAAATCCAAAAATACTTTTAACAGACTATCCTTGTTTGGAATAACTACTGGTCCTTGACCCCAGCGTAAGAGCAGTGAAAAAAGTATCACATTGTTTGTATACCTGAATTAATTCGACAGCTGAGGCATGAAGGGTGCCTCTCAAGGAAGTGAATTTAACAGTTGAATCGTCGATGCATTCTTCACTAGCAGTGGGTGGATCCGTCGCAGACAGCCTTTGTAATGTTTTGCCAGTCTAGGAACATGAGCAACCTCTGAAGTTGGTTTAGAAAAGCATACTTTTGGAGCCAGAATCTGGCAGCCATTTCACGATAAACCAAAGTGATGATAATCCCTTCCAGTGACTGAACATGAAGGGGTATTTTGCTTGTTAGCTTTCATCCTATTGGTATGACTTTAACTGTCATACCCTCCAGGTACTTGTGACATGCCAAACATATTTTCTGAACCTTCTCTTTCTGATCAACATCCTTTAATTTGCTATACATTTAAGTCGCTTACTTAGAATCCGATTAACATTAGGTAGGGCTTCGCATAAGGAATATGACTTGTTAAGATCTGGAGAATGGATGCTTTGGCTTTCTTGTCCTTAAATTTCAGTGGTAATTTCCACTGAAAACCATTCTGCACATACCTCTAGGGCCTAAGATGTGCTTCACAAGTTTTGGAGTGTTGTCTGAAATTGAGGAATGTGATTTCAAGAGTCTGTCTGAGATGTTGCTGCCCAGTCTTTGGAGCTGCCTTTTGTTTGCTGCTGCTTGTCACAAATCAAGCAGTTACAAATTTGAGTGTAATAGACAACACAAAGTGAACCGAGAGAATATAAACATAAAGAAAAGTTAAGCTGTCCTGATGTCTTAAAAAGAATTACTAAATTCATTGATGGTTGGCAAGCCTTCTGATGTGGCTTCATGGTGAAGTGTCAAGGCAATTGAGATTTGGGATGATAATTGTGCCAACATCGCTTTAAAACAATGAAGATATAATGAATTTGTCATACAATTTATATTCTAGCTTGGTACTTGGCTCTTCATCATGAAGGGTGGGGTGGGCATTTATGGGGTCCATAGAACTTTTAACACCATCTTTTCTAGTTGTGTCCAATCTTCAACATTTGAATTAGAATTGTAGACTTCCTTGGCTAAAAGGTTTGTTGCTGTATTTGCCTCCCTAAAACAGCAGGGCAGTAAAAACCTTTCAAATTAAGGGGCCATGTCTAAGGCTTCTATTAGAGGGTTATTGAGTATGATTTGGGAACCTCCTTCAATGGCAAGATGTTTGATGCCTAAAGACAACACAAAATTTACAACTACTAGGTATTACTGCTTCATATTTGTTCCCCTTTTGTGATGCTAATTTAATAGGTCATAATGAACTTACTTTCATCATTTCTTACAATACCTCTAGCATCCAACCTTCTAGGGTTAACTTTGCAAGCCTGATGGTGATTGATTGCTAGAACAAAGGACAAGAGCACAAGAGATTGCCGCAATTGTACTTGTTAAATAATAATTTATCCATGAACACATTTGTATTATGTGTACATTCATTACAAAGGATGTACAAGAAAGCTTTGAGCGGAAGGTATCTCCTAGATGAAGGAAGCTTTGAAGAGAGTGGGGATATATAGAGATATGTACAACCTTTAAAACAATACAATAAGCTTACATGACCATGTAAAAATATTTAAACTCATGTGGCTATTTCACACAATTACTGTTGATGCAGGTTTTAATCCTTTGCAATAGTAGGGGTTTCAACACTCCAGTTTAAATGCATTGGTTGCCGTATTTTCAAAGAACAGATTTAAAAAAAGAAAATTAAAATCTGTAGTGCTGAAAATTAAGTTGTTGAAGATTATTTGTCTGAAAGTAAAGAACTCAAATTTTAACATTTAATACCAGAATTTTGTTTCAGAAGAGCAAATTAATGCAAAGGAAAGCAAGACTTTCACATTCATAGTATAACATAGCAAATGTGTAGAAAGTGGGAAGCAAGCAAACTCTATATCCGTGAATTACTAATTAGTGAAATTGTAGAAATATCAAATAAGTCATCATCCATGTGTTCAAAAGGCAGAAAAATCACTTGGAGAGAAAAGCTAACATGTGAACTTTATTGATAGCTTAAGTTGAATAGTATCTTCCAGAATGAGACTTTAATAAGCAATTATTTTTCAAGAACCTTTAACACCTTCCTATCACACTGGATTTAACACAACCAAGCCTACACTTTAAGGTACAATCACATCAATGACTTTTCTAAAATTTAAAATTTCCAAATGAAATTAAAACATCCCTTTTCTTTTCAATTGTTTGACATCTCTAGATTTTTGGGTGTTGATATTTCTTGATTATACTTTATCCTATAAGAAATTAAGGATTAATGATAAAATATGAATGATTTTATTGTTATCTCCCTTATATTTTAGTGAACAATACAATGAAGACACAAAATTTGATATTTCTTTACTAAACATTAAACTAGTGCTCACTTTTAGTTGATTTTTCACTTCAAGGTTTTGACTGCTCTTATTACTATATTTGCTGAATGATTAGGGATTAATAATAAAAAATAGATGGTTATAGGATTATTGTTCTTATTATTTAGCAAACAAACACAACAAAGATATCAAATTCAATATATCTCCACAAAACATTAAATTGTTCCTCATGTTTATATTAATTAGGGAAAAGTAATTTATATCCAATCAAGGAGGATGTATCAGTTTGGTGTATTTGCCTTCCTAGAAGTTTCTTTGGTAAACCCAGAATTGCAAAAGGCAATTGGCAAGGTGGCCAAAACATAGTGATGCCATGAGCTTCAAAACATGGAGAGAATAAAATATGCCATCGAAAAAAATATTTTACTGTAGAATGTTTGAGCTAGATATGGACACTTAGAAGATGAATGCTGCCAGAGGCACCCTTAAAAAGGTAAGTGAAGGCATGCATGTTCAAGTACCTATATTTAATTGTAACCACATGAAGGAGAAACATTTTTTGTCATTGGATGATGTGCGAACTACAAAATGTAACTCTTCTGTCCTAAGCTACTATAATGTCCCACCCCAAATCTGAATTTTAACTTGCAATTTTTTTGCTCAATTAATTTTCAGTTTGACAGATGCTTCATTTTGTCAAACATTTGCATGCAGTTGTCTGAGACAAAGTGAATAGAAATTTGCATTGACATATAATGACAATAATATGAATAGTACTCATTCATAACAGTAAAGAGTTTTACTACATCATTCTGAAACTCAATACTTCCCACAAATACAATACATTTCTGAGTGCATTAATGACAGCAGTTTACAATGTGCACAGCAATAAGATTTCAGTCTATTAATGGACTGAATTAATCCTCAGTTACACTACCGTCAGATAATAGAAATGCAGCAACAAATACTTATATCAGAACTGTCAGATTTAACAGCAGATAAGTACCAATTTGGAATACACCTCCTCCTGAAGATGGCAACTATTTGCAACTCCATGCCTGGCTACTTGCTGCAGGTATTTGGGAATGCTTGGCAACTGATGAAGGTGGTCGACTTAATACAAAGGTGCAACAAACTTCCTATCCACCCATATCTTCACACTTCCAGCTAGAAACCCCACGTACCCTCTTACTCAGGCCATAGCACCCAGATATTGGTATCGGAAAATAAATAGTGTTGCAAGAGGTAATGTGTGGTGCCCAACTTATATAGAATATGTCCCTCAGGAAAAGACAGCAGTTATCAATGGCGTTTGAGCTAGGATAGGCTCACGCCCCTGTCACAGCCTCTATAACCTCAAACAAACACCCATGATCCAGCAAATGCCATCATACTTCGCCCAGCATATGGAAAACTTCAACGCAGGAGGCTTAGGCAGTTATCATGACCCTCAGAACAACTGTAACCAGAATACAAGGAGCGACTAATATGAAGCAGCAGCATTACCCTTCTCAGAAACCCATGTCCAAATCGGAATAGGAAACCACCAAACCAGCAACAATGGAAGTCTGCAATTCTCACGCCTAGGTAGGGTTTTCAGAGTTTTCAATCAGCAATAAGAATGTCACAAAGTCCTTCGACCAGCAAAGAAAGAACTAATGCAAAACATCCAGCAAGAGCATGAAGAGCACACAGGAAATATTGAGAGTGGGGAGGGTGGGGCAGTAAGTCATTATTTCAGAACTTTTAAACTTAAATCATCAGAATTAACAATAGAAATAATAAAAGCAACCATCAAGATGAAGAACACCAATTTTCACGTGGAAAACCCTTTCAGGTAAAAAACCATGGCAAAACAATAGCTTTCATTAACTATAATGGGCACCAACCCATATTACAAAGTGAGCACCAACTCACTGAGAGCACCGACTCTCTCTCTCTCTCTCACAACACCAACTCCGATCGACTGAAGCACCAATTCCAGCGTGATCACCGACTCACTCAATTCTTTAAACTCCAGTTTCAAATTCAAACTGCACATCAACTCGATCCTTACATTATTACTCAACATACTTCTTAACTTTCTGATATTCAAACAGAATCAAGAACTTCTCAAATACAAATCCACTAATGGAGAATGCAAAAAGCTGTAAATATAATCACTTAGCTGTAGCATAACACAACCCACACTTATCCTTATATATTTTTTTAATGTGAATGCCTTTGAATTGCATAACCACAACACTAAAGATCTTGAACTTCACTTCCAAAGCAACAGGAGAGAATAAATTAGAATAACCCGAATCTTTTTCAGCATCAAAATGACTGGTCAACATGCGATTTGACCCCCTGAAGGCCTGTATTAGCACAACACCATAGCTTTTCAAAAATGACTTCCACTATGTCTTTTTATTCAGCCCTACCATGCATTCCACGCACCCAATATATATCTAGATGAAGCACGTCTTCACCTTTAATTGATAACAATTGGTCAGCAATATAACTGAATCCCACGAATAACGAAAGTATTACTTAGAAGCACGATTCTCCTTTGTTCAGCCAGATCGAAGACATCCAACAAGATGCATTGAAGATCTCATTCAAATTTTCTATTCACTGTTAAGACTGCATACAGAGCATGAATATGCTCACTCGGTTGTCTCCATGCATAATCCACATCAAAGGTTACATAGAAGTAATCACTCTGCTCAGAAAAATGTACCATAGGTGATGACCGGAAATTTACCTAGATGGCTACACTCTCACAACCACGATTTTTTTTTTTGATGCAAGAAACTTAGCGATTTTCACAAGACAAGGTTACATCATCCACACACAAAATTAGTGGCAATGAAAATTCTTAAGTGCTACAACTTCTTCACCACAACACACACACACACACATAAGTGACAATGGATATCTTTATTACCACGTCTTGCAAAAACATCAAACCTTCATGTCGCATGGCATCTCCTATGTAACTGTCTCCTAAACATGGATGATATAGACCACGAACTTGGAGGAGATTATGAGCTGCCTAATAAAATAGAAGCTTGAGGCTATTAAAAATTGTTTAAAGAAGCCGTCAATGCTAGAGGAAATTAAACCAGCCACCACACATATGTAATCACCAGAACCCGTATGTGAGGTGTTACAATTTGACTTGTCGACAAAGACCACAAGGGGAGGCTCAATTATAAAAACGCATTCATGAGCCTCCATGTACTCAAGCTGTTGACCCATAGGGGGAAATTATGCGCTGTCTCTAAGAACATTAATGATGTTGAATGGAGCCGTCGATAACTAATTCACATAAAGCTGTCCCATAACAAATTCACAGAGGTTCCTTTGAAAGCTCAAAGCTGACATGGCATCAACACAAAAACAATTTTGTTGACATAGAAGTTCGCCACAATGCTTTTTCAAAAGACATTCATCAAATCACATTTGCTAACAAACAAATCTGATATGGAAAAAGACTTGTTGACTGAGTAAGCAAGTAAGCAACTGAATTAGACAAGTAGGTAGCTTAAGTAGACAAGCAAGTACCTCAAGTAAGCAAGTAAGCAACTAAGTTCCTTGACGTTAATGACAAAATACTCAACATAGCAAACCCTTTAACTAAAATGAAGAAATGATGATATGATGATCAAATCCCAAACCAATGTTTCAAAACCCCGAATTAATCCAATAAATTTCTAGGCAACCTCTGAAAGCACACTGCACAACCCCTAAAGTAGAGTTGTTGGCGAGCAGGCTTGGGAGATCTTTCACTCTTGTACCGTGCTGTACCTCACGAGGGTTTTCGTCCTCGGCGAAGTTGAGTATTTCTAGACTCTCTAGTCCTTTTGCAAAACCCTTAGCAAAATAATCTTCTTCAACATGAATATGCAAAATGAGCTCTCAAATGCCCTTTTTATATTTCCCAAAATCCACGCCCAATTTGCATTTGAATTTCATTTTATTTGATTTACTTTTCTTGCCTTATAACTCCCTTTTGAATTGGCACTTAACTTTATATTATAAAGTGCACTTTAAAAACACTTATATCACCTTTTATTATAAAGTCCTTTTAATTTATTAATAATGCATAAAGTTAAATTATTATATTTAACTTTATTATTTAATGTTATTAATACTTTACACCTTGGACCATGATCACACCAAGATAGAACTAGGATATAAATATGCCATCATGCCCAAAATAGTAACTCTGCCATTGACCATACTAGAGACCCCAGTAACTTACTCTAAATAGTAAGTATGGTCCAAATGCCTGGAGCCTCAAAAAACACACTGTGAGAAACCTTGGCAACTCTGAGCCGGGAAAACCATCAACAAAGCTCAAAAGGGTTGACTGAACGAGTCTGCAAATGCCCTCAAAGGGCCCCCTAACCACCCCATTAGTCCACGGGGACCAAGTGATGGACTAACCCTTGCAAATGATATTGGCCTAGGAAAAGGGGAAATTATAGCTACTCATAATCATGATGAGAAATATTATCTATTCATGTTGAATGTGCAGTTATTTGACAGATTTTTTTAATCCAAGCATTTAGTGGAATATTGTCATAGAGTGGAAAGATCAAATTCATAATCATTATCAACACCATACTAATTGGTGTGGCCGAATATCAACATGGACAAGGATTAGATGTAGTAATGCATGTTTTGATTTGCTTTAGTTAAGGAATGCGTTGATGAGGTTGAATGTGATTTTATTGATTGTAATTTCAAAAGTCGTTATTTAATATTTATGGGAACAAATTGTTCAATTTTCAATCACATGTGTATGATTAATTTAAAGAGGTAATTAAGTTCAAGAAAGCAAAGCTCATTGTTGAGAAGCCTGTTGGAAAAAAATCTTTGGGTAGAAGAAAGAGATAAGTATTGAATAGCATGCATGATTAGTCCCCAAGTCCTTACTAGTGGAAAGATTTGAATATGGCATCATGAGTAGCTAGTAGTTCCCTTTAGCCAAGTACAACATGCTAGAGGTGCTAGCAGCAATGATAAAAGGCTACATGCCAAAGTTAGGGTAAATTGGTAAGTTTTGGTTTTTGCAAGGTCCTAGTCATGGGGTCAAATCCTAGGGGTAGAAAAATTTAGTGGTATCTAAGGTAAACAAAAGAGATCCCCTAAATTATGGTCTTTTTTGGTTACCTAAAAGATGACATTTAAAAATCATTCTCTAAAGTAGGTGACTATGTGTAGTCAATTCCCATTCAAACATGTAGAATTGTATTATGTAGTGTTAACGGGAGATGCGTCTCCAAACCCCTAGGACGCATCTCGAAGACGGAGATGTGTCTCTGACATTGGAGATGTGCCTAGAGACACCTCCATTTGATCGGGATGCAGGCAACGTCTCCATCGCATCTCTTGCAGTCTCCTACATTGGAAAATGGTGTCTCTGGGCATAAAATACAATGCAACCTAAATTTTATGAAGCTTAAAGTTAAAAAATAAAAATTAAAACCTTCAAAGTTAAAACCATTGCACCAAGGAATATTGCAGCTGTACTTGCATCCGCCATTTCTGTTGGAGATTGTCACCAAGGTTGGAATGATACAGTAAGGTTAGGATCTAGATTAAAATTCTGATCTTAGTTTCTTCTCGTTGATATTGCCCAATGATTCTATCTTGTTAGATTCAATCATTCAAATAATTACTAGATGGCAAATACAAAATACCAACAAAAACTCGCATATCACTTATCAGTGGATATTCTGGGCACATACTTATGCAGTTATACTGATAGGCTTCGTATTATGATAACTGTCTAAGTATGCACCCAAAACACATCAAAAAAGTATGGATTTTGTGATTATCATGTGCTTTGTCTAGGTTGGGACTCAAAAAATATTGAATCGACAAATATGTTTAATAATGGACCTACATGGATGATTAATAAGGGAAAAGAAGCAAGAAAAGAAAATATTTCATATTTGCTAGAAGAGTAGAACTTAGAAGTTGGAACTTAAAAAGTCCTCAACTCCTCTCCAATGTCCTCTCCTCTATTGTCCTTTCTAAAGTTTTAGAAATTTGTTGACAGAGCAGAAATCATTTATTTAATTCTAGTTTGCAATGGGCATTGCAAATAGATTAATGAAAGTTTAGAAAGGATGACAAAGGAGAGGACATTGGAGAGGACTTTGAGTTTCTAATTTTTAAGTGCTAGCAAATATTTGCTTGTGCAGCTTCTTTGCCCTTATTAGTCATCCATGCTATATATTCATTAGGGAATTAAACAGTTGTTTTCTTTGCCCTTCTTTTAATCTTATATTTGAGTGGGATATGTTGCTACTTGCTAATAATTTTTTTTTTTTTTGTGTAGAATGTCAGGTGGGGGAAAACAAGGCTTGTTGAGTTGTACCCATTCTGGAAGTATTGTGATCGTGTTTTGGGGTCGAAGTGTAAAATACCACCCTTATTTTTTCCCAAAAACTTTACAACTTGCACCCATTAGCGTTAGCCCAAAATGCAACGATAGACATCTGGAAAGCAACCCTTCACTTTTTGATCACCCAGATCCTAGAATGGGCAAGGTGAGAGGATACGGTGTAAGACGATCTTTGCAAATACTGAAAGTGATAAACCTAATTGAAAGAACACCTTCCACTTTTTGATCACCTAGATCCCAACGTGGGCAAGGTGAGAGCATACGATGGTTGGTTTACAATTAAGAACTTAGCTGAGCTACCACTTCTTCAGTGGGGTGAGTAGTAATAATCAAGTGCAAAAAGTAAACAAGAAATGCTTTTGGCAGCAAGCCAATCACTTCCACTTTTCAGCAGGTAACAAGAAAAACAATGCACTTGGCAGCAAAGCCAGTCACTTCCACTTTTTAGTGGGTAGTAAGAAAGAAATATAGCAAACTCAGCCACTTATTCAGCGAGAGTGAAGTACAATAAGCAAAAGGATCAACCACTTTTCAATGGGAGCAACCACTTATGCAATGGGGTAAGTATCCAAAATAATTGAAAGTAAAGAGCTGAATGCTACTACCATATCAACATTACAATATGATGTCCAGTACAATATAGCTTGAGATAAACATGACAATATGATTTCCCAATAAATCAAATAACAACCCTTGCAATATAACAACGATTAGGCATTATAAAACATGAGAGAACATGGTTATTCAGGTCTGTTATAACTGTAACATCGGTCTGATATACTTGGACAGCAAACCTGAAACACCAACCAGCCCTCAAGAAATGGTCATATCTCCCTCAGATCACCTTGGAATGAACCCAAATCACTTGCAAGTGGAAACACAGACCCGAGCATCCCAAACATGTACCAAATTGCCACCTACAAAGCAGAACAGCATTGGCACACACTCCAATCCATCCCCATACAAGTTGTATGGCCCCCAAAGAGGTCGTCTGCCTTTAAAAATCAGAATCTCCACCTAAAGTAATCAAAGTTAGCAAGATAGGTCGCCCTAGCATGAGAAAACGAATGAGCCAACACCCACAAAAATATCTCAACTGCTTTGGTCAGTACGAGAAAAAACGTGGGTCAGCTATGCATAAACTAGCAACATGAAATATCTGATAAACACTCCAAAAAGGTCTTTAACTGCAAACTAACACACACCCACACCAAAGTATTCTAGAAAACATCAAACCCAACAAAAACCGAAAGCATAATGAAAGCCATCACCATTGCTCGCTCTACGACAATCTCTGAATGAAGCTGCAACCACTATTCATCTAGGAGTTGTCTCACAAACTCGAAATTGAAGTTAGCTTGGAGGGGTATTGTCCTCAAAGCTGAAGAGTTTCTGTCACCAATTCGATAGCACTTCGTTATCATAAAATTGCATAACCAAAAGAGGACCTAAGAGGGCATATAAATAGGCTCCAAACCTAGAAGTTTGAAATGCATTTTCCCTTGTAATGTCCCCAAATTTATAAGTCAGCATTGTGGTTAAATAATTAATTTAATGTTGTCGAAAAGGCTAAATTTAAAAAACAACTTAAATTAATTATTTAAATAAAGCAAAAGTAACTTAAGTGGGAAAAGTAAAATTAATTAACTAAGTTACTTTTTATGAGTTCTCCAAAAGAATTAAATTAAAGGTGGAATAAAAAAATAAAGAGAAATCAAGAAAGCATGAGAGTTACAGTTTGGAAAGGAATAAAAGATTGAGAGAGCTCATTTTGTAGGCAGGTTGGTTTTGAAACTTGGATTGAAACGGGTTTGGAGCTGGTGGACGATGTTCACAACAAACTTTGTGAGGACAAGATTCTCTTCTCAGAGGGAATATCATCTTCGGTGTTGGAAGAGACACTCGAGATGGTGATTGACAATCTCACTTCAGGGACTGTGTTGGTGCTTAACATGACAATTTAATGAAGTTTTGAAGAGTCGAAGAGCAACATTTGAAGAGTTGATTATACTGGTAATTGGTAGTTGAGCATTTGATATTCATGGGCTGTTCAAAAATACTTGATGCTCGGCTATTATTTCAGGTCAGAATTAGTCATTAATTTATACTAGTTATTGTTTTCGTACAAGAAAGATGTTGACTGTTATATTTTGAAAATAAAGTTTTATCATTTGCAATTTTGGGTTTATATGTATTTATGCCTGAACATTGGAGTTGGTAGAAATAAATTAATTGTATAGAACAGGGTAGGACATTTCATCCCTCCAAAAAGGGATGCCACCTTTTGGAGCAATATAATATGCAATTAAAATCACTTCACCTTCAAACGTAGGCATCCACTTTTGCTTGGCACAAATTAACATTAAAAATGCTTAAGTCCTTCAAGTGGGCGTCCAACTCATAAGTCCCCATTTTTAAAATAACTTCAGTTGATCAACCTAGGCGTGGGGCTCAAAAAACAACTTAACAATAAAACATTAACTTAAGTTGCAAACCTTCCATTTTTGGACTCCAAGAATGTTAGAGAAGCCATAGCTCAAAATATCAAGATGCCAAACATTGCATTGCCACATTGCTAGAAATAGTAACCCAGTGTTGAACTGTTGCCAGAGCCACTACCAAAAATACCATATTGCTAAAAATAATAAGTGACTCCAGACTCAAAATAAACACATTCCAGGTAGCTGTAGTAACTTACTAAAAATGGTAAGTCTAAAAATAGGTATTGCTAAAAATAGCAGTGACAACCCACAAAAGTTCTCAAAAAACCTAGAAAGACTTAGAAAGCAACTCCTACAAGGAACTCTTGAAAAGTTGACAAGAAATCTCCAATAATCTTGGAAACCCTAAAATTGCCTTTGAGTAGCCTACAGGGCTCCAGAAATAGGCTATTAGCCATTGAAAAGCATAGTGTAATGTCCCCTTCTCGCACTTGAGCAGTGGGGTATTCAATTAGCCTATTCCAAAGTTCTTGTAGGCTAGTTGGAGTTGGTTAGGGGACTCAGTGCTAGCATTGGGCTCAGTGTTGGGTTTCAGCAAGACTTTCTATTTATAGCAGTGGCTAGTTTGCAGTGCTTACTATTTATAGTAAGCCACAGGGCATCTTAGTGAACTTTAGTTTTGTGCCAGTTTGTGTTTTGGGGAGTACTTACTATTTTAGTTGTTGCTATTTATAATTTAATAGTAAGTCTATTTGAGGTAACTGGTCCCAGGCCCATATTGCTTAAATAGTGTTATTCCTAAGGTGGCATTGGTGAGTCTAAGGTTGGATTATTTAATATTTGCCTTTTATCAGTCACTTAAGTTATTTTTATTAAGTAACCTTATAACTTAAGTGAAAGGGTTGGTGGTCATCGTAAAAGCCACCTTAGAGTCTAATGTAATAACTTAGTGTTGTTTTAAAAGGCAACAAAAGCAAAATAGTTTCCTTATGAGCTTGGACGCCTAAGGGAGGTATAAGGTGTATTTAATTATTAAATTTTTAAAAAGCTCATGAGGGAGGGCGTTGGATTTTGGAGTGAAAGTGTTTCAAACCTAAAGTTGCCCTAATCTCTCTCACTTTCTATAAAGCTTCATTTTGGCTCTCATTTGCTCATCTTTAAATTGACAACTTAACATGATGTTACTTGCTGGAATGACTCGAAAGTACTTTGGTTGTGTGTTGAGGATGAAAACCCTCGCCTTATTGAGCTGGTTTCGGTGGTGAAAGATCCACTCTAGTCGGATTTGAGTGATTCCATCCAAGGATCACATTGTGCTTCAACAAAGGTCTGATTTTCTGAGTTTTTGGTGATGAAAGATGAATATTTTTGTGTCTTTTGATTTGGGTTTGTTGGTGCGAGTGAGTCTGATTTGCATTATCAGAAGCTTTTGGAACTTTGATTTTTACCAGTGGTTGAAGGACCAAACTACTCATAGCTCCTTTGGTGTTTGATTCCTCGTTCTAGGTATCAGTGCATTGGATTCCTCATTTTTGGGCGCCATCTTTCAAGCTATCATTTGGGCCATTTAGTGAAGATCTGATTTTTAGAGCAAAATCACTCTCTTGGGGCCATACCTTTCTGGGCATCATTGGACAGAGGTTGCTGTTGTATAACCTCTCTCTCTCAGTTCGTTTCTAGTGCTTGGTGACGTTTTGGAGGCATTGGAAACCTAGGGGACTTTGGCACTTCATCATTGAGGTGTTTGGGGAGCTTATATTATCTATAGTGCTTCTGTTGCTAAGTCACCGCATTCGCCGAATTTCAACCATGAGATTCAAAATTTGGCGAACTTCAACACAGGATAAAAAATTCGTTCAGATTCGCCTATATTCGTTTGATGAAATGGCATGGGTTTTTTAAATAAAACATATTTTAAAAACGAAGCTCCTGTGATGGCGGATGGCCTCCATCAATAACGAAACCCCGATTGTGACTGCTTGTGGGAGCCCTGTTCGACCACTTTTCAATCAGCATCTGTTCCTCTCGCCAACGTCCGTTCTCTTTCAAACAGCAGTCATCGTTAACTTCGAATTCATGTGGATGATAATGGAAACCATGTGCACGACAATGACTGTATAGTTTTCTCGAGACTTCCGCGTCAAGCACGCCTCTGGCTTCATCGTGGAGTATAGAACGGGCTTTCGTGAAAAGCTAAAATTTAAAACAAAATTAAAAGTCTTTCATGAAAAAACCTAAAATTTAATTTAATGTCTTTTTGTGATTTTTTTTTGTTTTTTATTCACAATGTAAAAATTTAAATTTTTAAAATAAATAAATAAAACTTTTAGTATATTAATTTATTATTTAATATATATTTTAATTTATTTATTATTTATATATTAATAATATTGATTAATAATATTTATTAATTTAAATTATTTTTTTAAACATATTTATTATTTATTTTGCTTTGTGTTTATTATTATTTATATATTAATAATATTTAAAATTTAAATTATATTTTTAATATATTTATTATTTATTTAGCTTTATTAATATATTTAAATATATTAGTATATTAATATTATTTTTTAATTATTTTAAGTATATTACATATATTTTAAAAAAATCAAAATTATATAAGGCGAATTTAATTCGAATTTTTTCCTTGTCGAATTTCATCCGAATTTCAATGTTGCCGAACTCGAATTCAAATTCGAACGCAGTGACTTAGTTCTGTTGTAATCCATTCCCAGGTCTGAAACTTCTTATATCAGGTCTGATAAAGCATTGTAATTATCTGATTTTAAATCTGAAAACAATTGCTTTTGTTCTATGTTGTTATCTATGTTGAAAGGCATTGTTATCTATTGGTTTCCAATCTTTGCAATGTTCCAAATGTTGTTATGCATCTTGAAAATACATTGAAAAAACATACACAAACATATTAGCAAACAAACAATCAGCAACAATGAGTTTCAAAAAAATCAGGGGTGTATGTTACAGATAGGGCTAAAAAGGGGACATTACACGAAGGATACATGTAGAACAACCACGATCACATGTCATGGCGAGGTACTTACACGAGGGTGAGGGCTCATTTCCTTCACATACTTGGAAAAGGTGTTGATCCTTGTCTAAATGAAGTACAACAATATGATGCTTTGAGAGATCAAGAAAGGGTTGATGGGAAATTTTCTAATTTGAGCTCTCATGCTTCAACGATAGGGGCAACTACTGCAACTCAAACTCAAAATAGAGAGGCAAAGGTGTATGTGTCTTCTCAAGATTTACTAGCAGAATGTTCTCGCAAGAGGTCACACATTGGTAGCTCAAACCCCATTGGAAGATTATTTGATGCGCAAGGTTGAGAAGCGGTTGATAGAACAATTGCACGCTTCTTTAATGCAAATGGAATACTGTCTAATGTTGCTCGCTTACCTTTTTATGGAGAGATGGTCCAAGCTATCAATAATGGACCAAGTGGGTATGAACCACCTATGTATGAAAAGCTTCGCACTACTCTAATTGATAAAGACAAAAATTGATAACTACGCCAATGAAAAGAGTGTTGGCTACAAAAAGATGCAGTATTGTGATGGATGGGTGGATAGACGCTATAAATCATCTAGTACTTAATATCATGGTAACATGTAGCAAAGGGCCTTATTTTTTGAAGGAAATGGATTATTTAGGGCAAGAAAAAAATGCAAAATTTCTTTTTAACCAGCTATGTGACGACATTGAGGAGGTGGGGGCATCACATGTGGTCCAAATTGTTACAGATGCTGTCCCTATTTGTAAAGCAGTAGGCATGTTGGTGCAAAAACAATACAAGCATATATTTTGGACACCATGTTGTGTGCATTTTTTGAATAATGCACTCAAAGATATTGGCAAGTTCCAGTGGATTTCATATCTCATAGAAAAGGGTAGAAAAATACAGATGTTCATATGTAACCATCACCACACACAAGCCATTTATCGAAAATTTGCCAAAGAACTTTTCAAACCTGCTGATACACAGTTTGCGTCTTATTTTATTCTTCTTGACCATCTTTGTGAAGTCAAAGGAGCTTTGTGTTTCACAGTAGTGAGTGATGCATGGGCAACTTGGAGACAATCTACATCAGATATTGCAGTTGAGGTGAGAGGTATGGTCCTTGATGACCATTTTTGGGCTGATGTTAAATTTGTTGTGGACTTTATTAAGCCCATATGTGAGGTGATCAAATTTGCAGATTCAGACAACCCATGTTTGGAAGAAATTTATGAAGAAATAGATTCCATGTGTGAAAGAATCAAGAAAATAACAGATGCAAAATATCTTTCTCTATACCCTTTGATAGAAGAAAAGTTACATGGAAGATGGAACAAACCTAACACACCCCTTCATTGTGCTGCATGGGGCCTTAAATCCTAAATGGTATAATATGCAAGTGACCAATAAGAGGGCTCCATATGAGGATAGAGAGGTAATGAAGGGATTTCGGGCTGCAATAAAAAAGATTTATGGCCAAGGTGAGGAAGCTTTGATTATGAGGAGTCAATGGAATAAGTTTTCATGTGGGCATGGTGATTTTTCTTTTGTGAAGCTTTATATGATATGCAAGCAAAGAAAGACCCTAGAGTGGTGGTGGAACCATGGAGGTGAAACCCTTGGATTGCAATCATTTGCAATAAGAGTACTCTCACAAGTAGCCAACTCTTCATCTTGTGAGAGAAATTGGAGTAGTTATGGTTTTATTCATTGACTAAAGAGGAACCGATTAGGGTCAAAGAATGCAGAGAACTTGGTGGACATTCATAGCTCACTTCCTCTTCTCTCTCGTGTAGATCCTGGGCACAAGGAGGGTCCTTCAACAAAATGGGTCCAAATTTCACCTGATGGAGAAGTTGCAGCCATGGTGGATGAAGTGGTTGAAGCAGATGGCCTTACTGATTTACCCCCAGTTCTACTACCAATAGAGGAACCTGAGTTTGAGAGTGACGAGTATTTGGAGAGTGTCATAATTGAGGACCTTGATATGGATGATCATGATAGTGTAGATGATAGATTTCTGATTTTTGTTTTTTGTTTGCGTGTCAGTCTATCAAATTATCAACATTTTTGAATTTCAATATGTAATCAAATATTAAATATGTAATATGAAATATGAGTACCCATAGTTGCCGGGAGACGCAGGGTACTGGTACGGGGACGGGGACGGGGACGCCAATAAAATTAGGGTACATGAGTTAAATGAATAAGGAGACGGCTATTTTATATGTAAATGATTCACAGGAAATTTTGGGTATGGGTACGGGGACTGGTACATTGTCAATGTTCCCAAAATGAAGTTTCCCGGCAACTATAGAAATATCAAATGTGAACTATGAAGTATGAACTCTTTGACTCTTTGACACAATGACATTTGTCATTTCACTCATTTGTGTATTTTAATTTAAACTTTGAAGTTAATGTTCATTGTCAAACTTTACCACTGCTCTTGATTTGAAGGTTCAATGTCATGATATTTTCTATAAATTATTAATATATTAAATTATATTTATATTAAAAAAAATGGAGTCTCCGAGTACCCCCGTCTCCTATTTTCAAAAATAGCTGTACTGGTACGGGTACTAGTCTCCCATACCAGTACCAATCTCCTTGAAACCTTGGTATTATGCTATCTCAACATGAACCGATTTATTATTGCAAGCGTCTGAATTAAATAGGTCTGTACATGCTAGTCACTTAATGCTTGACATGTAATATATTTACAGAGTAACACTCACTTCAACAGGTTATTATCCCATTTTATTGCTGCAGGCATTCTTATGTTGGTGTAATTTGTTGATTAATCTATCTTTGCTTATATGATGCTGCTTTACAGGCCAGTCCAGTTTGCTGGTTATTGTGAACTGTCTTCAGTGTCTTTCCTTGAAAAGAAAATTTTGATCCTTAAATCACTTTTTATGGCATTGCTTTATTGTGGCTGTCCTGCTCCAATAAATGCATCTAGCTTGTTTCTTCAACTTTCTTTAAAATGAATCTCTGATCAAAAAGGCTGTTTTGAAGGCATCTTTATAGGCTAGTCATTCAGCTGGTTATTGTTTTTGCTAAACCTGGCAAGTTGCATAGTCTATTGTATTTTACGAGAGTTGGTCTTACCCGCAATCTCAGACAACTCTGGAAACTGCATTATGACATTGTAAATATTTGCATATTTTAAAAAATATTCTTGAAAAGGTGGGAAGGGAAATCTTTTTCTGTAATTGTGGGAGGATTTTTATGTTTGTATGAGTATTAGTAATCACTATGATCATCTTAAATCTTATACTATTTTCTCTAGTGAAGTGGGCTCTAATATAATTGAATAGGACATTGCAGGTTCGCATGTCACAACATGATGCTGGGGATGGTACTGTTTTGCAACCCACACCTGTTGCAGCTGTAGATGTGAGTCAATTATTTCCAGTAAATGAGTAATTAAACGTTCCAAATTTTGAAGCAGATAATAAAATATAAAATATTGCCTTTTGATCATTTGTTTTTCATTCATCTAAACTTTAGTCATTTTTCTGAAATCTATTTCTGTGGGAATATCTCTTGCTTTCTGAAATCTATTTGTTTTGGAGAGAATTTTTTCTGCAGATGTTACCTGCTGCTGCTTACCCAGACAATCCTGCTACAAGCTTTGCAACAAAATTTGTGCATGCATCCACGAACAAAAATCGATGCTCTATCAACCGAGTTGTGGTAAGTTCTGTTCAATTTTTTATTGAACAAATTCATCTTATAGTATTCCTGAAAAGAAGATTTTCTCCAACAGAGCATTGTGTTTACCAAAAAATTCTTTCCTTATGCAAGGAATTAAAGCACCTCTACTATGCCCCAATCTTGTTTAAAAATTTGTAACTTCCTCATAGTGAATGGAAAGGTATCATTCTGGATAGTAGTTTTTCATCTTTTTGTTCAAAGGAAATTTATTGTTGGCAACCAAATTGTACACCTTAAGACTCATACAGTTACTCCTGTTCATCCAAGAATCCCCTAGAAGAGGTCCTCCACAAGAGAGAGAGGTATGGTAGACTTAGTTTTCTAACCATCCACAAAATATTGTAGCTAGTGAACACTAGAAGATATGGTTGAGTGTTATTTGTTTATTTTAGTCATACAAATGCAATTATAGAAATATACACTTACTGCAGCTACTCAGTGAGTAGTTTAAAGTTTAAGCTATCTAATTGTGTTTAAATGTCGTGGAATATTTTCTTATCAACACTAAATATAAAAATTCTTCCATGTCAAATCTTCTTTTACTGAATTCTGCCATTACAGTAATCTTTAGAGGATTTAGTAACTGTAGCATTACTTTATTTGGTAAGCTGTTTTAAGTTTGTTCTGTCTACCTGATGCCTGTGTGTTTATTCTCACCTGTTCAGCAGGGTGAAATAAACACTAGAAGTGCTTTTTGCTGCTGTGAATTCATTTTGCAAAACAAAATTCAATTTGTTGCAAAGTTTTGTGCCATGGATTTCTTTGCTGCTGCTCTTTGAAACTGAACTGATGGTCTGCAAAGAAGCATTTTTCAGGAGAGAATAGAAAGTGGTTTCTTAACAATAGTTTGTTGTCAAATAAACCTGAAAGTAATGTATCTTTCCTTTTTGTCTATAGCAGTTTTTTAGCGGAATGTGTGTCAGCATATGTACTAACTTGACACTCTGCAGAGTCCTTCTCTCTAATATTAGACTTCACTTTACTTTTTAAATCTACTGAATGCAAATCAAAATCCACTGATATTAACATTATAGTCATGCCCAGGACCTCCATCTTTTTCATAGATATGTGATTTCTTCTATTTCAATTTATAATTTCTTCTTGGTTGGCTTTGATACTAAAAGTTTATATTATTTCTGTGTCAGGAATTTGAGCTTGTCATCATTGCCATCTTTTTTGCCACATGTTTGTACCTGCATAACTTGTTCTTAAGTGAACAATTTCTTGTAAAGAACCTACTAAAATAGTGTCCTGTTCAACAATCATAGTATCATAAATAATTTTCTATTTAATGTTGGAACCTTCTGCATTGACTAGAAATAGAACGCAAGATCTCAAATAGTTTCTGATATTCTGCTCTTTGCACCATGAACTATCTGGTAGCCAATGCATTGAAAGACTAATTCCGTTGAAGTTTGTTCACCAAAGACAGTAACTATGTTTTCAAACCTGCTTTTAATGTCAATATTATGCATGCCGTGCTATGTTCCTTATAAAATTCATTGTTGGGTTTTGTAATTATTTGAAGCATTTTCCTACTTAGTTTTGATGGTAATGAAATAAGTTGTAATTAGTCTTTTTCTTTGTTTTGTTTAATGGGTTTAGTAAAAATATTTGAAGGAACTAATTTTCTATAGTTCAATAATGTTATATACATTCATAGATATGTAAGTATACATTTACTTCATTTGATATTAACTTGTGACTTGTCTTTTCTTTTTTCTTATAATTTCTATCTCTTTCTCATTTTTCTTCCATCTGAATTGCGTTGTTCTCTCTATTGAAATGATCTGTATCTTACAGACATGCTATAACAAATTGTCTGTTAAATCTCTGAATTAGATTGTTCTTTTTATTGAAAAGATCTGAGTCGCATTGATCTATTTTGATTATTTTTGGACGTTAATATAGTTTCTTTCTTTCTTCCTATTATCTCTTCAACCTTTTTTGAACAGCCATCTGATTTTTCAATGTCAGAGTTGAGATCAATCTGCTATGTTCTTGTAGGGCCTTAAACTATTCTTAAATTAACTGCAGATAATTTGTAAAATGTTGTGATAAATCTTTGCTGTCATGATTTGATAGGAATGACATGTCCATTACAGGAACTATGTTTCTTTATTGTGTCGTTGTGGTAGGGGATGTTGTTGTTTGCTTCAAATTTGTTTCCAACTTTTTGTTGCATCATCGCTGTGCCTATGCAGAAAAAAGGGACTTTTGAGTGGTGAATTTGCATGGTCCAACCACAATGCATGGGTAATTTTGAAGATGTTTTCAGTGTCTTTCACCTTTTTTGTGAATTTTGATGCAACATTGTTTTAGTCTCCCACAGAAATTCATGGGGTCTTTCGAAGGCGCTCAAGTAAATTTGTGATTATTTAGTTCCACACTCCAGGATAGTTTAGCAATTATTCTTTTAAAGCTATACAATTGAGAAATGTAGAAGTAGACAATAAAAAACCTCAGAGGAACAAAAAATTTACTTAAAAATTGTCAATTATGGTTTCTTGAAGCTTTTCCTTGCTCTTACAAAGTCAAGATGCCATAAATGCATTACAGTAGATTCTGTAATAGGGCATAGAACTTGAGAAAATGGGGGTGAATTTGTGATCTATTTTCTTTGTACTAGTAAAAGTGCTCAAGAACAATTAAGGAAAAATTCAGAAAACAAAATGGTTGATCTGGAAGTCTGAGTTTAGTTGTATGAGGCAAGGGTTTCTAAACTTGAACAAAAAGTACCTATCCTGATGAAATATCACATATTCATCATAGGGGGATCAGGATGACTGTCAAATTGTGCTGTGTCACTGACTATAGGGTTGTGCTTCTCCAAGAGGTCCACAAATGATTATAACATGCAGTAGGACATTTAGATATGTTACTTGATCAGTAGTGACTGAGTAGGATTATATTCATCTAAATAACTATACTTATTTTCCGAGGAAACCTGTATATTATCACTTCCATTTACTGAGTGAGAGTTATCACAGGAGGTGTTTCCTTTCATTAATCTGATTTGTTTTTCATGATTTACTCCAAGGGACTCTTGTTTTATGAGTCCATATCAAGAATGGGTTTTCTGCTTTCTGGTACAAATTTTGCCCTAGTTTTACTGGGTATATTTATTGGTGATCTTGGTTTGTAGTCATTGTCTTTGCCATAGTTTATAGAAATTGTTGTTAGTTTTATAGACTAATCTGTTTGTGATAGATATTTCCTTGGCTCTTATTGGCTGATGGAGCAACAGGATGCATTTTTAGATAATCTCTCTATATAGTTTTTAAGCTATTATTAAGCAAAATCGCTTCTACTTAATGAAGAAATGATTCCTGTATGCAGAAATATCAAACCATCTTCTTTGGTCCTTACTCAATTTCACGAAAAGGAGTATTTTATATGTTCAAATTATCAAAAGTGGGAAGCATTAAAGGTTGGGAGTTTTGTAGTCAGGTTTATAATTTATGGACTGGAAATGTCAAAAGAGGAAAGCCATAGATTTAGGTACCCATAGGGTTTTGAGTCTTTTGACAAATAGAAATATAATCTTGGTGAAATGTTGTAATGTCCCCTTTTGGGAAATTCGTAATTTTAGGCCTGCAAAACAATAATAATCACGAAAAATTGATATTAGTAATAACAAGTATCAACTTTATGGTAATATTCAAATTCATACATAAGACATTATAATATTGAGATCAATATATCATAGCTAAAACATCATTATATTTAGATCCATAGTTCATAGAATCATTAATTTTTTAATCCAAAATACCTTACATCATTATTTTGAGGCATATTCCTATAGTCAACCATATTAGGAATTCATTAGAAGTGCTTGCAAACTGCAATCTTAAGGGTGGTTGCCCTTGTATTGTGAGAGCATGGAAGGATTCTAGATCCATTCCATCCCTTAGTTCGCTTTGGAGGTTGGCTGTCCTCGATCAAGCCCAAGAGCACCATTTGGCCTCCCGGCCAATGAGTATAGTAGAACTTCCAGTTCATCCATCTCGGGGTGGCATGCTTGATAAGATGCATGAAGGCTGTCCTCTTTAACCAAACCCAAGAGCACGGAATGGATTTTGGGTCCATTTGTCCTCCCGGCCCACGAACATGGCAGAACCTCCAGTTCATCCATATCAGGTTGGCGTGCTTGATATAAATAATTTCCAGTCCTTCAGCTCTTTTGACTTGGAATGTTGATCGGCCTCCCTATTTGCAAGATACTTCAATAAATTCAAAATAGATTGCTAAAGGAATTTGCTATATTAATTGCTAATAAAATATCATTATGGAACTATAATAGATTTACTTATGAGTCTCTGTAATAATTTGATTTCTGTATTTTTTTATATATATGGCTATTCCTAATTTATATTCTAAGGTTATCTTTTAACTTACTTCAAAATAATATTCTTGTTGAAACAATATTTATTTCCAATAGATATCTTATATTTCAATTTCTTATTTTCCTTTTTCCAACTTGATCCACTTGATGCCTCTCCCCAATCATTTGTTCTCCCTTTTATATCTTCCATGGTGGGGAGAGTCACATCCTTTCATTGGTTATCTTATCAAGGGACACATCCTTTCAAGTGCTGCCCCTCAAACTCTTTTAATTATTAATTATTTGTTTTCTTATGGAGTCTCTGCATTATCAGCCTTTCTTAATTAATTCCCATCGATCCCTTTGAAGAGTCGCCACTTTCATATCTCTTCGGTTAGCGATTGTTATTAATCCTAAGACAGGCTGCGATCATGGGGTTGTGATTTATGGTGGGGGCATGACAGATGTATGAGTTTCTATGGTCGTCAATGTTCTCTCTTTGTGGTTAGTGTTAAGTTTGTTTGTAGGGTTCAAGTGCTTTGCTTTATTTTCATATCACCATTGTGGGCAGGTACAATATATCTTTTAGACTTATGAAAGTTTGAAATTAATATGCTAGGATTAATTGATGATACAAACTTGGTCCAGTGTTACATTCTTTGAAATTGGTATGCTAGGAGTAAAATACTCGTGTTGATTACATGTTCAGGTTTTATAAATTATCCTCTGAGTTGGGAAAATTAAAGTGGTTGTACTTTAGTTGGCTTTGAGTAAGACTATTAATAGCTCTAGTAGTTCTTTAAACATTGTTTGAAATCCTTGCATTGCCTTTTTGTGTGCTTGATGAGGTCTCTGAGTTCATTCTTTACCTTTTTGGCTAATTTGAAGTGGACACCACCGGGAAGACGGCTCATTACTGGTTCACAAAGTGGAGAGTTCACACTTTGGAATGGGCAATCTTTTAATTTTGAAATGATTCTTCAGGTATTAATTTCTTTATCTAAACTATTTGAGAGAGAACCAAATATTTTGTTAAGTGGATATAGATTCTGTTGCTAAATGTTAAATATGTAACACAGAAAATCATATAGATGCAACTTTTTCTTGTTACCAGGCTCATGATCAGGCAGTCCGGTCAATGGTATGGAGTCACAATGAGAATTGGATGGTCACTGGTGATGATGGTGGTTTCATCAAGTGGGTCTCACATTTATGATCTGTGCTGTTCTCGGAACCTTATCTTTTCATCACTAGGGTTTTCAAGATTTGTTTTTGAATGGCTGTATTTGCAGAGCAGGAGTTTATCTCATTGTCTTCTGCAAAGTTACTTTTGTTGCCTATTTTTTTAAATATATCAGTAGAATGCTTTTCACATGTTATTCATCACACATTATTTGGTGGCAATTTCCAGGTACTGGCAAACTAATATGAATAATGTGAAAGCAAACAAATCTGCACACAGAGAGGCTGTACGTGATCTGAGGTAGTTTTGTTCTAGTGCTTTGTGTATTCCCAGTACATGTGGTTTGGTTTCCAAATCATCTATCCATATTTCATCTGTTGAGATGCTGCTTTTGTATTTGAACAGTTTTTGTAGGACAGATTTGAAATTTTGCTCCTGTTCTGATGACACAACTGTTAAAGTTTGGGATTTTGCTCGATGTCAGGAAGAACGCTCCTTGGAAGGTAATAAGAATATGCCTATAGCTTTGCTTTATACAAAATGACTTCTGTGTGTGAATTCCAACCCACATTGCCATGAATACTTTCTCTTAATCTGATAAATCTTTCTCCTTTTATCTCTGCATACATTTGCTTACATATCCCATTTTCTGAGACTGAAACAGATTTCCTCAGCTAGGTATTAATAGTTTCATTTCAATTTTATTGTTCGTTTGATTTTATGTGGCCAAGTAGCTTCAACTAGAGTTAGTTTAATTTCAGAATGCAAAAATAGGCATGAATTGACGAAGGGTCTTTTCATATGGTTGTTGCTCAGTCAGGTCATGGTTGGGATGTAAAGAGTGTTGACTGGCATCCAACAAAATCTTTGCTTGTTTCTGGTAAGATAAAAGCTTAAGTACTGTTTGACTTGGTAGCAAGGCTAATCACAACTGTTCAATGCTCATGTCTATATCTCCAAACTATGATATTATATTGACTTAAAGTTGAAACTTTGAATTTGAATTTTCTAGGGGGTAAGGACAATATGGTAAAACTGTGGGATGCAAAAACAGGACGGGTTCTATCAAGTCTGTGAGTATTAACATGTTTTTTAATAGATCAGTTCTGTAGGAGCTTGACATTTTGCTTTGTGAATTTTTTTCTTGAAATTGCCTGGTTAATGTTGACGTTTAAACTGCAGACATGGTCATAAGAATACAGTCCTCTCTGTCAAATGGAATCAGAATGGTAATTGGGTGCTTACTGCATCAAAGGACCAAATAATAAAGGTTTTGCCTTGGTCTAAGAGCTTGTTTGAGGATTTGAAATTTTATTTTTAATAGTAGTCTATCAAGCATAGTTTAGTAAGTTTTAATTCATAACTCTTGATATTTGAATTCTGTTATGGTAGCTGCTTCATTTGTTGAAGAGGTCCATAAGACATTTCCCATTTTCTCTTTCTGTAGGAAGACTCTATGTATTGCATGTAAACTTTTTATTATAATTTGCTAGTCTGGGGTGTAGTCTTTTTCGAAAATCAAAATACAGATGTTGTATACTAACCATACTACAGCTTCCATCCTAGTAATACATCACACACTGTGAATGCCATTACGAAATGTTAATTGTTTAAAATTTTAAATGCTGTAAGGGGAATACTTATACTATTGTGCCACAATATTTAGTTTCTTTCATTGCTTACCATGTGTGAAGTTGTGAATAATTGTTAGGAGTACGACATTACATATGAAATTTTATATTATCACTTCATATGATTCATAATTTCGAAGTGCCTCAGGATAATGAGAGTCTTGTTATGCTAGTGACTTTTTCATGAGTTAGTCCTTAATATGTTTGCAGCTTTATGACATACGAACACTGAAAGAGCTTGAATCATATCGTGGGCATCGTAAGGACGTAACAGGTTAGTTTGAATTGGTTGCTAATCAGCAATTTTGCAACAAAGATCAGACAATCTGGAACCAACACTTTTTTTTGTTGCTATTGATAAGCATTGACTTTCCGTGTTTGCTTTTTTCAATTTTTTTCCTTGTGAAGGAATTTGTTATGGCTAGTTCATCAAACATTGCTATTGTGTTTTTAGATAATACCCAAATACATACTACTTGCCTCTTGTTTATAAATATATAATATATTAATTACATATTTTTGTTATGCAATGAATATTACTTTTTTTTGTGCAGTCACATGCTAAGTTATATGGACTTGTAGTTATTTATCCTATTATGTGAGGGAGATACTGAACTGTTTGGTTTTCTTGCATGTCTGGTGTATTTGAGATATTAGAGAAAGTGATGTTCTTAAAATATGTTTTCTGACTGCTATCAAGTGTCTTTGGAAATGCAAAACTTAGAAGTATTTGTGCCAAAAAGTTTACCTTTTCTTCTTTGTTTTTGCATACATTTGCTGGAAATTTTTATTTTCAATGAAGCAATAAAGATGAATCAGAAAAGAAACATGAGTCATCTAAATTTGAAATAAGAAATGATTTGAATAGGAGTGAAAAATTAAGCTCAAGAAAATATTTTCATAATTAAAAGGACAATTAATGTTCAAGAATAGTGAATTCATTCATAATCATGCACCGTTTGGTGTCAAGGTGAATGTGATTACAGATATTCATGTTCTAAATATTGGAGCATAGTTTAATGTTATAATAAAGTGTCTGCAATCATATACTTGTTAGTTAACTAGTTAGTTGTAACTGATGCTCCATGGGGACACGTCCCCTGCCTTTTTTGGCTTGTCCCCATACTGGGGACAGAACGGGGACGACCAAGAAACGTCCCCTAGCTGTCCCTTTTTTCACACAAAGTTTCCGAAACTTCCAGGGGACTTTTTTTGCAGATTCAGGAGGCTTAGGGGACGGCTAGCAGTACCCGGTACTTCTAGGATGTCCCCTAACCGTCCCGGGGACTGCTAGCCATCCCCTATGGCCCAACAACATCTTATTTTTTTGTTGTAAAAAAACATATTTTTAAATAAAAAAAGGGGATGGATGGGCCCACAAGAACCCCCCACCCCTTTAAACAAAACCCAAACCTACTTGACTTATCAAAACAACTAAAAGAAAAAATACATTCTCATTTTGACATTTGCAAACTTGAGGTGAAGAGTCCCCTGTGGCCCAGCAACATCTTTATTTTTTTTGTTAAAAAACACATTTTTAAATTAAAAAAAGGGAATGGATGGGCCCACAAGAATCCCCCACCCCTTTAAACAAAATCCAAACCTACTTGACTTATCAAAACAACTAAAAACACAAAAACATTCTCATTTTGACACTTGCAAACTTGAGGTGAAGAGCAGCAAGTGAAAGAGGAGAGAACAACAGTTGAAAGGGGAGACTAGGGCATTAAATCTGCTTCATTAGAGGTAAGTTCTTCATTTTTGGTTTTTGATTTTTCAATTTGTTTCCATTTTTTCAAGTTTTTTATTTTTTATTTTTATCACGTAGGAAGGGCATTGTGAGTTTATTTTTTCCTTTATTTGAACTTGCAGCTCTCTTTTCAATTCTTAACAAAAACAAATCATGAGCAGTAGTGAGATTACTAGTAATGATAGTGAGGAGGTTGAGGTTCAAATGCATGAAAAAAGTAGACATAGAAGTGGAGCAGGGCCAACAACTTCAAACCCATTTGAATGTCCTTCCGAAGTCCTCAAAACCTATGCAAAATGCCCAATTAACTTGGAGTCATATATTTTCTATGTTTTTGTCATTTTATACTTGAAACTTGGAGCCTTTGCGTATTTTTTTATAATTCTTATATATGTATGAACATTCACAATGAAAGCATTTGAATTTCTTTAATTTGTTTGTCAATTTTCATGTGAAATCTCAATTCAAGTCTAATGATATGTATTAAGCTTATACAATGTCTAGAATGAATGCTTTATCAATGTTATGCTATGAACATTTGAAATTTCTCTATATTTTTAAAAAATTCCCTATTTTTTTATTAGCCGTCCCCTACCATCCCCTAAAACATGACCCAAAAGTACCCCTGTACCGAAAACTCGTCCCATCGTACCCGACACTCCCCGTCCCCGAAACCTCGTGGAGCATAGGTTGTAACCTTTTTGTATTTATAGACTATGTCTATTTTTAGTATGTAATTGCATGCTATTTTTATCATTGATTGTTAATATCATAGAAGCATAAATCCTCAAAAACTCTCAAAAATCCCAATTTTTAAAAAATCTTCGGCCAAAGTGATTTTTTCCCCAAAAAATCCTGATTTTATTAGCTGTTATTTACAATGATGTCCAACAACTTTTTAAGGGTTTAAATTGCGTAAAAATCATGAAAAAATTGCCCAACCAACCCATCGCAAAACCCTAACCACATGAAATTACTATTTAATCGTGTTTTTTTCGTTGATTTTTAACATAAAACTGAGAGCTGGCTATTTGGATATGGTTCACCATCAAAGATTTGCTAGATTTCATCAGGTTGTTGACGCAAATCACAAGTAGGCAATCTTGAGTGGACGCCTATTTCTAATAGATGTTAACAACATTAAAATAGAGACACATTCTTTGGTATGCTTCTACGTTTGATGATAAGGACATCAACATGGAATGGTTAAGAGATATGCTGCTTTTTTTTCTATATTCCACACTATTGTCATTTGCCTTAGGCTCGTAGTGATGCTTTCCATGTATATAAATCCAAGGACACAATTTAGTGGGAAATAGTAGACAATATCATAAATACTATGTAAGGCTTCTATCGTATTTTTTTAACATATCTGAACCTTATAAGAGTACTTGCCAAGAGTAAATATAGAAAGCGAAACTAAATTGAAACGAAACTCTATTGGGTTGATATCAACCTAAAGAGGTTTGTTTTCTTTGAATTCTTGTAATCCTAACGATCCAAAAGAACTATTACATTTCAATTGTCAACAATAACACCAAGGTGGTTGTTTAGATTATCAAGGTTAGGTTGGGACTGTTGATGATATTGCAGCCTCGGGATTCTACTTCTAGGCGCGATTTTTATGAAGAAAGATTGAATTGAATATAGCCTTGGCTATTCAATTTAATATGTGCTTGATTTGGAGATATGGAGAGGCGCTTCATATGTATAAATAAAATGGTTGTTTATTATTTATTAAATAATATTCTCTTGGAGCCGACTTCTAGAAGGGCTCGATTTTTCTAAGAAGAAAAAATGGTTTTTTAAGGCCGACTTAGTGATGACAAAGAGACACGTCTTTCTCTTGAGGCCGACCTCTTGGTGTTAAGAGACGCACCTCTTCATTAACACTTGTATAAATACAAGTAGGAGATCATTCATTTGATCATCAAGTTTATTCATCATAGTTCACATTTCTGAAGGAGTTCGCACTTGAGCAACAGGCCTTCAAGTTGCAGCAGCAGATCACATTTCTGTAGCAGCAGATCATCTCTTGTAGCAGCAAATCAAATTCAAGGAGATTGATATATTCATTTGTGTATTGCATCTTAGAGAGGTGCTCTTATTCATTGTATCAATTTGGCATTGCATTGTGCCTGAGTTGTAAGCAGATTTCTGCTCTTACTTTATCAATATATAAGAGATATATTGGCTGGGTTTTTCTCCCTCAGGTTGGAGGGTTTTCCTAGGGTATCTTGAGGTGTTCATTGTCTTATGTGTTGCATTTTCTGATTGCTTTCAGTTTCTGATTATCTAATCATTAAAAACTAACAGGGACAAATTTCCTTTTCAAATGCTAACAAAGTGTGATAATTTGGAGCTTCAATTCGACACTGGCCATCAAGTAGCAATATTTTATATCAAAATGAAGGATTGTTTTGGTTATATTTAAATTTCTTATATATTTTGCAAGCTTAATGCTTTGTTAATTGGTGAAACTCACTACATAAATGCATGCCCTACACTTGTTCGAGAACTACATTCCATTTAGAATCGTCATATACATGCAACCAAATTCATCCATAACAAATGAGGCCTCCAAATGGGAATATAAAGTTTCATTAGCAAATTAGGGCAACCAGCATTGCTAAAACCCTAAACCGCTTTGTTGTACCCAAACCAAATTTTTTGCTTCATTAAGGCATTTTGCTTAAAATGGTCTAAACCTTGTTAAAATGATGTCAAAACATAGTTTTTGGGCAAATCAAGTATGGACTTTGAGTCAGTGTGATGTCAGGAAGATACTGGCAAAATTTGAAAAAAATGAAAGTTAGGGTTTTTGGACCTTGCTTTTAGGTCAAAAAACCCTAAAAATTGAAACTTGTCAGAATTGATTGAAAATTGTTTTGATTGGCTTATTTTGCTTCACGATCACAATGGTGAAGTCAGATTCAATTAAAACTCAGTTTAAGGCTGGTGGGTAGTTTTTCATTTTTTCAAGTGAAAAGTTAGCATCTCTGAGGTCAACAATGGCAGATGGCCAGGTGCCAGGTGTCGAAATTTAAGCTTGAAACACTCCGGTGAAGATTCTATGGTGAGATATGTCCAAAATGATGTTTCATCTCGGAGGGGATTTTTTCGTTGAGGTGAAAATGTTGAATTTTTTTCTAACTCTGGAGCAAAAGCGCACCCGTGAGCCAGGGGCACCCTTGATTTTGGAGGTCCAGATCAACTTTCCGAGGTTTGTCACTTCCAAGAAAACTTCTCTAGAATCCTGTTAGCTTCGCGATGAGCCAGCCAGCCAGTTCGAAAGATATGTTTAGCACCTGAAATTGGAGATTGAACGTGAAACGAGGGAGATGAAAAAATGAATTAACACTAGAGTGAAAAGCATGCTTCTTAGCCAAGGGCACCCATCTTTTTGAAGCACTAGATGAAGTTTTCTGATCAAATGACACCTAGGATGTTTGTGTCAGACTTGATCTGGCTTCGCAACGCATTCGTCAGCGGGTGAATCGGAGTTGCTGAACTGTCGGTATCAGGAGTCAAACATAGGGTTTTAGTCATGGTCAAAAATGTCTAGAATAGGAAAAGCACCCCTGGAGGCCAGGGGCGCCCAAGGTTTTTGAACCTCAAATGGAGTCTTTTTGATCATCTTAGGTGCCATCCTGTCTGTGTTGGTTCCAACTTTCCGTTGCATGCCTTAGTCGGGTCAGAGGACTTGTCAGTAGACTGTGGTTGGAGTTCAAGTGGTTTTTAGCCAGTTTGAAAAATGGCCAAGTTTGGGAAGAAAAGTGCCCTTGGAGGCTAGGGGCGCCCATGTTTTTCAGCTATTAAATGATGTTTTTAAGAGAAGTGCTCTCTAAGAGCTCTTGTGCAGAATCCAACCAGCTCCGTAGTGAGCTTGTCAGCTAGTTCTGAAGTTTTGCCAGACACCAGGAAACGTGAAGTGAAGTCAGGTAAGAAACATCTTGAAAATGATGAAAATGCATTGAAAATTATTCCAAGTTTGAGGTCAAAAGTGCCCCTGAAGGCTAGGCGTGCCCTGCATTTTGAGGCCTCAGATGAATGACTTAGGGTTTGCAGCCTCCAGGAGACTCTTGTCAGATTTGATCTTGCTCTTCAATGAAACTGTCAGCTAGTCAATCCGACATGTTAGTCAATATGAATCAGTGATTGAACGTGAGCTCTAGAGAGGTTTTCGAATCCAAATTTTCAAGAAACTGGCTAAGTTTGGAAAGAGATGCTTAAAGTCAAAGGTTGACTTTTTGAACTCAAGAGAAGTGGCGCCCTTTAAAAGTGGAGACAGTTAACTGAGATTGCATCTTCAGTTCAACTCTTGGCTTATTTTAGCTTGTAACTAGGCGACTTCTTTTTGCATGTGCTTGTTAACTGAAGTGTTGGAGGTGGCACCCTAATTAGGGCATATTTTTCATTCAGTTAACTTTTTTGAAGACCAATTGCAAGCTAAGTGTTACTGTTGAAGGTCCAATCAGAGGACTAGCACCATTTCCAAGATTTTGCATGCATTTATGATGCCTTTGAGGATAATTTATTATTTATTAAGGCATAGGCATCCATTATTCTTCATTGTGAGTGAGATAAAACACGCCTTTCTTGAGCAAATAATGATCTGAAGGTGCTACAGGTGCCAAAATTCAGTGTTTTTCGTAGCGTCGGATTCAAAATGTTTAGAGGGAGGATATTACAAACTTCATTTTTTCATTTGCATGCAGGTTACATCAAATCTAATTCAAGCATAGGCGATTTCTATAGAAGCCGAAAAATAAAAACTTCTATCTTTTGTCTTAAATTCTTCTATTCTCGTCTTAGGTATTCTGCGCATGTCAAAGTAAATGGCAAAATTTTAAAAAACAGATCATCTAGGTTCATCTATTTCAACGACAACAACAAAACCCATGTCTTAGTTTTTTTTTTTGAGAAAATTGCCCCACTGCCTCCATTTTGGAGCACTGTGCTTTTTTCCGAAGATCTCTTTGCATGTGGGCCTAAAACTCATTTTTTCCAAAATCTGATCATCTACGTCGGCTTGAAATTCCATTGCCCACAAAACCCATGTTTCAAATTTTCTCGAAAAAAATTGCCCCTAGTACCCCTACAATCCCTACAGTTCTCAACTGAGAACCTTTTGCATGCCTTGCTAAAGCTCACTTTTTCGAAGTTCTATCAATCTAGGTTGTCATAGAACTCAATTTTGCACAGAACCCATATCTCGAAATATTTCCAGAAAATTTTACCTCAATCGGCTATTTTTAGCCTATCCTAGAGCTTTTTCAGCCTTTTATGAAAGTTGTCCGAACATACCCAACTTTACAGTCAATAATCTAGTTTTTCAAAATGCAGTTCAACCCCATAGATTATAAGGCCAAATCGGTCTTCGTGCATGAATTTCTGAAAACTGTCGATACCCACTTGGGTCATGTTTATCTTGTCGTCAATTTGAACACGTTGGAGGGTATCAGCAGCACCACAATCAAAAATCTTGAGCAATCCGGGTTGCTGGCAGCAGCGTTTATTCCCATCACGATCTTCGGCTCGAGTTTGTAATTGCTTGCATTAAGCATTATGACTCGTCTACCAGACAAATCAGGTCAGCCGATGGAAGAGTCGTTTGTAGCCTTAAGCCGAGGGATGTGGAGAAGTGCTTTTCTACCCCTTCGCGCTCAGATAATTTTGCTGTATCTATTCCAGATTGCGACAAGATATGGGAAGAGGACAAAGACAAATCGTAGAAGAAAGTTGCTCAACGATGGTTGAAGATTCAGAAAACCAACATGCCAAAGAAAGTTGGGCGTGGTGAGTTGAAGGACGAGATTGCCATCTTAATAACTTTGCTCAATTGGGTATCAGGTCAGGAAGAAGCAAACATTTTCCGACCATGGATGTTCTATATCATCTCTTGGGCTATCGATAAGAAGGAAAACTTTGACTGGGCAATGTTTATTAGCGAGTGTCTTCACTAGCAAATTACATAGTTCCTCACAATTCACAAATTTCATATGGCGTCTTTTTTGGTTTACTTGGTTGCATTTCAAGGCAACTTTAAACCTTTGAAGACCAATGGAGCTCTTAGTGTTCAGTGCGTTCACGAATACTACTCACAGTTGGAGTTTTTGAAGGCTGCACAGGACATTAAGGCGATGAATGATCACTTTCTTATGAAGACAGTCAGGAATCTAGATAATGAGATGCATATCAAGATTTCTCCAGAGGTGAAATCAACGATGGAGAGTTGGGCGGTGGTTTATACAATTCCCTACTTTCACATATATCCGAGTGTATGGTTACACTGGAGAGCCTCTGATGCTACCGAGGTACCCATTAGACATAGTCCTTTTCATGGAGTTTATGAGACAAGCACAAGAGGTTCACTCTTTTCTTCGCAATCGACACAAGCCAACTTTCACCTTTCTGTTCGGATTGGGTATTTACAAGTGCAAGGTTGCTGCTGATTGCTAGTTAATGACGAATGAGTTGGAAAAGCTTTAGCTCAAGTGTTTTCCTCAGAGGTGTACTTATGATCCTTTGGGTCATTATTCAGCATGGTTGGAGCGAAGCAATTCACATAGGGCAGCGCTTGAGTCCTTTTGGGTCAATTGCGAGGATGAGTTTGAGGTGTGTAGACGTCATTACTACAAGATTATTCTCCCACAACTTGCTGATTTCCTGTTAGAAGATGTGGAGGGTCTATTAGATGATGATGGAAAGGTGCTTCTCAATTCATTCATTAAAGACCAAGTTGCTCGCCAACCACTTCGCCAACCTGATTGGTATGTCAAGGAGAATACTTCAATTAAGGACTTGTGAAAATAAGTTATTAAGACGAGCATGTACTTCTTGGAGAGCAAGCGGAAGTGAAGGGTAGTTCTAGTTACAGAGCCGCCAACAAGGTTTTCTTCACTACCTTCCACTTCCAGGTTGAGGCCTCGAGTTAAGGCTGTTTTGAAGCCGTTTGAAGGAGTCAAAGTTAGTGGAAACTCGCAGGGAAAAGCATCACAAAGTAGAAGCAGGTTGACTAAACAACATAAATCCCAGTGGAACTAGTGGTACAAGCCGAGGCCGACTAATCTCTAGGTCCATCATTTTCTCCATGATCGTCTCCTATCAACATTGATTCAGAGCCTGAGTCTCTAGTTCATGAGTCTTTCATTCCAGTTGATCCGCCAGTGGTTGACACATCAGGAGCAACTTCTCCTCGAGAGAACAACTTTGGTCATTCATCTTGGCTTGAGAGGTCATTGGGGAGAAAAAGGCGCAGGCCTTCATATCAGCTTGACTTGTCTGAGTTTGGCGATCCTTATTAGGATAGGTTGAGCAAGAGAGTCAAGAAGCAGGTGAACATTGAGAAGACTCTTGAAGTGGAGATTGTCATTGAAGTTGCTACACCACCAGAGGGCAAGAACCTAGATGAGGTTGAAGTTGGTGATTTCACCTTCGTCAAAGTGAATCTAGGCAGGAGCAATCGACACGTGGACGTGAACCTTTTCAAGGTCGTTGCGAGTAATCTGGAGGAGCGTGTCATGGAGGATGGAGAAGATAAGGTAGTCTTCAAGCCTGAGAATAGGCAGCTCCGACAATACATCTCGGATCTACTTCATGGAAATGCAGGACAAGCGCCTTTACTCCCACAACTTCGATAGGCAGGCGTAGATCAACAAAAACTTGGTCATTTGGTCAATCATGGGAAGCTCCTGGACAATTGGATTGAAGACTTCATTGTTGTAGATCGGTACCTCCTCACAAAGATATATTAGTTGAGGTTTGATGCACATGAGCTTCGTCAGAAGATTCAATAGCTTGATATATTCATAGCAGAACACAAGCTGAAAGACTTGATACTCATATCTCAACTAGCAGTTGCCCATGACGCCATTGAAGCAGAGGAAGATAAGAAGAAAGTTTTCACTTAGAGAGAACAACTTCTGTTCAAAGTGGAAACGTATGATAGGATCTCTGCAAAGATGGTCGCACTTCAAGAGAGTGTTGTTACTACTCTCAGACTTATCAACGAGTTCATCACTCAGATCCCATGCCATTATCGGTGTGAGGATGGTACATGCGCTGAGTTAGAGGCAGTTCAGGTTGAGTTCAAGAAACTGGTTCGTGATAAGTGATAACCTAGGTGGAGAGCCTGAGGCGTTAACTTCTCAATGATGACTACCAGTTTCAAAAAGGCGACTGTAGAAGTCAGAGACAGTCAGAGGGCGATCAGAGATGAAGAAAAAGAGGTGAACATGCATCATCGTGGGTAGCATCAAAGTGCTAGAGGATGATATGATTGACAATTTCCTGGATGAGGTGATAAACAAAGAAGGCTTGTAGAAGACAACCAGTTAGGACCTGCAGTTATTTACGAGGATGAGTCAGAAGCAACAATTAACTCAACATCATTTCTTGAGTTCTTATTGCTGATTTCATGCATGCTTATCTCATTCTTGGAGATATTTTCGCAAGAGGATGGACTTTCAGTTAGGATCAGTCGATTGATGGTAGTTATCAGTTAACTCTCTTTTCAATAAGGACGTGCATGTTGCATATGTCCATTTAGTCTTGTTTGTATCAGTTAACTAATGGTAGCTTTCCAATTAAGTGTATAGTTTCATTTATTTAGACTTAGAGAATAAATTCTCGCATGATTGTGAAATTTTAGTTGACTCAAGGTGATTTTAGGGCTCCCTATACCTTTGATGTCTATAAATAAGAGCTCTTAGCTCATTTGTAAATAACTTTTGCACGAGATAATAATATATGCTACGTCACCTTGCCAAAAATATTGCTGTTTTGTATATGTTCATGAACTTTTGCACGAGATAGTAAAATATGCTGCGCCACCTTGCCTGAAATATTGCCGTTCTATATCTGTTGATGAGCTTTTATTGTGATAATAAATAGTTGCGCCACCTTGCCTGAATGTTATGATCATGGTGTTTGTTCAAACTTAGTTAAATGGGGTTGCTAGTGTGATCATTTATTGTATGCGTCTCTCAACAATGCAATTTGCTGTCCTAGTTTGCTACCTTGTGTTGTGTTAATAGTTGTTCTTTCAATCTACGTCTTAGAAAGGGGTCGCTCCTCCTTGGAAATTTGGAAAGAAGAATTATCGTCTAAGTGTCGTTACTAATAATCTTGTTGCATATTTACGCTTCAGATAGCGGTTCCTCCTTGGAAATTTAGTAATTAAGCTCATCTTTTGATGTCGTGCCCAATAAACTTCATAGCAGCCTATGCCTCGAATAGGGGTTCCTCCTCCTTGGAAATCCTGTTATAGAGTTTATCGTATAATAACATTCCTGCTCCTAATTCATCATGCTCTGTTTTTCTTGAGGGAATAGGATAGATTAAAAGCATTTAGTTTTAATTGTAGTTAAAATATGCAAAACCATAGAAAATCCTTAGCTACAACATTCTTCGTTTCCTTAACCTTGTGCCTCTTCCAACTGAGTCAAAAAGATAGGATTTAGAATCAGTTACTTTTTCACGCATATCAACAAAAGAGGGAGCTTCCCCTCCTAATTTGAAGAGCAGTCATTATGCACTGTGCATAGTTGTCTGTACCAACTTGCACTGTGCATAGCTGAAAGTAAAAACAATCTCAACCACTTCTTCAGTGGGAGTATAATAAAGAAATTAAAGTGCAGATTTAAAACAGTTGTTTAGTACTACTAAACTAGCTTTACAATATTGACAACAACTGCACAACAGTTTAGTATTTTGAAACCAAATACATCAAAAAGTGAGAAATATTCCCTAACTATAATAACATGAAAATGAAATGTGCCAACCAATTTTTTCTTTGAATTGACACAACACAAACCAACACTACACCAATTGATTAGTGTTAGCTTCCAAAGATAATCAAACTGAAAGTAACCTTCGCCAAGAATGTTCACCAAGATCCTATTGAAGGTGAGGTGATAGCATATGGGAAGGGATCTTTAACAACAATTGTATTGAATTACAATGTTGGAAATGAGAGTGGGTGGTGATCCGACCATGAAGATTCCACGCTACCACTTATACAGTGGGGGGAAAGATATTACAATGAAGAACAATTCATTCGCTTTTCAACATGTTAGAATATTAAATTTCTTATTAATGGTCACTGTAAATGTTTTGTTTAGTTTAGCTTTTACTGTTGCTACAGTAAAAGGCTTTCTACTGTTGCTACAGTAAAAGGCTTTCTACTGTTGCTACAGTAGTCGTATCTTTTCTATATATTTTGTAACCTTCTGTTTTTTTATGTTAATGTTATGAAAACCCTTTACCATTTACATGGTATCAGAGCCTTAGGGTTTCTTGTCGCGTTTTTTATTCTTCCTGGGTTTGTTTGAAGAAATTGACCTTTGCTGGGCGCGATTTACAGACCTGGCCGCGCGTTTTTGAAGACACGTTTTTTAAAATCGCGTTTTTCTGTTTTTCTGTTCTTTCCCTGCGGATTTTGGCCGTGTTTTTCTGTTTTTCTGCTCGTGGGACTGTTGCTGTGTGAGCCGCGACTTCTTTTGCTGTGAGGACGTGTTCTTCAGACATTCTTTCTGCAATTTTCTGGTCTTTAATGGACGCCTAGGGTTTCCAGAAATTTCGACTAGGGTTTTGAACCCTCAGATCAAGTCGAAAATTTATTTTGAGACCAGATTCCTTGTGGGTTTTCCCAGATCTCAACTGGGTCGTCTTTCGTTTTTTTTGGGTACCTTGGTTTCCGTGCCTCGAAAATTGTGCCTCAGTTTGAAGTCGAAATTTTTTTCTGATCGCAGATTCTTTTTGGGTTTTGCGAGATCTCAACTGGGTTGTCACTAGATTTTTCTGGGTACCTCGTTTTCCGTGCCTCAAAATTTGTGTTGTCAAAATTTTTTGGGTATTCTTCCATCCTTCTGGGTTTTTATTTTTATTTTCTGGGTTTTCAGTAAAACCTCAAAATCCGTGTTCGGGTTTCTGTATTTCTGTTTTCTTTGCATTATCTTGCCTTCATCGGTTTGACCGCAAGGTACGTGATGGCATCTCTTACGAACATAATGCTCGAAAGCAGCCAGAAGTTTAACGGGAAGAATTACAACACTTGGAAGTAGCGCATGATTACGATGTTCGAATATCGTTGCCTCGATCAGATCGTTTTGGGGAACTCGCCTCGTCCCACTGTAGTCGGCAAGGACCAGGACAAATGGGATGAATGCAACCGGGAAGCTGTCATGCTCATCAAACTCTCTGTCACGGATGAGCAACTACCTCAGGTACCGTCTGGCAAAACTGCTTTGGAAATTTGGGATCATTTGAAGGCCCTTCATGAAACCTCCGACAAGAGCAGAGTGTTCTTTCTCAAGAACATGCTTTTTTCCATCATGATGGATGAGAAAATGTCCTTACAGGAACATCTCACGAAGATTAAAGACATTCGTGATCAGTTGGAGGCGATTGGTCGAACAATGGAGGAAGAAGACATGGTAGTCATTACTCTGAAGAGTCTTCCGCGTTCATATGAGCACTTCATCGAGACCCTAAATATCACCTCTACCAATGTTGATCTCAAGTTTGACGATCTTTGCAACAAGCTTTTGCAGCAGGATCGATGGCGACAACAGTTTGGAAGCAGTACAAGTTCTACCTCCACAGAGCAAGCGTTCTCTGCCAAATCTTTTGCTAAGAACAAAGGGAAGACTCAATCTTCTCAGCCGAAAGGCTCTGGTTCTTCTCAGGACAGCAAGAAGAAGAAGAACGTTCAGTGCAATTATTGCCATAAATTTGGTCATATGAAGGCTAATTGTCGAATTCGGATGGCTTCTGAACAAAAGAAGCAGGGAGGGTCTCAACAAAAGGCAAATGTCGCGGAGCACACTGAGCAGAAAGAGTCTACATTCTATGCATTTATGGCCAAAAGAACTGCAGATCCAGTCCAATCTTCTGCCTGGTATATTGATTCCGGGGCTTCTCGGCATTTTACTCATCGTCGCGATTGGTTTACCAAATTTGAACCATTCACTGATTCCGTGATCTTTGGCGGTGGCGAAGAGTACACAGTTGCTGGTAAGGGCAATGTTCAGATTCACTCTGGAGGAAGAAATTTACTCTTTCTCGATGTCTACTATGTTCCAGGCATGGAGCATAATCTTCTCTCTGTCAGCCAGATCATGAAGCATTCTCCTCAGTTGGACGTTATTTTCAGTTCATCCACTTGCAGCATTGTTGATAAGGCGACGCGTACCTCGATTGCTATGGGCCTTGAGGATCATGGTCTGTACAGACTTGCTGATTCCGGTGATTCTCAGGAGCACGCTCTGGCAGCAAGGAGTACTTCCATCAGCAAACTTTGGCATCAGCGTTATGGGCACTTGAACGTGCACTATCTCTCTCAACTGTCTCGGGAGGGTTTGGTAGCTGGTCTACCTGAGATCCAAACCCAAAATCATGGAGTTTGTGGAGCCTGTCAAGCTGGAAAGCAGCATCGGACACCGTTCTCGGATGGTGATTCTTGGCGTGCCTCCAAGCTACTTCAATTGGTTCACGCTGATGTATGTGGACCGATGAACACTCCATCTGTTACTGGGTCCAGGTATTTTTTGTTATTTGTTGATGATTTTAGTCGGAAAATGTGGGTGTATTTTTTGAAAAACAAATCAGATGTGTTTAGTACATTTCAGCAGTATAAGGCCTTGGTTGAGAAAGAATCCGGTTCTCACATTGTTACTTTAAGGTCAGATAATGGGGGGGAGTTTTGTTCAACTGACTTCTCTACTTTTTGTGCTACACACGGCATCAAACGCCAACTCACTACACCATACACCCCTCAGCAGAATGGTGTCGTTGAACGTAGGAATCGCACCATTACTGAAATGGCTCGTTCTATGCTGGAGTACAGAAATGTACCTAAGAAATACTGGGCTGAAGCAGTTTATACTGCAGTCTACCTCCTGAATCGGTCACCTACACAGGCCGTTAAGAAGATGACTCCAGAAGAAGCCTGGTCAGGACGTACGCCTAAAGTGGGCCATCTGAAAGTCTTTGGTTCTACCGCTCATGTATGGATTCCAGACGCCAAGCATGCCAAGTTGGACTCCAAGAGCCAAAAACTTATGTTTACTGGTTACAGCGACAATCACAAGGCATATAGGTTGATTGATGTGGAGACAGACCGTCTCATATTCAGTCGTGATGTTGTGATTGATGAGACTACTGGTCCCTTTGTTCCTACAACCAGCCCTGAGGATCAGCCTCTCCAGGTTCCTGCTGATGGTGTTCGTCTTCCTCTTGGTTCTCTTGATGGGAGGGCTTCAGAGCATTCTGACTTTGAAGATGAGGAGTCTACCGGTCATGATATAGCACCACCTGATCTTCCTCAGGATTCCGCTCCAGATGACGTTGTTCCACACATTCCAGAAGATGTTGTTTCTCCTACTCCAGATGTTGGTACTTCTACTCGTCGACCTAAGTGGTGGCTCAAAACTATCGGAGATCTTCATAATGATGAACTCGTTGAGGGTAGATCCACTCGTAATAAGAGCAAGCAGCACAACACAGTCAATTATGCTCTTATGGCCAACATACACAGCATCTATGAGCCTCAGACATATTCAGAGGCTAAAGGCATTCCTGAGTGGGAAAAGGCTATGCAGACAGAATATCATAGTCTTCTGAAGAATCACACTTGGGATCTCTCTGATCTTCCTCCTGGGAAGAAACCTATTAGCTGCAAATGGGTCTATAAGGTCAAGTATCATGCCGATGGCACTTTGGATAAATACAAGGCCAGATTAGTTGCTCGAGGATTCACACAGCGGGAGGGCATTGACTATGAGGAGACTTTTGCTCCTACTGCCAAGATGAGCACAATTCGTCTTCTTCTCGCTATTGCAGCCCAATTCGGATGGACCGTTCATCAGATGGACGTCAAGAGTGCCTTTCTCAACGGTGAGTTGCAGGAAGAAGTCTACATGACGCAGCCTCCTGGTTTCAAGGTTGCTGGAAGAGAACATCAAGTATGTAGGCTCGTGAAAGCACTCTATGGACTGAAACAGGCTCCTCGTGCATGGTACATCAAGATTGATCAGTACTTGGTTGATCATGGTTTTCAGTGCAGCCCTTCTGACACTAATTTGTATGTCAAAGACTCTGGTGATGATATTCTCTTTCTTGTTGTCTATGTTGATGACTTGATCATTACTGGCAGTTCCACACATTTGATTGCAGCCATCAAACAAGACTTGTGTCAGGCTTTTGACATGACAGATTTGGGGCTTCTCCATTATTGTTTGGGTATTGAGGTCTGGCAGACCCCTAATGGTATCTTTATCTCTCAATCTAAATACGCTCGAAGTCTGCTTGACAAGTTTCGGATGCAGGACTGCAAACCTGCTTCCACAGCTATGGAGAAGGGGCTGAAGTTGTCAGCCCACTCTGATTCACCTCCGGTTGATGAAACGACATTCAAGCAACTAGTCGGCAGTCTCATCTACCTCACTGCCACTAGACCTGACATCAGTTTTGCAGTGAGCTACATCTCTCGCTTCATGACAGCTCCTAAAGCTGATCATTGCATTGCAGCGAAGCGAGTGCTGAGATATGTTAAGGGCACTTCAGATTATGGCATTCTGTATGGCAGATGCAAGGATCCAAAGCTGATTGGTTACACAGACTCAGATTGGGCAGGTTCAGTGGATGATAGAAAATCTACTTCTGGGTATGTATTCAGTTTGGGTACCGGTGCTGTAACATGGACCAGCAAGAAGCAACAGGCAGTGGCTCTTTCCTCGACTGAAGCAGAATATCGAGGAACCGTTAAGGCAGCATGTGAGGCAGTTTGGCTCCACAGGATGCTTTTTGACATGCACATGTCACAAGCAGGTCCTTCTCCCTTGTATACTGACAATCAAGGGGTGCTCAAACTGGCCAAAAATCCGGTCTTCCATGAACGTACCAAGCATGTCGAGCTTCATTGTCACTACATCCGCAAGCTGGTAGAAGACGGATCAGTTCAGCTGCAGTATGTTCCAACGACGGATCAGACTGCAGATATTCTCACCATGTCTCTGTGCCCGGATAAGTTTGTAAAATTCAGGGGGCAACTTGGTGTTTTTGACAGATTGACCATTAAGGGAGGGTGTTAGAATATTAAATTTCTTATTAATGGTCACTGTAAATGTTTTGTTTAGTTTAGCTTTTACTGTTGCTACAGTAAAAGGATTTCTACTGTTGCTACAGTAGTCGTATCTTTTCTATATATTTTGTAACCTTCTGTTTTTTTATGTTAATGTTATGAAAACCCTTTACCATTTACACAACAGGCATCCACTCAATAGTCGGGATTTGCCACTTAAATAGTGGGTGAGATAGAGAGATACAAATGTTTATTCTTCGACACTGGCAGTAAACCATCCAGGGGTTACAATGTGTGAATTAAAACATAAGTAAATGCAGAAATCTAAATGATTGGATTAGTACTACCAATTCTCAGCCTTACAATGTAAGTTATTTGCAAATTATAAAGATTTTCAATAGAAATCTGCTCCAAAACAGCTGCAATAATGACACTATATTTTTGATTACAAATAAGAATGAACACATCCAAGAAATATAGCACGGAATGGAAATAACCAGGTCTGATATATAGACCAACAAGCTGAATTAACCAGACCAGCAAGCTAGGAGATCACTAAAATGTTCATATTTCCTCCAATTCTTTTCCAAATAACACCAAAATAAATGCAAATGCAAGCTAGGAGAAGGGCGACCAAGAGCAAGACAACAAATGGCATAAATACCCCTCTATTTATTATGCACACATCCCAAAGTGAAATCTGGAAAATACAAAACCTCCTTGACATGGGCAACCAGCTCTAAAAAAATAGATACTTCAAAATAAAATCTGAAACTTGCTGCAAGGGGGCACCTAAGGTAGGAAAGAAGATATAAGCAACACCCAAAACCAAATTAAATTCCACCAAGGAGTTATGAATTAAAATATGATTCAACAATGCACAAACCAGCAACATGAAAGCCTGAAAATAACATTAAAACCTTCACCAATGAAGCTCAATATGCACTTCTGAATGAAACACACTCCCAATTGACCATCTAGGGAACCATAGTTTCAAGCCTAAAGAATGGTGTAGAAAAGGTAAGCTCCCCCTTAGCCAAGTTCTAAATTCGATCTAACAACATTTCGATATGATAAACCGAAGATGAGAAATGAGAGAGCAAAGGCCTTCTTTTATAGAATTGAAGATGACTGTTGGCTTTCCATCTTCCTCCAAAAGGGACGCCCATTTTACTTTTGCAATAATTTAATTTTTAAAACATTTAATTCTCCTTTTTTCTCTTCATTTTGGTGTCCAAGTTTCCTTAGGGAAATATTAAACATCTAGATGTTTAATCTCTTTAATTCCTTCATGAGGCGTCCTCCCTTAATTACCCCCTTTTATTCCTTCATGAGGCGTCCTCCCTTAATGCACCCCTTTTAAAACAACATTAAGTCATTAATCTAGGCCATGGGGCCTAAAATGAATTTTAAAATATTAATGACTTAAAATAAATCATTTCACCAACATGAGCCTCAAAATGCCGAAAGCCAATTATGTTCCAAACCGCACTGCCCGAAATGGAAACTGAGTTGATTGTTGATGCTACTGCCTGTTGTGACCTTTTCACACATCACCCCATTGCCAATGGGGACCCTAGTAGTTTTCCCTCTGATGGTTTTGCATTTGAGTTTTGGTCTTTCTGATGAGGTACTTAAGATTGAATTTTTGAAGGTCATCCGAGTCAAGAAGTGATGGTGAACCAGAATCCATGTATGAACATTGCCAAAGTGCTTAGAAGGCCCTGTGGATGAAGATCGACTGTCAGTTCAGTCAATTCTGACACTTCCTAAATTTTAGGGTTTCCACCCCGGGCCCCTATTTTTTAGGAACTTTTTTTTTTGGCATTTTTAGCCCATTCTGGAATCCCTATTTTTAGGGGCTATTTTTAGAAAATTTCTATTTTTGGAAAATTTCTATTTTTAGAAAGTATGTAGGTCATGGCTTCGTCAACGTCAACTTCAGAAGGTTGCAAAGGAAAAATGGGTGAAAATTTTGAAAAAATCTGGAAATTTGCCTAAGGCATAGATATGCATGTGCTAAAATTCGCCCAAGTATAAAGAAATAAAAATGGCAAAGTGCAAGTGAAGTCCGCCATTGGCAAGGAAGAAATTGCAAGGAATAAAGGAAGTCTGCCCAACAACATGCAAGGAAAAAATTGCAAGAGTGCAAGGAAGTCCGCCTAGCAACATGCAAAGAAAAATGGCTAAGTCATGAGGAAGTCCGCCCAAAGGTAAATGACAAGGAAGCAAGGAAGTCCGCTCCAAGGTGTTGGGAGATAGCATGAAGGCTAGCAAGTCTGCCCAGCAAGGTAAGAAAAATAGCAAGTGACATGCAAAGTCCGCCCAACATAAAGGTAAAATTGCAAGGCAATGACAAAGTTCGCCCAGCATAAAGGTGAAATGGCAAGACAATAACAAAGTCCGCCCAAAGTGAAAAATGACAAATTACAAGTGAAGTCCACTCCAAGAAGGTTGGAGAAGGGTGAAAGTGTGAAGAGGTCCGCTCCAAGATGTTTGGAAGTGGTAAAATTGCAAGGAAAATTCGCCATTTGCTAAAATTAAATGACAATTGCTAGTGCAAGTCCGCCCCAAGCTTGGTAAATTGAAAATTACACAAGGCAAGTGCACCTAGGCCATAAATAACATGAAAAATACTTGGAGAAGTAAAGATTAAAGTGTTTGCCTTGGAAAAATCAAAGAATTTAAAAATTTGCCTAAGTCCAGACATCTAAAAAAGTAATTGAAAAATCAAATGGTATGTCTGGCAAAGTTGAAATTCGCCTAAAGTAAAAATCATGGCAAAAATTAAAATTCGCCTTACGCAGAAGTACAAAGAAATTTGAAAAGATTAAAATTTGCCTTTGGATTAAAGAATAATTAAAGATTATTATTTAATTATTTTAACGAATGGGTTGGAAACAACACATAAAATATTATTTTAATATATTATTTTCCAAAACCCATTTAATGAGAAAATCCGAATTTCTCTGGGCAAATTGTTGAGAAAAGAAAGAAAGAAAAAGAACCTCACTCGACTGGCGACAAAATTAGAAACTTTCTTTACCGACTTATGCTGAAGATGGAAATTGCTATTCGAAAGACAAGTGCCAGCCGAGTTCAGACTGAATTAATTGGAAACAATTAAAATTTGCTAAATGGGTCGATTCTTTCAACCTTAAATTGGTTTGGCATTTCATTTTCATTCATTCGAAAGCGAAGTTGTGAAGAAAATTTGTTAAGGAAAGAGAAGTTTGTGAAGTTTTATATTTTTCTTATGAAGTAAAAGGCTGAAAGTGCGAATTTACTTCAGCAGCAACACATTTTTCATTGCCAAGCAGATTTTACTTCCTCTATTCCGGCAAAGATTTCTCTTTGCGAACAATTTAATTCTTTCATTTCCAGCAATAATTATTTTCACGAATTAACTTATCGAGTTTGCTGGAAGGATGTTGCCGACACTGATCTTGGTCATATTGACTTAGAAGAATTCCGGAAAAGAATGTATGGAAGCGACACACTCTTGCCAACTCCAATTGTGCAAAAAATGATGAGAAACGACATAGTTCATGTTGCAAGATTTCTGCGAGCCATTGAGTGTCCATAATTAATTGTAGAATGCGCCTTGCATTACAATGCTGAAGAAAGACAGATTGAAGCACCAGATGGCAGAGTACTGGCATATTTGGGCAAACTGGCTATACAAGAGACTTTTGGCATTCCAGCTTACCACCGAACGTACTACCGGTCGAAAGAGGATGCACAGAAAATATACGAAGATAAACAAGTTCTTTGTATAGCTAACATGAACAAAAATTGGCTGGAAAAACCTAGAGCCTCAACCAAGAGATTGCCCAAGAAGTTGCTCAAGCCATTTTTCAAGGAAGAATACGAGACATAGTCTTGTTGCTGAACAGATTGGTAGGCAGTCCTCAAGGAGTGCCTTTTGAAAGCTGGATGTACTACTTCATTGACGAAGTATCTTCTGGGACAAAAATGATGAACTAGTCAAGGATGATCAGTGACAATATTCATGAACAATTGGTCAACTTGGAGAAGACCAAATCCTTCCATATGGGTTCCTACGTAATATACTCATTCACTCGGACTTACCGATATGTCGGTCTAATATGCAAAGGTGTAGTCGGCAACGGCGAAAGGGAGCTCAAGGTATATAATTGCTACCTTCAATTGCAGTTGAGTGAGAAGTCACATTGGCGCCGGGTACATAACGCTTTTCTTATGTACATCACCCGGATACTTCAAGGTGGAACCCATCAAAGGCTCACCCATGAAGCAAAGAGTTTAATCAGTAAATACGGATCTTGGTTTATCCAGTTTCCTAGATTTACTTATATCAGAATACAGGGATTCACGAACTCTCCTTACAAGTTGCCGATTTATCCTACTGACAAAATGATTTTACTAGAAGTACTGAGGCAACTGGAAACATTCCAAAGCATCCAAAGACCAAAGCAAAAAGTAGCTGTCACGTTTCCTCTGTTCATCGGAAACATGGTAGAATCTTGTCCGTCATCATAGGCAATAGAAAATGCCAGAGTGGAGATATAGTTGTATCCATTCACCTCGTACAAGTCCAGAGGTGACTTCAATCCACTCAATCATATGGGAACTGTGAATGGAAAGAAGTACAGGCACAGGGTTGACCTTGAGGACTTCTTGGCAAATGCTGCTGATGATTATGAAGTAAGGAGAAGACTTTGGTCAAGGTTACCTCTGGGCATGATCAGGACGACATAACTCTTCCGTGTGCCTGACCAGCTAGATGATGATGAAATGTACATGCAGCCAGGTTATGATGAAGGATTGCCGCTTCCTCCTGTCAAATGGTCAAAACCAGAGTTAGGTGATTTGACAATTCTTATGCGACCAGTAGTCAAGTACTCGCAATGGTGGGTAGATCAGCGGGTACAAACTTTAAGGCAGCGGGGTAAACCATTTACCTACGATTTAATGGGCGAAGCTGAATCTTGTTCTTCCAATGTTGGCGCTTCTCAAGAAGATGAGTTGACTGAGCCTACCAACCAGAAGAAAAGAAAGGGTAAAGAAGTGGCAATAAACGAGAAGCCAATCCTGAAGAAGCCTAAGCCCCTTTACTCAGCTGCATTCGGGAATATAAAGCAATTACTGATTATGGATGAAGAATCATGGGGGCATATTAGAATTCCTTCGCCGGTACTTGAAAGAGACGTAGAGCCTATGCAGCTTGAGGATGACTTTCATCATTCTCCAACTAGCACAGAGATTTGTGAGTCAGATGAGGACTTGAATATCAGAGAAGGCGACTTCCAAGAAGGGATGATTTCGGCCCTAAGGGGGATTCATGAGGACCCGCCGGTACAAGAAGTCCTAGAGATTCAGAATATTTCAGATTGCGAGGATGATGGAATAGAGCAGCCTACAATCCCAGACTGGCTAAAAGAAAGGATTAAGGTCAAGGTACCAGTCGAAGCACCAAGAGCAGATGACATTGACAATTTCTTGGCAAGGTTGGAGCAAGTAAATACGAAAAAGCCTGCCAAGAAATTCTCTACTATTCAAAGAGATGAGACTGGTAACTGCACAATGTAGATTGCAGTTCCGACAGTTGAGAAGCTGCAAGATGAGATTACTCCTGCTGAGTATGCCATTACTATAATTGATATTGGTCCATCTACCAAAGGGTAAGAAGTAGAAGATCTGGATAATTATGTCTCCAATATTAAGTCCAGATTAGAAAAGGAGACTAAGAAGAAAAAGGAAAATAAGATGGAGGTTGAGCGCCTGAAGGAGTATATCCGACATTTGACAAGGCCCCTCAACCAAGGCGACCAATCAGCCCGTCCGCTCCCAAATGCATCACAAGAACTAGCAAAAAGTCTTGAGAAGGAACTAACTACTGCCAGGGAAACAAAGGAATGGATGGCAAGAAAAGAGGGAGAAGTAATGGCATTTGTAGAGAAGTTGGTGCATGCTCATGGGCAAACTTCTTCCTTACTCACAAGGATTGCAAACTTGATTGAAGCATGGGACGGACTGCAGACCTGCAAGACAAAATCATTCCTTGCCTCCGTGATATAAGGAAAATTCCCAAGCAAAGGCTGGTTGATGAGAAGATTATTGCAGCTGGGGTGGCTTACGAGTTCAGCAATTGGTATTGCGCATCGGTCTCTTGTAGGGAAGTGCTGGAAAAGGTTAAGGCAGAAAGTGCCAAGGTCAATGAGCGAGTGAAGAGCGTTCAAAATGGCATCTTTCATATGGCTGCAGATGTATTGAACAAGGACATTGTTCGAGAAAATGACTTGTGGCCGAATAATATGCAAAGGGAAGTGCAAAAGGTTTTTTCCATCATGCCAATCATGGGCGAAAATCTGACTAAGGCATTTGACCTTTTGACCGTCCGTAATACTTTCTTGCAACATGAATCAGAATGGGCAGTTATCTTTGCCGATTGTGCGGATAGTTTGGACATGCTGGAATACAATGTCAGTACCTTGCCAGACATTACCATTGAGGAGATTGGCGCCATTGTGTCCAGGTTCGTTGAACGGAGCATTGCAGAAGCAGATGAGGGCGCAATTCTCAGTGGATGACTCATCTGCTTGTTAATTGTTTGATGTTTTGGCAACCCTAATTAGGGTTTTTCTTGTTTTAATCTGGGCCCTTGATCTTGTTTCAATCTCGGCCAATCATTGTATTGGAGAATTCTATAAGTACCCTTTCATTTTCATAAAGAAATAGAGATCAAAATAAGAAGAACTATTGTTAGAGGATTAAAGATTAGAATTAGCTTAGAGTTTTAAATTTTAGAAGTAAGAGAAGAGTTGTATGAAATTGGTGCAAAAACTATTGTGATAATAAAATTCATAATTGCATGAGTTGCTTTGAAATCTTTATTGTCAAATGGGTGCATGGTTGCATATTTTCTCTTTCTCGTAGGATTGTTATAGATTAGAAATTTATTTGTTAGTTGGACGAAAGATCGATAGTGAAGATTAAGGTAACTTAGCTCATACTTTTTTCAAATGAATGATTTTCATTTGATGCGTAAAGTTAGCCTGAGCTTTTAACGTGGATGCTTTAACATGTACTTCAAATAATATTGTTCAATTGATGGTGTTATTTGTAGTAGAAAATCTTAAGCATAAATCCTAGAAGATTGCACCTGCTTTTGTGTAGTTGTCGTTTTACGTGGCGAGACAAAGTATGGTTTCATTTAAGTTACATTTGATCTTTACAGTCTCCTAGTTCCTTAGGATTAGTATAAGATTTCTCACCCCTTTCCTTTTTTCATTTTTTATTCAGAGTCAGAATATCCCAAAAAATACAACACTGTACTTAATCCCTTACTTTCAAAAGGAATTACTGAAATAAAATGCCCCCTTGGGTTACCAACAAACCACAACTACCACAGAGTCTATCCACAACCCATCTTTGAAACATTGGAATTACCTTGTGACCTATCTCGCAATCTTAGCACGAAAGGTGATTTTTTATCAAGAGAGGATAGAGCGTCTCTGGACACTATATTCTAGTGTGTTCGTGTGTGTCACAAAACACGCATCAACACTACCCAAGATGGCTGAAATATACTCTCTCAATTTTTTTGATTTTTAAATGAACATTTACAATGTAACTAAGCACCCGTTAAGGTTAGCATAACCCAAAACGTGCATGAAAGAACTCTAACCAAGAATGCGCCCTAAAACCACTTAAGGAGGAGGGGCGGGCATATGGTCAGAGGATCCCTAGGATCTACTGAATCAAATATTACAACGATTATACTGAAAAAGAAAGATTAAACTAGACACCAAGAATGTGCACACAAGATCCTTTAGAAGGCGAGGTGCTAGCATATGGTGGAGTAATTGACAAACTGGAATGTAAATAGGCGGTGAACCAGCCATGAGAGATTCCCACACTACCACTTAATCAGTGGGGGGAATAAGCATTACAATTCAAAACTAATTCATCCACTGCGGCGGACATCCATTGAACAATGAGAATTCTCCACTTGACAGTGGGGGAGAAAGAGAGATACAATGTTTATTGTCCACATTGGCCGTAAACCAGTTAGGGGTTAAAGTGTTTGCATTAGGAAATCACAAGTAAATGCAGTAAGAACAATGATTGGATTAGTACTACTAAATCTCAGCCTTACAATGAAATAAATCTGCAATTTCCATGTGTTACAATGATATAATCAATGCAAACTTCTGAAGAATGTTTATTACAATATATAATCTTCTCAATCACCAAGATATAAGCCAAAATCTGAATGTTTAACAATCTGATATGCATAAACAACAGACTGAAAATGTCAATCAGCAAACATGTAAATCAAATGAAATGCTCATAACTCTCCAAATGGTGTAAAATAAATTGCAGAAGTTTTCGAATAGGTAGGTGCCCAATCTCCAACCCACAAACTGCATTAAGTCTTAGAGAATGATTAGGCACAAATCCCAAGGCAGTCCCAACATGGTACAGCCTTCTTGAGGGGCAATTTTCTACTTAAAAATCAGAAACAACAAACTAAAATCTGCAAACTTCAAGGTGGGGTCGCCTCAAGCATAGAATCATGATGAACCAATACCCATAATCAAATTCGAATTACCCTTAAAGGTGTTAATGATTTTCACCTACAACCATGACTGAATCAGCAACAATAAAATCTGGAAATAACATCTGAATCTTCAACATTGAGGCTCAATGTGCACTTCTGAATGAAGCACACTCTCAATCCATCATCTAGGGAACCATAGTTTCAGGCTCGAAGAGTGGAATAGAATTGCTAAGCTTTCCCTTTGCCGGATTCTGGATTTCAAACCAGCAGCATAACTTTGTTTTCCAAAACATAACATAATCAGCTCTTCAGAATGCAACAATATATAAGTTTTAATGGGCAAATGAAACACTCTGAATTCCAAGAAGTCGAATCACTTCAACTTCCCAAGAGATGCACCTTTAACCATTCACTTTATTGTAAAATAATAAAACATTATCCCCTTCCCTTTAGGCGTCCATTTTACTTTGCAACAATAAAGCATTTAATAAATCATTAAATGCTCAACATGACCCCTTAATGTCCCCTCTTTAAAACAACATGAAGTTATTACTCCTAGGCATGGGGGTACAACTTAAAACATGAAATTGACTAAGTATAACACTTAGTCCAAGGAGATAACCAAAACCAATGCCAATACTGAAACTGACGGATTACCACAAATAGCATGATAACCTGAGTTGAACTGCAGATGATGATACTGCCAAGATTAGACTTACTAAAAATAGCCATTGCCAAAAATAGTAAGTTCATTTCAACTCAACAAAAAGCCAAACTAATCGGCCACACTGAACTGCAAAATATTCAATTGCTGCTAGAGTGACAGTGCTATAAATATTCTTACCAAAAATAGCATATTGCTATAAATAGTAAGTTTGCCAAAATCACATCTATATGCCAATTGAGCAGTATCATGACTTACTATAAATAGTAAGTGTTTCCAAATATCTTTTAAGCACAAATCGGGCAACCAACATGAATTACTATAAATAGTAAGTGCCTAGAAAGGATGTTAGATTCAGATGCAAGTTACCTCATCTTGAAGCTCTTCAAAAACCCAGAAAGCTCCAATAGACATGCGTCAGAAAAACACACATGTAAGCCCTCAAATTGCATCTGCAACCTCCTATAAAATAGGAAACCCTAATTTGCACCTCTAAGTAGCCTACGAATTTTCGAAAATAGGCTAAATCCAAATGAAGAGCGTAGGGCGAAATTGGGGACATTACAATGGCACTGCCAGAAATAAAGCTTACTAAAATTAGTAAACTTTGGAAAGTTGTTGAACTCACTTTGCATGTTATATCATCTCAAAGCTCTTTGAAAACCTAGAAAGAATCTGCAATCGAAATCTCGAGATTCCAATGTGCTGGCTAAAAATAGCAAGTTTCGGGAAAGGTTGTCAGAAGGAGATGCATGTCACACTATTCTGAAGCTCTCCGGAAACCCAAAAAACTCCACCAGACATGCATCAAAAACTCATACATGCAAACCTTCAAAAGTGCTTCAGAACGCCTAAAAAATAGGAAACCCTAATTTTACCTTTGACAAGCCTACAGGCTTCCGAAAATAGGCTATCAGTCATTGAAGGATGTATAGCTAAAATGGGGATATTATAGAAAATGATAAGAAATTAAGCACATTCAGCAGTATATCAGATCTGATAAGTAACATAAATGTAATTGACAATCAGACCAATAGTACAGAACTTCACGAAAATGTTCATATCTCCCTCCAAACACCTTTGATGAAGATGAAATTGAATGCATAAGGAAGCTAGGAGATGGGCAACAATGCACCAATGGAGAAACTTCGCCAAATGACATTGAGTTATTTATATACGCTTCCCAATGCGGCCACGAGGAAAAGTACAATCACCAAAAAGTGGGCAACCAGCTCTAGAAATTCAAAGATTCCCTCAAAAAATCTGAAACTATGTGCGAAGGGGTACCTTGGCAAGGGAAAACCATAGAGGCAATACCCAAAACCATAAGAAATTTGCCCAAAGAGTTATGAATGAAAATGTGCTACAGCCAAGCACTTCCAGCAGTAGAAATAAGAGGTATGCGTTCCTGAAATCAAAGCTTTGAAAATGTTTCAACAGTAATTCGACATAATAATTTTCCAAAGATAAGAATGAATGAGCAATGCATGAATAAATAGACTCTTCTTGGAAATTGAATCACTCTGTAACCTCCAAGAAGAAATATGAATCATTTCAACTTCTCCAAAAGGGACGCCCAAACACCATTTTGAAATAATAATTTAAATTACCTTTTTTTCTTTCACTTTCCTAGGCGTCCACTTCACTTAGGCAAATATTTCAACTTTGATATATTTTTTTCTCCTCTTTAGACGTCCAAGTCAAGTCCCCTCTTTTAAAAACAACTTGAAGTTATTCAACTAGGCACAGGGTCTAAAAAGCAACGCTAAGAAATGACTAAGTTATTAAAAATTAGCTCCATGAAGAATGGAGAAGCCAACGCCCAAAGCTTAACTACATTACTACCAAAAACAAAATGATGGATTTAAATAATTGAGTTGTTACTATCATAATATTGCCATAAATAGAACTTACAAAAATAGCAAATTGCTATAAATAGTAAGTGTTCGCAAACTCCACTTGAAAACAAACTGAGCAGTTGTCATTACTTACTAAAAATAGTAAGTTTTGAGAAAGGTTGTCAGAAGCAAATGCATGTTACACCACTCTGGAGTTAAGTGAATACCTAGAAAAACCCAAAAACCTTTCTTGCATGCAAAACACTTGATAGAAATGCATGTCATTTTCATGAGATGCATGTCACAACACCATGAAGCTCTCCAAAAACTCAGAAAGCTCCAAAAAGCTCACTGACAAACTCCTGCATGCAAATCTTCAGAAGCTCAACTGAAACCTCCTACAAAGTAGGAAACCCTAATTTCCACTTCTGACTAGCCTACGGGTCTCCTGAAATAGGCTAACAATCACTAAAGAGTGTAGGGCTAAAATGGGGACATTACAGGTTATCTTTTACTTTGTAGCTTTTTTGGGGACCCTTTTTAATTTCTTCTTGCTATTGTCTCTGGTTGTATTTTTGAATACCAATGACCTATTTTGGTTGGTTGTCAACATTTATTCTTCTTCTTTTATTGTCGTATTTTTCATAAGAAAGTAAATTTATTATTTTTTGATTGGCAGTGCTACATAGTTGCAATTATTGAGGTTCTGCCCAAGTCATGTAATGCTCTTCTAAACATGCATTTGCATGAATTCTCCAATTGACATATCTGTTGACAATGTATTTTTGTTTTTTTCTATTGCAACAGCTTTGGCATGGCATCCATTCCATGAGGAGTTATTTGTAAGTGGAAGCTTTGACGGATCCATCATACACTGGCTTGTTGGGTAATGTCTGATACTCAAATTACATTTTAAACTGGAACTGAAAATATCTAGGGAGATGTTTAAGATATTGTGAAACAGTTTTAAAGATCATGGAATATGAATTGTACTTGATGGGAAATCATTTAATGTCTTTGCCAGTTTTTTTTGTATTAAAATTCTTGAGTATTGTAAAACTTGATAAATAACGATTCACATGCTTTTTTGAGTATATGTTCATTCTGCTAAGGAATTACAGTGTTTTTTTAACTAGAAAATACTCTGGTTTACATAAATGAGTTCTATTGCAGAATGGCAAGGGGAACAGTTATAAAATGCTAAATATGGTTGCTTAGACTCAAAGATATGTTTTCTTGGGCAGGCATGAAGTTCCTCAAGTTGAAATACATAATGCACATGAAAGTGCTGTATGGGACCTTGCATGGCATCCGATGGGTCATATCCTTTGCAGGTAGTCTATTTATTGGTTTTGGCAGTATGACTAGGTAGTTTCTTAATTCTTATGGTTTGAATCACTTACAAGACATTTCAGTGTCACTACATCTATCACTAAATTTGATTAATGTGATTACTCTTACTCCAAACATGGTTTTTTGTAAGATAATATCACAAGCTTTAGGAAGGCATGTTAACTCACAAGCCAAACACAATGTAAAAAATATCTGCATGGGAGATATGTAGAAGTTAAAATTATGTACTTCTGCTCTATTTTGAATGGACAGGTAGATATGAGATTATTAGAGGATATGTTATAGTTGGGATCAAACATAAAATAAATTAATGATATGTAATACGGTAGCTCAAAACATGTTTCATCATGCTTGTCTTCATGGCCCATGAGGAATTCGCACTTGTCATGTTGATGTTTTCAGTGGGTGGGTCTATTTTGCCAATGTCAAACAGACAGAAACCACATGCAATTTAGAAAGAAAAAAATCATTAATGCTCATCTTTATAATGTATAAAGCCACTGCTTCTATAGAATCATATACTAGTGTGAGGATATGGGCAGAAATAGTATTCTTAATATATGAAATTATGAATAACTAAAAATATAATCCCACAGCCAAGATACAGCTTGAGAAACACTTTAAATTGATTTTGAAACACTATGCAGTGAAAGAAGCCAAAAAGATGTCAACTCTAAGCTCAACCATGAGTTGGGTGTGTTCAAAGAGAAATGGTTTGCTCCTCTTTCAAATGACTTTTTTTTAAGTCACTGTTATTTATGATCTATTTTAATTTTGTTTAAAAAATTTCATCGTACATAGTTTGGATTTTGTGCCTGACATATCTGTTGCTATTCCCAAGTTTACCTCATCTAGATACAGCATCACTAGATAGCTAAATGGGATCTTTGTGGTGGGGGAATGCTCTATTGTAGCTTCTGAAGTTACATCCTGATATTGCACACAAGGTTTGCTATCTATAGTGACCTGTGGGATTGAATAAATTGTCAGAAACTCTCTTTTAAGGATTTTTCTCTACAATTTACAGCATGTAGATTGTTCTGAAATAATGCCATCTTTGACTTGATTGGCCAGTTTGTCTAAAATCTTCATTGCTGTTACAAAAATGGTTTTGTTATCTGAATTGAAGCTTTAGTTATTCCATTTCTAATTTTCATTCCTGGATCATGTTTGTGTAACAAACTCACTCATAATACTTAATAAATACTTAGGTTTTTACCATAGAAGTAAAAAAAAGCATTTGCTTATAAATAAGAGTGTGAAAGTTTTTCTTTTTCATTCATCAATCATTGCACATGATCAAATATGAAAGTATTAAACACCTTTGAAATTGAACTATATAAATTTCATCTTGAAAAATATGATATAGCTTTTTCAATTACAAATTATATATGTTAAACTTTCAAGTTTAGAAAATACAATAATGTTACAAGCTCAAGTCTTCCATATCTAGACAATTTTTTTTGTTTCACAAGCCTTGGCGTTGTCATCTACAAGAGGGAGAGCATCACTTGAGTGCTTTACCTCTAACCATAGACTGGCTTACAACTAGAAGTGGCCCTACCTTTCACGAAGAGTATAGACTTAGGAACCCACAAGTATGCCATCCAAGCTTCTAGTGTTGTGTCCTACATAACCAATCAACCATACAACTTTAGACATCTCTAACTAAATATGATCAATCTGACTGGATATGCAATCTGGATCATGGTGAATTATCTAATGCAAGCAGGGACTTTTGCATTACTTTGGCCAAAGTTTTGATACGTTTCAAACAAGTCGTATGTTCACACACCCCTAACTTGACTTGGAAACCACCTTGACCTAAGGTTTTGCACAAATTGACTGTTTGGCTAGCTTGTTTGACCTTTCATAAGGATACTCAATCCTAAAACAAACTAACTCACTAAGTCGGTAAATGCCTAGGAAGGAAATGCTTTCCTAACTATGCCCATGATATCTTGGCTAAATGTATATCACACATGTCAAATTCTCCTTCAGTTTTTTGAGTGAATCTGTAAGTTTAACATGTGGTTAAACCCATGAAACTATGTCTTCGGTGTCAAGAGTGGAAAACTATTAGGCTCTATTGTGCCATATTGAGGTATTGAGAGGTGGAAACGAAGAAAATTGATGCTACAATAAACATACCAGCCCCTAAAACATTTCTCAACTCCATAGCTTACCGGGAAAGATTCAAGCTATCCGTTGTTTTGTTTTATCACTGACGGATCAGACTCTTCCCTTCACTCAGGTGCTTAAGAAAGACTCCCACTTTAAATGAACAGATGATTATTAAAAAGCCTTTGAAAATTTAAAACAATATTTGGCTAATCCTCCCATCTTACAACTAGCTACCTCAAGATGTCCCTTTATTCTTTACACTTCCATTTCATCGAGTGCTTTACTGCATTATTAGCGCAACAAGACATGAATGATAAAGAACGCCCTATCTACTATATTAGTCGAACATTGATTGATTATGAAATGTGATATACAAATATAGAAAAACAATGTTTGGCTCTTGTGTTTGTTGCGAATAAGTTGAGACATTGTTTGTTAAATTATGAAGTGTCTGTTGTTCCGAAGTTTGATCCATTAAAACATCTTTTCTCCAAAATGGATTTATTTGGATGTCTAGCAAAATGGGTAATGTTGTTAACGGAATTTGATCTTAAATTTGTCTCTCAAAAGGCAATTAAGGGTCAAGCATTCATTAACCATTTAGGTGAAGCTCCTTCACATTAGCTCTCCCAAACCAAGCATCATTACCCGATGAACATGTCTTGAACTTAGAAGAAGACAAAACATGGAATTTATGTTTTGATGGTTCTAAATGTTGAATTGGCTCCGGTGTTGGGGTTATAATTATTACCTCGTTCAATTAAGCCAATTCCCTTATCTTATTGTCTCAATTTTCTATGCACGAAAAACATCGCAGAATATGAAGCTCTCATTGTTGGTTTATGAGAAGTGTTGTCTCTTAATATTCAACACCTTCGTATATTTGGAGATTCTCAATTAATCATCAAACAAATTAATGAATCATATCAAGCGAAACAAGATAAACTGCCCCAATATCATGATCTAACGTTAGCGACATTAAAACGTTTTTTCTTGTATACTATTGACAATATTCCACGAAAGGATGATCGACATGCATATGCAATGGCGAGCGCTACCTCCCTTATATCCCTTGATGATTCATTTGTGAATTTTAAATTTACTATCTATAATCTCACATTGCCATCAATAGTAGAAAACGTTAAAGATGAGATAGTATGTTGTGCAATTCAGATGAATGGTACTCCCACATATGTCAATATTTGTGTGATGGCACCTTTCCTAATCCAACTATGAAAAACAATCGAGCTCGTATTCAAAAGCTCACAACACGATACATAATATTGGCTATTGTGTTATATCGAAGGGCATATAATGGTCTCCTTCTCTATTGCCTTAGCAAATCAGATATCCCTATTACTCTTGAAGAAGTCCATTTAGGTGCTTGTGAAGGACACTTTGGTGGTCAATCTTTGGTTCAAAAGTTAATTCGTATTGGATATTATTTGCAAAATATGGAGCAACATTCTTTTGCCTTCATTAAGAAATGTACTAAATGTCAGCAACATAACAATCTAATTCATGCTTGTGCCCAAAAACTTCATGCCCAAGTTTCTATTTGGCTATTTCTTGTGTGGGGCTTGGATCTCAATGGAAAAATTTCTCCTCCTTCGTTTCAAGTTTTAGTTTTAGACCAGAATTGAAGAATAAGCAGAAATACAAAATGATGAACAATCAAACACAACAAATACCTTGGGAAAACCCTCCTTCTCGAGGGAGAAAAACCCAGCCAAAATATATCACTTATATATTGAATGAAGAGAGCAGAAATCTGCTTTACAACTTGGCCCAAACACAAGGCCGATCTGATTTAATGTAGAATAGCACCTCTTCCTAGATGCGAATATACAAACAATATGATTTCTCCTTGATATCGATCTGCTTGATGCAATATTTCGATCTGCTGGAAAAGTGCGAACTCCTCCTGAAAGTGCGATTTTGTCTCCGAATAAATTGAAATGATCAAATGAATGATCATTGCCTTGTATATATACAAATTAAGGTGTCTCTTCATTTAGGGTCAGCCTCTTTCCCAAAAGAAGGCGACTTTTTAATTATTTATTTATAGCAAGTCCGACTTGCTTTTATTTATTTATCATTTATTATTTTAAATAGGGCGAAGGATATCTCCAGCAGCTATAACATCAACAAAGTGAAGAATATCACCTGCTGCTATAACATCAACACTTCTTCTTAGCTAGGAAGGTATCCTTCCAGATATTCATGTCATGGAGTCTCTCAACATGACACCCATAATGGCTACACTCACATCTTAGTCTCAAAGAAGTACAAGAGTTCATCACGGAGTCTCTCAACGTGATGTCGTCATGGAGTCTCTCAACATGACGTCTCACCTCAGTCTCAGAGATGAACAAGGACTCGCACCTCATATTTCTTCGTCTCAAAGAAATATACACTACAAGGGCTTTCACCTCATATTTCTCTGTCTCAGAGAAATATACGCTACAAGGGCTTTCACCTCATTTCTCCATCTCTGAGAAATATACGCTACACGGGCTTTCACCTCATATTTCTCTGTTTCAGAGAAATATTTGCTACAAGGGCTTTCACCTCATATTTCTCTGTCTCAGAGAAATATACGCTACAAGGGCTTTCACCTCATATTTCTCCGTCTAAGAGAAATATACATTACAACAAGTCTTCATGATGATGTGACTCCCTCTGAAGCTCCAAGTACGACAGCAACCTCCTGACCTCCTCGTCCACGGTTGCCTCTGTTGGTTTGTCAGACTCCCTCTAAAAGTTAATTCCTCCTCTTCGAAGAAACTGATCGACTTTAGAATAAGAAACCTTCTGAATTGACTTTAGAACTGGCTCCTTTTGAGATGTCCCTATGTCAATTTCCACAGAAGAAACATGTTGCGTAGACCTTAATTTGCAATCTCGAGCAAAGTGACTGTGCTTGTCACACCTTAAACATTGAATGTGAGAGAAATCCTTCTTCTTCTTCGGTTCTAGGGTAGAATCTGATTCTCTATCTCTATTCCTCTTTCTTCCTTTGCCTCTATCTCTAGAAGTATGTGTAGCAAGAACTTGATTTTATACATCATAAGAGTTTCGCCCAATTCCTCTTGTTGCCAACCTGGACTCTTCTTGAATACAATCAACTCGAAGACGATCAAACTTGGGCAACTTGGATCTCCCACTGATGCTCTGAATAAAGGGTTCTCAAGATTGAGGAAGACCATTTAGTGCCAACATAACAAGATCTCTGTCTGCAATTATATCCCTAGTAGTGCTCAACTGATCTCTGAAATCAGCGATCTTCATAAAGAATGAGATGACTGAATCTTCTTTAGCCATTTTTACATGGTGAAGTTGTTGTCTTAAAGCAAGTGCTCTGCTGGTGTTGATCTCATACAATCCTTTTAGAGTATCAAACATTTCTTTAGCTGTCTTCAACTTGGAGATGATAGGTACTAGGTGATTTATCACAAAGTCTATCATGATCTTTTTAGCCTTCGTGCCATTTTTCTTCCACTGGATTTTCTCAGTATCATCGGAAGGCTCGTGCATATCACTTTCCATGAAATCAAGAAGACCATTCTCCTCTAATGCAATGAGTACCCTGGGTTTCCAAGAGTTAAAGTTTGAAGCTCCATCAAGCCTATCTTCTACCTTGACACCGCTCACCATCTTCTTTTTCCACACAAATTTACCTTCAAAGATCTGCCCCTAGGTTTGAAATAATTTGCAACCTTTTGCCTTCAAGATCTGCCCTAGATGAAAATTTGATTGAAGGATGGCTTCCTGCAACAAAATACGAACTTCTCCAACAGAATCCAAATTTCCTGTTTTGAATTGAATTCCTTCAATTGCTACTACCAATATCGATTTCCCCCAAATAATCAATTCCTTCAGCAATTCCAAATTTGGCCAAAGGCCACAAAATTTGCTCAAATCTGATCAGGTCTTGTCTTAAACCCGCTTTGATACCATGTTAGTTTTAGACCAGAATTGAAGAATAGGCAGAAACAAAAAAAAAGATGAACAATCAAACACAACAAATACCCTGGGAAAACCCTCCTTCTCGAGGGAGAAAAACCTAGCCAAAATATATCACTTATATATTGAATGAAGAGAGAAGAAATCTGCTTTACAACTTGGCCCAAACGCAAGGCCGATCTGATTTAATGAAGAATAGCACCTCTTCCTAGATGCGAATATACAAACAATATGATTTCTCCTTGATATCGATCTGCTGCAAAAGTGCGAACTTCTCCTTGAAGTGCGATTTTATCTCTGAATAAATTGAAATGATCATTGCCTTGTATATATACAAATCAAGGTGTCTCTTCATTTAGGGTCAGCCTCTTTAACAAAACAAGGTGACTTTTTAATTATTTATTTATAGCAAGTCCGACTTGCTTTTATTTATTTATCATTTATTATTTTAAATAGGGCAAAGGATATCTCCAGCCGCTATAACATCAACAAAGTGAAGGATATCACCCGCTGCTATAACATTAACATCAAGGACATACTTTAAATATTATAGCTACAAATTATTTCACGAAATGGGTTGAAGCAATTCCACTTCGATCCACAACGGTTGAAGTTATTTGTTGCTTTATATTGGATAACATTATATCGAGATTTGGTCTTCCTTCTGCTTTAGTTTTAGATAATGGTACATCATTTAAGAAAAAAGAAGTAACGAAGTTGTTTAAAAATTTTTTTATGCAACATTGTTTTTCTAGACCATATCATCCTCATTCAAACGAACAAGTTGAAACATCTAACAAAACGATTGAACAAGTTCTATGGAGAATTGTTAACAAATAGTATAAAGATTGGCATACTCAATTCTCTTATGTATTATGGGCTTATTGCACAAGTGTTCATATGACCATGGGTATTACTTCGTACAACCTTGTGTATGGCGTTGATGTTGTTATGCCTTTGGAGTTAGAAATTCCTTTCACTACAAATTTCTCTCAGTGGCATTCTAGATGACAATTCCTATAGTGAAGGACTTCAACAACTTGAGATGCTCGATGAACAAAGTAACCACCTCTTGAACACTTGCAAGCTTATTCTAAAGGTCTTCAATGCAAATACAATGAAGGCATTATCCACTGTTCATTTAAATGTGGTGACTTGGTGCTATATGAAAATTAATGCAATATAAACATTGCACCAGGAGAAAGGGGAAGTTTAGCCCGAATTGGTTAGGACCCTATGTCGTTGTTGAGGATTATGGATAAGGCGCATACAAGCTTTCTCTAGTAGACGATATGCCTCTCGATGAACCTATTGATGCTATGCATTTGTGTAGATTCTATGTATAAATTCATTTCAATCTTTGAGTAGTATGTTCTAATATAAAGCATGTAGATTAGATTAAATAAATTTACTCTCTATTTAATATTGCATTGCTTCATTCATGACAAACATTGGCGTGTCTCGGATTTTAGAGTAATTTTCTTAGAGATTCATTATTACTTGTTGGCATACTATTCAGCAGTTTATATGGCATGTTTTTGATAAGATAAGCAACATTATAGGGCGTTGTACCCAAACACAAAAGGCCACATGGGCAGAGAGTGCAAAGCAAAAGTAAACCAAGGTCACATGCCATAAACAAACTAGTGACATCAAATAGACAACAAAATTACAACAGAGTAATGTTTAAAATTAAAACTATCAACAAGAAAGACACCCTACTTGGGAAGATTTTCCCACTCCATGAGGAACTTGAAGACATCTTGCTTTTGCTGGCTTGAGTTGGGATCCGATTTCCTGTCATGCTTCTTTATCTCTTCTTGTAGCACAAAGCTGAGAGTTACTGCAGAGTGTTGTATGACTTTGAGGGTTAAACAGGAGAGGCCATTGAGCTTCCTTTCCAAATATTCAACCCTAGTCAAAAGTGCCATGAAGTCCTTGGAAACCTTCTCACAATTGGGGAAATTATCCTCCTTGTGTTTTTTTTGTGGGGGTGGAATCCTTTGGTTCATTGAGCATTGCATTGAATTTAGGAAACAAGCTAGGACCATCAATATACTCCTCCACATCCTTTGCATTATCATCATTGCTGCTTTCCTCCTCCCCCTTGCCCTACTCAAAATCATTTGAAATTTCATCAATTGTAATGCCATGGGCCTACTTACTCGCAAACCTATTGGGTCTTTGCAAACTACAGTCTGAACATTAGTAGTTGGGTTGGGTTCTCTTGTATTCTCATCTTTGTTAACACGAATCTACTCCTCATCAGAAGTTGCTTCTTCAACATAGAAGTTAACAATGGCTTTCTTATTCTTTTTGTTGGGAGTCTCTCTCACAATTGCATTAGGTCTTTTGCCGAGCTTTTTGGGGGGTGTTTATTTAAGTTCGGACATCCCAGTGACAACAAATTTTTGGCTCAAGGCTTTATGGGTTTTATTATGTTTCATTATAGAATTTAATTGTACAAATTGGATCATAGTTGCACTTAGTTTAACATATGCACACTTAGTAAAAAATGTAGTATTTAATTAAACATTTACATTTAATTGTTTAGTTAGATCACATCATTCATTTACATATATTAATTAGATCATTGTTGTATTTCTTAAATAATTTTAATGAGATTGTTTAATAAATCACAAGTGTATTCAAATTCTATGTATGGAAATGTAATGCATGTTATTAAATAAAGATCACATGTAGTAGTAAAAGCATGTAAGTAAACAACATACATAACAAATAAAAATGTTATATTAGGGTGTTTATATACATCCTCATATCACCACAATGACAAAATTTGGTTCATCATACAAACAAATCATATCATCTTGTGGGCCTATGGCTACCAAACTCCTTGGGGCTTGGTGTTAGTGGTTGGAGTGAGATTGTAGATCATGAGTGGCTCCTAGAGCTACTTTGTGTCAATACAACCCTAAGCTCACATGTCAACTCGACATTAACCTCGACTGTTGTTGTATCTTGCCTTTGGAACCATTCTCTCTCAGTTCTTACCTTACCAAGCTCCTCCCACAACAATTCCTACATCTCGCTATTGGTAGGAGCTCGAGCTCTCTCAGCTCTCAACTCCTCGTACGTGGCTCTCAGCTCCTCATGCACAACTCTCAGTCATGCTATAGGCTCAAAAACCTTTGCATGACACCCTACACTTTGCGGTGGCCTATGCTCAACTCACATTAGGTGATGTAGTTGCACGTTAGGAACCATCTTTGATATTACTCGACCCATAAAGTTGAGCCAATATTTGGTGCCAACTACAAAATAGAGGAAAACATAGAATAACATCAAATAACATCATATAAAGCATAAATCAAGCTTAAATACAACATCTAGTAGACTATAAAGTAAAGTAATAGAATAACATATGATATCACTTGGATCGCCAACCCGCAAGTGGGGATCCTTGCATGCAACTACTGTGGTTATGTCTAGACTCCCTCTGGAGGCTAGGGGCATAATATCTTACGCTTTGCTCATCTCCCCATGCTCTTAGGTATAGTAGGTTGTGCTTGTGATATGCGGGGACAATACCTAGGTCTCTCCTTGGGGGCATCATTAGCCTCCGCCTGCTTCTTTGGACCTCCTGTTGTTGGTGTGGTCAGTTGCTCATCCTCCTCCTCATTGTGTCCGCTTGCATCTCCATCATTGTTTCACTCCCCTCCTTGTAATCCTCTCGATGTCGTGACCATGGCCCGAAATCACCAGTAGGATTTTCTACGGGAAATATAGGATTTGGACATGTGCGTCCCATCACCTGATGTATGCAATGCTAGATCCGACATCATATGCCTCAGACACTGGATGTCTATCACACTCATCATTTGAATCGCTTAGTGGGACGTCTGCGATGGTAGGACAAGCTATGTCTTGTGGCTTGGCGTCGTCACGAGTTGACCTAAGTTAGGTCAATTGAGGGATGGGACCCCCTTGAGTACGACTGGACTGTCTCATCACTTGATCATAATAGAAAGGCATCACAATGTACTCATAGCGACCAACAAAGAAGCAATCATGCTGCATCCTCGCCAGTAGTTGTGATAGGCTTGTTTGAGGTTGCAAATTCCTATAGGACCTCCAAAGAACATTCATAGCATCTAATCGATCAAATGTGATTCGCTAGTACAATACATTTCTGTATTGCCACAGTCTCTTCAGAGGATAACATAAGGCTCAAGGATAGGTCCATGGTACCTCTACGAGATATTCTGCAGGCCACGTACAAGCGATGTGCTTGAACGCCCAAACCTGAAGGAGTGTGCATGTCATAAGGCTTTGTGTCTCATAATGAATGTATTGCCCCAAGCAAATAGAGTTTGTCGCTCTTCCATTGCTTGTATGGTATGAATGAGGCCTCCATGTAGGTGTGTGCCTCATCTGTCTGGTGCGATTGCCAATGCTATAGTAGTGATCATGGTTCGACGAAGAATCAAAATCTCAAAATCGCCATGTAACAGCCATCACAGTTGAATTCGGCCCTTGCCATCCCGTGGCAAATTGTGGCCAATGCAATAGTGCTCCCATTATCGTGAAAATACAATTTCATGCTTTATTTGGAACTTGCTTTAGTATCCTCTCCATTAATGCATTTTAGATATTCCCTAGCCTTGACCTTTCCTATCAACCTAGGAAAATGTGTTAGTGCTACCTTGGAAAATGCTTTGTCAATCAAATATCATTAAATTGACCTTGACAAGTGCTCATTTGTTGAATAAGTACTAATTATGCAGGCCCTAAACTTCCAAATCAAATTTGAATGAGTGCAAAATAGGTGGACAGGTGTGTCCAATGCCCTAGTCCAAGTATTTTGCCCGATAAATTTGATTTCCCGTTTTAGTTGGTCTCTAATTTCGAAGATGTGAATTCAAATTTGAGTCTTGGCGGTAAATTAATCTCCAAAATTAAAATTAAATGAGTCGGCCTACACTTTAATTTATTTCTATGTTCCACTATATAAACATGAATTATTATTTCTAAGAAAAAGAGGAAGCAATTCAATAAGGAAGAACTTTGCCAAAATACATTCATTTTTACAGATTTACAAGGTAAATTCCAGAATTATTCAAGTTATTACAATGATTGGAGTTTGATGCTGATGGAATCTTTTGGAGATAGCTTTGGCTTCTTTCAAGCAGCTAACAACTTGTTTTTAGAGTGTTCTCATCTTCAAACTTTGATCTACTTGCTACCCTGAGCATTATGTATTTAGATTTTCCTAAGGGTATTTGACTTTCTCTTGGGTTGGTTTTGTTCATGTCTTTTAGGAATCCTTCTCTAACACATTTGAGTAGGATTTTAGTTATTATAGGTCATTACAACCTTAGACACTTAAGGTTAGGGGCACACACATTTATCAGTCAATCAATCAGCTATTTGTGGAGATAGAAATACCAAAATGGGGGTTTGACCAAGACAAACTCCTATATAGCCAACCTTTTCCCCCTCTTAGCTGTGATTTTTGCAAGTTCAGATCTGAAGACAGAAATTTGCAAAGTAGAAGTACATAGTGCAGATTTGGAAGTTTCAGACCTAAAAGTTGTAGAGCCGGATCTTTTTTCCCAGTCAAGGGTGCCCAATGCCCCTGAGCTCTTAATTCAGCTCCATATTTGTAGTACTGGTGCACAAAGTTCGGCCCTTCTCAAATCCGTCTTCAGTTTGTGAATTTTTCAGTTTCATCTGTGCGGAAAGATTGTATTTTCAGATTAGGTTACATAGCTAAATAGGTTATTTAATTAACAATAGATCCAATCAATTTTCAAACCATAAAAGAAACCAGGCCTAGGAAAAATTGCCTCTCCTTCTAGGTTGTTAGAAGAGGGATGTATTATGTTGTAGCATTGTCTAATATAGGACCAAACTACACACATTCTAACCAAATCTTTGGGTCCTATGAAATTCGTAAAATTTTGTGATGGGCTCGGTTTAGTTAATAGATTGACCATCAATGAAGGGTGTTAAAGTAAATATTTAATAGTAATTGCCAATTAGTTTTTAGTAGTAGTCTTTTATTAAAGTTTTTTTTGACTTAAGGATATACTTTTATGTTTTATTTCTCTTTAGTGTGTTCTTTTAATTTATCTCACATTCATGATGTGGGTCGGTTCCTGTACATGTAATCCTTTATAAGAAGGCTTTGCCTTCATATTTATTTAATGAATATCTTGGTTATCTTTATGCGCTGAATTTTTGTAATAATTGTCAATTATAATGGTTAATTCAATGTGCCTTTAAATAATTTGGATGTTTAGTTTAGTTGATGCAACCATAGAATCAAGTGTCTTGTTTTATTGTCTATGAGTTTAAGAATTTTATGGATGGTCATGATTCACACGTATCAAAAGTTATCACCTTAGCTAATTAATGTGCTGAAATCTGATTTGTTCTTACCTAAACTAAGCTTTTTTAATTCATATTTATGAGAATGAGGCTGAAAGTTAGCTGTACACAAGAAGCAGCCATGGGTTAGGTTGGGTGAAAAAAGGCATATAAACTTAAGTAGCCAAAACATGTGAACCTAAATTTGGTACTATCCACAATAACGAGCTAGAAGCCTGTAATATATGACCCCAAATATTTTTTTTGAAAACTTCACCACTGCTGTTATAATTTTCTGAATGTGTTTGCTTTGGCATTTTCATGTTTTTTTCATAGTTCCAACAGGCAAATGGATAGATAACATAGAACGGAAAATAACAAGAAGCTTGCTTGATAAAAGATACTTTCAACAACACAATTACAGTCTTAATGCTCAGGTAATTATCAGAAGTTTTTCCCTTTCAATACTTAGAATTTAAATAACAGTTAGGTTCAGATTTTACAATGATAACCATCAAACTGAAAATGATTTTCAGACCTGGGCAAAGCAGCAAAGCAGCATAACAGCAGATTTCAAGCTCCCCTGATACCTCGAACTGCAACAATGTTTATTGGCTTTAAACACCTTTCTCTCAGTACCCAACTCACTGCAATCCGTCTTCAATGTTCAACAACAGAAACCAGTATATATGCAGGTCATAACATGAAGTTTTTTCACCAACAAAGGCGTCCCCAGCAGAAGTTCGATCTCCCCTAATAAATCCAAAACCCTTTCAACAAATGCTTTCTAATACTTGTTGGAATTGCCATGAGGAGAGTCAGCCATTGAACCAATACCCATTTATAAAGCTTAATTCATCAAAGAGATTGAGCAGCCAATATGTGAGTTCAGGTCCAGAAATGACAGTGCCTAGAAATTGATTAGAAACACACCAAAACCTCAAGAAAACCACTTCAAACTGAAACTAAGCAAACCCATACCAAAACTAAAGAAAAAACTCCTCAAAAGAATTGGAAAATCTTCATTTCAAAGCTTGTATAAGCAAACTGAAGTTCAGATGTGATTCCTAATTGAAACCGCCCTTCTACCAGCTAGGGCAAGTTTTGCATTGCAAAACCAGTCTTAGATATCAAGGGTTTTCGTCCTCAACTCTGTATCTTAGACCTTCTAGTGAAAAATGGACAACATCTTTGTAAGCAGCCAAATCAATCATAACCAAATGAGAGCCAAAACTCATATTTATAAAGTGAGGGAAGGATTAGGGCAACTTGCATTTGAGTTTGAATAAATTTTCCATTCATTTCATTTTATGAAATGTCATGTAATTACCCCAAGAGGGGCATCCAACTTTTTGCCTCCAAACTTCCACTTTTGATTTTTAATTTAAAATTGACTTTTAGCCAAAACTAGGCTTCCCACCTTATGAGGCATAACATTAGCCTTTAAAATTGATAAATAAACCTCTTTTTTAAGAATCCACTTGAAATACATGGCCCCTCTTTTAAAACAACGTTGTGCAACTAGGCCAAGGGGTCTGCTCATAAGGAAACTATTTGCACTTTTGTAGCCTTCTCAAATGACGTAAAGTTATCACTTAGGCACCAAGGTACTTTTTTCATGTCCCCTTCACCCTCAACGTAAAAATATAAAGTAACTTAATAATAATCCATTTTCGAAGGGGAGAGCAAATATTTAAATACTTCAACCTTAGCAACTGATGTCTCAATTGAAAATGTTGCTTAGTGAGAGATCTGACCAGGTCCACCTTACCCAAAATAGACTTACTTTTTTTAGAAAGTACTAAAAATAGCAAGTAGTATCCATGACTCACTCGAAGAGATGCTGATATGCACAATGGGCTCATTGAAGATTGAAGCCATTGGATTGGTCCCTTGCTAAAAATAGAAAGCCACGTTTGAAACACCAAAAAATCCCCACATAAAGGATTGGCACAAGGCATTAAAATTCATCGAACAACTCCCACTTGTTGCCCAAACATGAAATCCTACACTACTCTGCCTGCCAGACCAATTATTAAAAATAGAACTTACTATAAATAGTAAGTGTGTCAAAATCAAACTAATCGAAAAGAGGACATCGAAAATGGGGACATTACAGTCCGCCTTTCCCAAAGATTGCTTGTCCTCAAGCAATGCTAGTACAACTCTGCAACTAACAAATTGATCCACACTGAATCCAATAATGACGCCAAGGTCCCAAGTAAATCTAAGAGATTTGTAGCACCATCTGCTCAAAGTTTTGTATTGTGAGGTACTAACACATAAGACCTCCTGAAAACCTCATGTAAGAAGAGTAATCAAATACCACAAAGGCTCGATCAACTCCTCAAAAGAATGCCCCTCAAGAGAACCAAATTGATGTACCACATGAGTAAGCTCTAGAAAGAAAACACTAGCTCTTTCATCCCAAATGGTCGCTGCACTAGTACTCAGTGTTATTCTCGGGTTCCAAGTGAGTCTCAGAAAGGAACCACCATGCTGAAGCTACGCCACATTGATCATAATTGTCAAACCAATGTGCCCGAACTGCACTCTCCTATCCTGAACCTCCCAAGAGTAAAAATCATCAAAGCCCATATTGAAAAACTTGACAGGATTGAAGTCAATGTCATGGAATATATCCTGCCAAGGCAACTTAGAGAAGACTGCATCAATAAACTCACTACCAATCACAATCTTGGTCAGCATGAAAATCACCCTGCTCAACCATAAGAAATTAACCCCGACATGACACCTCAGGATGTCTGAACTACAAAGCAAGTCAACCACTACCATACCTTTGAAATCTACCAATTGCGAAATGCCTATGCTGTTGCAAGTTGAAATCATAACATCAACACTCAACCTCCAAGTGTCAAAAGAATGGTCCCGAACACACCAGCATGCCCAAACCATTGCAATCAAAATGACATCATCTGAAATAATGCATATCATCTCCATGAAGTAACTGTAGTGAGTGTCACTCACCAAAGTGGAAACAGTAAATGAATGAACTATGCCTGGAAAAACACTCTTAGCCAATTGTCTCAAAACGTGCCCAAACTCAAAATCAATTTGCTCATCAAAATATGTCATCATAACCAACGAAAGAAAGTAAGGGCAGCGATAATCAAACTCAAATCCCACTGGAAATATAGGAGAGATGAGTATGGAGGTAGCAACAAAATCATCTCCTAGGATCAATTCATCATTGCCATCCAAGCTCAACCATGAACTACTTAATTGCTGAACTGAAGAAACCATCCAACTCATCTATGGGTTTGAAACCAAAGTCATATGCAAGTTGATTGGAAAGTGGGCAGCATTATTAATACTGGAAGTTGACCCACTACGCCAATCCTGAGACAACACGTCATGCCTAGAAACTACACCTAGGTCCCAAGTCTTGTAATCAAATCCACTCGCATCACTGAAATTGTTTTGGTCTCCGTCATCCATCTCAAAAAGTGGATTGTTACGAGTCAAATCAACATCCCATTCAAATAAAGGATTATCATGCAACTGATGATTATCCTCAACTCCCAAATCAAACCAATACTCCTGCTGATCCAAACTCATATTTTCTGATTTTTTTGGACAATGGGCGAGATCATACTCCTCTTGAATGAAATCAAGCTCCTCTATTACATGTTTGATCTCATTAGCCCTTTCTTTGTTCTTTTGCTCTATAAAATGTTGAGACTCATAAAGCTTATCATTTGCTTCAAAGAGTGCCCTTTGGACACTTTCCAAAGCAAGTTTCGTAGAGTTAAGGTCAATGGTGACCTCATTAACCTCTTCCTTTAACTGCATAGACATAGACAAAGTTTCATCTGCAAACATGGTAGCTATATCTCTATCATGCATCATGTGTAAGTAAGCTGTTTTAAATTATTCCATTGAGTTCTTCAATGTATGTAATTTAAAAAATGAAATATTAATCTCACTTTGTCCCATAGATGCATTTTGAATTAATTTTTCCACATGCATATGTTTGCTGTCCAAACTAGATAAAATGTGCATTTCATTTTCAGTGGCTACCAAGAGTTGGCTTTTCCAATCATGATCAAGCAAAGATGATGAACTCCTGTTATGTGGCATGCGAAAATCAGAACTATTATACCTGTTATCAAAGTCTCCATCGCTATCCCAAATTACTTGTGCAACTCCCTAATTATCCTCAAAAGAAGATGGTAAATACGAACCAACCAGGCTACAAGGTCTTTGTTCAAAATCAGCTACCTGCAATGTGAAATCAGAATCCTTTTCAAAATTGAAAACATCACTATCGATGCCATCCTCTATGCATAGCCTTCGAGATGAAGTAAGGACATCATTACAATAAAAAAAGAATTCATCTCAAAGTGGATCCTTGTCATACTTAGGTGCCAACACACCCGGATCCCATGTGTAGAAAGGCTGATCACTTTGTTTAGAGAATAAGTGTTCACTGTGCTCCTGATGAGTAGTTGCCTTTTTGAATAAGTCACTCTCCAACTCATTATCATTGAATTCGTCATGATCATCTTTCTCCATAGGTTTGATTTGATAGTCTAACCCAAAGCCACCTGTGTCACCATTAGCCACATGGGATAAAGAATTAACATTAGTAGCTAATTCAAAGACATCATTTCTTTTGTTGTCAACATACCCATCATCTGAAGGTATCACAACTTCATTGGATAGCTCTAAGGGTGTATACAAGGCTGTTGTTTTGTCAATTCCTTCATGCACAACCTCATCTGTAGCAATCACATGCATGACCAAAGAGTCATCTTGAGGCTCCGACTCACATCCATCAAGTTTCAAAGCAATTACTTCATCTGATTTTTCTGCTGTGAAATTCTCTTCAACCACTTACTCTTCATTGAACGCATGAGGTTTCAACTTTGCCACCTCCCTAAAATGAAGTTTTGGTTCCTTTTTGTCAAACCTCTCTATGAGTCTCTCAGTGAACTCAATGTATGATGTAATCTAAGCATGACCCATTATGACCATCCCACAATGCCACCACTTATGTGCAACTCCATCAAGGTGCATAGCAGCATATTTTATGGATTCTTCTTCAGGCATGGGGTTTTGATTGAAGTATGTGTCCACCCTCTGAACTCATGCTCCCATTGAAATCTCACCGGACCCATCAAAATAAGGAAGGCTAAGTGTTGTACCTAAACCAAATTTTTTGCTTCATTAAGGCATTTTGCTTAAAATGGTTTAAACCTTGTAAAAATGGTGTCAAAACATAGATTTTGGGCAAATCAAGTATGGGGTTTTAGTCAATTTGATATCAGGAAGATATTGGTAAAATTTGAAAATTAGGGTTTTTGAACCCCTATTTTTAGGCGAAAAACCTTGAAAATTGAAACTTGTCAAAATTGATTGAAAAGCGATTTGATTGGCTTATTTTACTTCACGATCAAAATGGTGAAGTCAGATTCAGTTAAAACTTAGTTTAAGTCTAGTGGGTAGTTTTTGTTTTTTCAAGTGAAAAGTTAGTACCTCTGAGGTCGTCAATGGCCGATGGCCAGGTCTCAAAATCTAAGCTTGAAACGCTCCTGTGAAGTTTCTATGGCAAGATATGTCCAAAATGATGCTTCCTCTTAGTGGGGATTTTCGTTGAGGAGAAGATGCTGAAATTTTTTCTCTCTGAGATGCAAAGAGGACCTGCTAGCCAGGGGTGCCCTAGATTTCAGAGGCCCAAATCAACTTTCTTAGATTTGTCACGTTCAAGAAGACTTCTTCGGAATCTTGTCAGCTTCGCAATGAGCCTACTAGCCAGTCCAAAAGATCTTTCTAGCACTTGAAACTGGAGATTGAACGCAAAATGAGGGAGGTTGAAAAAATGATTAACACTGGCAGAAAAGCGCCCATAGAGGCCAGGGTCGCCCAAATTTTTAAAGCGCCAAATGGAGGTTTATGATCAAATGACACCAAGGATGTTTGTCCCAAACTTGGTCTGGGTTCGCAATAAATTTGTCAACGGATGAATCTGAGTTGTTGAATTGCCGGAATTAGGAGTCAAACATAAGGTTTTACTATGGTAAGAAACGTTAGAAATAGCAAAAGTGCTCTTGGAGGCCAGGGGCGTCCAAGGTTTTGGAGCCTCAAATGTTGTCTTTTGGGTCGTCTCAGATACTCATCCTGTCCATGATGCTTCTGGCTTTCCGTTGCATACCTTAGTCGGGTTAGAAGACTTTACAGTAGCTTGCAACCGAAGATTAAGTGGATTTTTAGCCAATTGGAAAAGTGGCTATCTTTGGGAAGAAAAGCGCCCTTGGAGGCTAGGGGTGCCCATGTTTTTCAACTAGCAGATGATGTTTATAGGAAAAGTGCTCTCCAAGAGCTTATGTTTAGAATTCAGCCAACTCCGCAGTGAGCTTATTGGCTAGCTTTGAAGTTTTACCAGTTGTTGGAGAACGTGAGATGAAGTAAGGTCAAAATTGCCTTCAAAATGCATGAAAGTTGATTGTCTAGAGCTCAAAGCTCCCCTGGAGGCTAGGGTGAATTTTGAAGCCTCAGATGTCAAAATTTGGATTTGCAACCTCAAGGAGTTTCTTGTTAGTTTTGATCTTTCTCTTCAATGGAACTGCTAGCTAGTCATCTAGATACATCAGTCAATCAGAATTAGTGATCGAACATGGGCTTCGGTGACGTTTGTAAATTGAAATTTTCATAAATTTGGCTATCTGGAAAGGTGATGCCAAAGTCAAAGTTTGACTTTTAACTGAAGTGAACTGGGCCACCCCAAAATGGTGGGAGTTAGTTAACTGAAATTAAATAATATTAAATCTTCAGTTAAACTTCTCAAGTCGACTTCAAGTAGACTTAATTTGTGCTTGCAATTGGTGAACTTATTTTTGCATGCACAGTTAACTGAAGTGCATGGAGGTGGCGCCCATTTTAGAGCTGATTTTTGTTAGAATATGTTCTACTTATTTTAATGGTCATTTTTATTATTTTGTTTTGTCTTTTACTGTTGCTACAGTAATCGACTTTCTACTGTTGCTACAGTAGTCGTCTCTCCTCTTATATATTTTGTAACTTCTCTTTTTTAGTTTAATATATATGAAATCCTTTACCATTTCATGGTATCAGAGCCTATTAGGGTTTCTGGAAATTTTGTGAGCCTTCCTTTGGTTGTAATTTCAAAATTTTTTTTAAGTACCTGTGGGTTCGTGTCTGAGGGTTTCTGGGCGATTTTTAAAGTCTGCAATTCGTGAAAAAAATTGTGTGAGGCTTTTGTGACTTCCTGGGTCATCAAAATCGGTTTTTTATTTGATTTTTTGTCAAAGTCGTGTGCTTTTGGGCGCGGATTCTCTCTTGCTAAGGGCGCGCGTTTTTTTCTGTACACGTTTTTCGCGTTCTTTTTTTTTTTTTAAATCGCATTTTTTTTTTTTCGCCCGCGTCTTTTGGTGGCGTTTTTTCGCGTTTCTGGGATGCGGTTTTTGGGCTCTCTTTGGTCGCGCGTGTTCTTCCTAGTTTGAGACGTGTTCTTCCTATTTTTTCTAGCCACGTTTTTGCAGATTTTCTTTGTTCTTTTGCCGCAATTTTCGTCTTTTTCTGGCAGCATTTCTGTGTTTTTAAACCCTCGTTTTTGGCAGACATCTGAGTGCGTTTTTTTTAGTTTTCTGACCATTCTTGGACACGTTTTTTGTCTTCCTCTTGGTCGCCTAGGGTTTGAAGAGCACAAAGATTTACTGAGAGGGGGGGTGGGGGGTGAATCAGTAAATCAACACAAACTTTCAATTTTATTCTTTTTGAAACTTATTACGATCAACTTTTGATATGAACCAATTTCCACAAGTTGACACAACTTTACTGAAATTATTTTTTACAAAGTAGGCACCAACCTACAGATTTACAACAAGATGATTTAGTAGAATGTAGCCTACAAGGAACACCTAGACCTTTACAGATTTAGTAGGCACCTACCTACAAGGAGCACCAACCCCTAGTGCAAAGTATCAAACCTTGACTTGATGGATGTAAGACTGCCTTCAATCTAATCTTTACAATCCCAGCTCTCCAATCTGCTCTATGTGATAAATGATATCACCCTAAGCCCACACAAATAGATGGGACACTTGACTGATCTGCAAATCCTCAAAACCACACTCTCAAAAATGATTTTGATGCCACATATATAAGCTACTCAAAGGTTGCAACACCGAATGAATGATTATGTTGTTTGTTCACATAGCTTTTTCAAAAGACGTCTCTCCTTAAAACACCTATTGAATGTTTGTTTTGATTTATTAAATCTGTTCTTAGTGAACAGATCGCACCTTCTTGGAATAGCCGATATCTCTTCAATGAAAGAACACATCCTTTCAGAATAAACACAGACCCGACTTTTTATTATCATAGAAGATGTTTGAATAATACCCACGCCTTTACAAAAAGACGTCAGGATACTTCAAAAAGTCTTTTTCTTCTAATCGCATCCTCACTTGAACCATGTCCTTTTTCTTCTAATCATGCCTTTTTGATATCGTCTCTTTCCCTTAACAAGTCTCCTTTAAATCACGCTTCTTCAGATTTGACTAATCTTTTTAATTTATGCTTCTTAACAAATTTGATTAATTCGTGCTTCTTCAGATTCGTACTCTTTAACAAATTTCTTTAATTCGTGTTTTTGCTATGCAGCGATCCTTTTGATGTAATTAGTTTTAATGAAAAAACATCCACCAGATTTTAATAAATTTGCAGCTACAGCATGAGAATAAACACATTCTTCTTCACATCATTCGTTGTCTTTCTTCACATTACTTGTATGACTTCAGATCGGTTTTGTCTAGAAGAGACAACAGTAGCTTCAACATCTTTTCGATCTGTAGCTTTAATAAAAACGCGTTTCTTTGAAATCCGATTAGATACACTAATCATCTCATCAATCTGTAATACAAATTTATCACAAACTAGTCATATCGAATTGTCCAGGTCTGAACGAATTTCTTCAAACTTATTCGTTCCATTATTATTTCTTCAGTGCCAAACTTGTTTGTCTCAGATCTAAATATGAAGATGGTGCCATCTTTCTTCTAACAAGATGGCATAATCCATTGCTCAACAATATTTTGACATCAATGACAAATCTTCTTAACAGGGTTTAGCCCTCAGTGTGCTGTGTTTTTCAGACAATTTCGTGCTGATTTCTACATTTTTCTGGTTTTTTAATGGCGGCCTAGGGTTCTGCAAACTCGTTTAGGGTTTTGCCTTGTTTTTTCAACTCGAAATTTTTTTTTGAGACCAGATTCCTTGTGGGTTTTTCAAGATCTCAACTGGGTTGGTCTCAAATTTTTCTGGGTACCTCGATTTCCGTGCCTCAAAATTTGTGCCATTGGGTGTTGATGAATTTTTTTGGGTAGACAGAAAATTATTTGGGTTTTCAGCATTCTCTTTTGGGTATTCTTTAGATTCTCTCTATTTCGTCATCAACGTGCCTCAAAATCCGTGCTAGGGTTTCCTCTTTGAATTGGTGCATTTTTTGTTTTCGTTTTGCCTTCACCAGTTCGACCTCCGGGTACGTGATGGCATCTCTGGCGAACATAATGCTCGAAAGCAGCCAAAAGTTTAACGGGAAGAATTACAACACCTGGAAGCAGCGTATGATTATGATCTTTGAATATCATTGCCTCGATTAAATAGTTTTGGGGAACTCAGCTCGTCCCACTATAGTCGGAAAGGACCAGGACAAATGGGATGAACGCAACCGGGAAGCCGTCATGCTCATCAAACTCTCCGTCACAGATGAGCAACTACCTCAAGTACCGTCTGGCAAAACTGCTTCAGAAATTTGGGATCATTTGAAGGCACTTCATGAAACCTCCGACAAGAGCAAAGCGTTCTTTCTAAAGAACATGCTCTTTTCCATCATGATGGATGAGAAAATGTCCTTACAGGAACATCTCACGAAGATCAAAGACATTCATGATCAGTTGGAGGCGATTGGTTGAACAATGGAGGAAGAAGACATGGTCGTCATTACTCTGAAAAGTCTTCCGCGCTCGTATGAGCACTTCATCGAGACGCTGAATCACCTCCACTAATGTTGATCTCAAGTTTGACGATCTTTGCAACAAGCTCTTGCAGCAGGATTGATGGTGACAACAGCTTGGAAGCAGTACCAGTTCCACCTCCACCGAGCAAGCGTTCTCTGCCAAATCTTTTGCTAAGAACAAAGGGAAGACTCAATCTTGTCAGTCGAAAAGCTCTGGTTCTTCTCAGGACAGCAAGAAGAAAAAGAACATTCAGTGCAATTATTGCCATAAATTTGGTCATATGAAGGCTGATTGTCGAATTCAGATGGCTTCTGAACAAAAGAAGCAGGGAGGGTCTCAACAAAAGGCAAATGTCGTAGAGCACACTAAGCAGAAAGAATCTGCATTCTATGCATTTATGGCCAAGAGAACTGCAGATCCAGTCCAATCTTTTGCCTGGTATATTGATTCAGGGGCTTCTCGGCATTTTACTCATCGTCGAGATTGGTTCACCAAATTTGAACCATTCACTGATTCAGTGATCTTTGGAGGCGGCGAAGAGTACACAGTTGCTGGTAAGGGCAATGTTCAGATTCACTCTGGAGGAAGAAATTTACTCTTTCTCGATGTCTACCATGTTCTAGGCATGGAACATAATCTTCTCTCCATCAGCCAGATCATGAAGCATTCTCCCCAGTTGGATGTCATTTTCAATTCGTCCACCTGCAGCATTGTTGATAAGGCGACTCGTACTACAATTGCTATGGGACTTGAGGATCATGGTCTGTACAAACTTGCTGATTCCGGTGATTCTCAAGAGCACGCTCTAGCAGCAAGGAGTACTTCCATTAGCAAACTTTGGCATCAGTGTTATGGCCACTTGAACGTGCACTATCTCTCTCAACTGTCTCGGGAGGGTTTGGTTGCTGGTCTACCTGAGATCCAAACTCAAAATCATGGAGTTTGTGGAGCCTGTCAAGTTGGGAAGCAACATCGGACACCATTCTCGGATGGTGATTCTTGGCGAGCCTCCAAGGTCCTTCAATTGGTTCACGCTGATGTTTGTCGACCAATGAACACTCCATCTGTTACGGGGTCCAGATACTTTTTGTTATTTGTTGATGATTTCAGTCGGAAAATGTGGGTGTATTTTTTGAAACATAAATTAGATGTGTTTAGTACATTTCAGCAGTATAAGGCCTTGGTTGAGAAAGAATCAGGTTCTCACATTGTTACTCTAAGGTCAGATAATGGGGGGGAGTTTTGTTCAACTGACTTCTCTACTTTTTGTGCTACACACGACATCAAACGACAACTCACCACACCATACACTCCTCAGCAGAATGGTGTCGTTGAACGTAGGAATTGCACCATTACTGAAATGGCTCGTTCTATGATGGAGTACCGCCATGTACCTAAGAAATACTGGGCTGGAGCAGTTTATACTGTAGTCTACCTCCTGAATCGGTCTCCTACGCAGGCCGTTAAGAAGATGACTCCAGAAGAAGCCTGGTCAGGACGTAAGCCTAAAGTGGGCCATCTGAAAGTCTTTGGTTCTACCGCTCATGTATGGATTCCAGACGCCAAGCGTGCCAAGTTGGACTCCAAGAGCCAGACACTTATGTTTACTGGTTATAGCGACAATCACAAGGCCTACGGGTTGATTGATGTGAAGACAGATCGTCTCATTTTCAATCGTGATGCTGTGATTGATGAGACTATTGGTCCGTTTGTTCCTACTACTACCCTTGAGGATCAACCTATGAAGGTTCCTAATGATGGTGTTTGTCTTCCTCTTGGTTCCCCTGATGGGAGGGCTTTAGAGCATTCTGACTCTGAAGATGAGGAGTCTATCGGTCATGATATAGCACCACCTGATCTTCCTCAGGATTCGTATCCAGATAACGTTGTTTTAGACATTCCAAAAGATGTTGTTTCTCCTACTCCAGACGTTGGTACATCTACTCGTCGACCTAAGTGGTGGCTCAAGACTATTGGAGATCTTCATAATGATGAACTCATTGAGGGTAGATCAACTCGTAACAAGAGCAAGCAACACAACACAGTCAATTTTGCTCTTATGGCCAACATCCACAGCATCTATGAGCCTCGGACATATTCTGAGGCTAAAGGAATTCCTGAGTGGGAAAAGGCTATGCAGACAAAATACCATAGTCTTCTGAAGAATCACACTTGGGATCTCTCGGATCTTCCTCCTGGGAAGAAACCTATTAGCTGCAAATGGGTCTATAAGGTCAAGTATCATGCCGATGGCACTTTGGATAAATACAAGTCAAGATTAGTTGCTCGGGGATTCACACAGCGAGAGGGCATTGACTATGAGGAGACTTTTGCTCCTACTTCCAAGATGAGCACAATTCGTCTTCTTCTCGCGATTGCAGCCCAATTCGGATGGACAGTTCATCAGATGGACGTCAAGAGTGCCTTTCTCAATGGTGAGTTGCAGGAAGAAGTTTACATGACGCAGCCTCCTGGTTTCAAGGTTGCCAGACAAGAACATCAGGTCTGTAGGCTCGTGAAAGCACTCTATGGACTGAAACAGGCTCCCCGTGCATGGTACATCAAGATTGATCAGTACTTGGTTGATCATGGTTTTCAGCGCAGCCCTTCTGACACTAATTTGTATGTCAAACACTCTGGCGATGATGTTTTGTTTCTTGTTATCTATGTTGATGACTTGATCATTACTGGTAGTTCAACACACTTGATTGCAGCCATCAAACAGGATTTGTGTCAGGCTTTTGACATGACAGATTTGGGGCTTCTCCATTACTGTTTGGTTATTGAAGTTTGGCAGACTGCTGCTGGTATCTTTATCTCTTAGTCTAAATACGCTCGGAGTCTGCTTGACAAGTTTCGGATGCAGGACTGCAAACCTGCCTCCACACCTATGGAGAAGGGGTTGAAGTTATTAGCCAACTTTGATTCATCTTCGGTTGATGAAACGACATTCAAGCAACTAGTAGGCAGTCTCATCTACCTCACTGCCACTAGACCTGACATCAGTTTTGCAGTGAGCTACATTTCTCGCTTCATGACAGCTCCAAAAGCTGATCATTGGCTTGCAGTGAAGCGAGTGCTGAGATATGTTAAGGGCACTTCAGATTATGGCATTTTGTATGGTAGATGCAAGGATTCAAAGTTGATTGGGTATACAGATTCAGATTGGGCAGGTTCAGTGGATGACAAAAAATCTACTTCTGGATATGTATTCAGTTTGGGTACAGGTGCTGTAACATGGACCAACAAGAAGCAACAAGCAGTGGCTCTTTCCTCGACTGAAGCTGAATATCGAGGAACAGTTAAAGCAACATGTGAGGCAGTTTGGCTCCGTCGGATGCTTTTTGACATGCACATGTCACAAGCAAGTCCTTCTCCTTTGTACACTGACAATCAAGGGGTGCTCAAACTGGCCAAAAATCCAGTCTTCCATGAACGTACCAAGCATGTCGAGCTTCATTGTCACTACATCCGCAAGCTGGTAGAAGACGGATCAGTTCAGTTGCAGTATGTTCCCACGGCGGATCAAACTGCAGATATTCTCACCAAGTCTCTGAGCCCGGATAAATTTGTCAAATTCAGGGGGCAACTTGGTGTTTTTGACGCATTGACCATTAAGGGAGGGTGTTAGAATATGTTCTACTTATTTTAATGGTCATTTTTATTATTTTGTTTTGTCTTTTACTGTTGCTACAGTAATCGACTTTCTACTGTTGCTACAGTAGTCGTCTCTCCTCATATATTTTGTAACTTCTCTTTTTTATTTTAATATATATGAAATCCTTTACCATTTCAATTTCTCAGGCAATTAACTGTTTTCTGGTCCAATCAGAAGTTGGCGTCCATTTTTAGGTGTTTGCAAGCATAAGTCGGTGCCTTTCTTCATAAATTTTATTTATTAAGGCATTAGGCGTCCATTATTCTCATCACAAGTGGAAGCAAACGCATATTTTCTCATGCAAGAAAAATTTGAAGGTGCTACAAGTCATATTTTTCAGTGTTCTTCACAGTGCTAGGTCTAGATTGTTCAGAGGAAGTATTTTTCAGACTCCAGTTTTCAAAGTGCATGCAGACTTCATCAAATCATTTCAAGCATAGGCGATTTTTTTAGAGGCAAAATAATAACTTCTATTTTCTATCTCTAAAATTCTTCTATCCTTGTCTTAAGTTTTCTCTCACATGTCAAAGTAAATGGAAAATTTTTCAGGATCTAATCATCTAGGTTCACATAGTTCAACATCAGCAGCAAAAACCATGTTCCAAATTTTTTTTGAGAAAATTGCCCCACTGCTTCACATTTTGAAGCATTGTGCTTTTTTCCGAAGATTCTTTTGCATGCAGGCCTAAAACTCATTTTTTTTGTAAAACGAAGATTCTGGGTCTTCTCAGCTCATCAATGCCAACAATACCCGTTTGCCAGTTTTTGTCGCGATTTTTTTTCTCGAGACCCCCACCCCCCGTACAACCACTTAAGCTCTCAATCGAAAAGCCTTTGCATGCCTTGCTAAATCTCATTTTTTCAAGTTTTTGACAAACTGGGTTGTCTTAGAATTTAATTCTCTACAAAACCCACGTTACAGAATTTTTCCCCCGATTGGCTTTTTTTAGCCTCATCCGGAGCCAGTTTTTATCTTTTTCTGAAGTTTGTCCAAACATACCCAACTTTACAATCAAAAGTCCAAATTTTCAAAATGCAATTCAACCCAATAGATTACAAGGCCAAATCAGTCTTAGTTCACAACTTTTTGAAAACTACTAACACAGACTTGGGTCACGTCTGTCCAGTGGTCAAATTGAGCACGTTGGAAGGCACTGACAGTTCGACAATCAAGAATTTCGAGCGATCCGGATTGCTGACAATGACATCTATTGCTATCATAGTTGTTGATCTTGAGTTTGTAATTGCATGCATAAGGCATTATGACATCCACAATACAAATTCGATCAGCAGATGAGAGAGTCATTTGCAGCTTGAAGCCGAGAGACGTCGAGAAGTGTTTTGCTATTCCATCTCATTTAGACAACTTCTTCATAAGCTTTGAGGAATGTGACAAGATATGGTTGGGAGACAAAGAAAGATCTCAAAGAAAGGTTGCTCATAGGAGGTTAAAAGAACAAAAGACTAACATGCTAGAGAAGGTTGGGCGTGGAGAGTTCAAGGATGAGGTTGCTATCTTGATTACTTTGCTCAATCGGGTTATAGGTCAAGAGGAGGCTCATATTCTCCATCTGTGGATGTTCTATGTCATTTCTTGGATTATCAACAACAAGGAACACTTTGAATGGGCTATGTTGATTAGCGAGTGTCTTCACCAACAAATCACTGGATTCCTTAAAATCCACAAGTTTCACATGGTTTCTTATTTGGTCAACTTAGTTGCATTCCAAGGCAATTTTAGAACTTTAAAGACCATTGGAACTCTTGATGTTTAGCATGTGTATGAATACTTCCCACAATTGGAGTTTTCAAAGGTTAAACATGATTTCAAACAGGTGAATGATCACTTCCTAATGAAGACAGTTAGAGACCTAGATAATGAAATGCACATCAGAATCTCGGTAGAGGCAAAATCAGCAATGGAGAGTTGGGCAGATTGGTTTATCTAGTTTCCCACTTTCACATATATTCGAGTGTATGGTTACACCAGAGAACCTTTGATGCTACCAAGGTACCCTTCAAGCAAAGTTCTATTCATGGAGTTCATGAGATGGGCTCAAGAGGTTCATACTTTCAAGCAATCGACACAAGCAAGCATTCACCGTTCCTTTTGGATTAGGCATATACAAGTGTAGGACAACAATTGATTGCAAGCATATGACCAATGAGTTGTCAAAACTCCATCTCAAGTGCCTCATTGAGAAGCGTTCCTATGATCCTTTGGGTCATTATGCAGCTTGGTTGGAGCGAAGTTAGTCACATAGGGCAGCACTTGAGGACTTTTGAGTCAACTGCGAAGATGATTTTGAAGTACGCCGATGTCACTACTACAGAGTTACTCTTCCATAGCTTTCTGATTTCCTATCAGAAGATGTTGAGGGTTTGTCAGATGACAGAGAGGTACTACTTAGCACATTCGTCAAAGACCAAGTTTCTCACCAACCACTTTGATAGCCGGATTGTATGCCAAGGAGAATACTTCAATTGAGGACCTATCAAAAGGAGTTATCAAAACGAGCATGTACTTCTTGGACAACAAGAGGAGGGGGAAGGCAGTTTTAGTTCGAGAGCCACCGAAGGTCTTTTCTTCACTACCTTCTACATCAAGGTCAAAACCTTGACTTTAGGTTATCATGAAACCTCTTGAAGGTTTTAGGGTTAGTAGAAAAACAAAGGGAAGGAGCACAAAACAAAAAGAGAAGGTGTCAGAAGTTCCAGTAGAGCTAGTGGTGCAAGCCGAAGTCGGTTCTTCATCTCTTGGTCCACCATCTTCTCCACGGTCATCTCCTATTGATATTGACTCGAAGCCAGAATTGCTAGTTCATGAAACTTTCGTACCAATTGATCCACTAGTGGTTGATACAACACCAACAATTTCTCCTCGAGAGGATAATATTGATCATTTGTGTTGGCTCGAGAGGACTTTGGAAAGGAGGCGAAAGCCTTCGTATCAGCTTGATCTCTCTAAGTTTGGCAGTCCTTATCAGAATAAGTCAAACAAGGAGGTCAAAACGTAGGTGCATATTGAGAAGACTCCTGAAGCAGAGATCGTTGTTAAAGTTGCTACACCACTGGAAGGCAAGAGTCTGGATGAAGCTGAAGTTGGTGATTTCACCTTCGTCAAAGCAAATCTTGGCAGGAGCTCCCGACACGTGGACTTGAGCCTTTTCAAGGTCGTCGCAAGTAATCTTAAAGAGCGTGTCATGAAGGACGGAGAAGATAAGGCAGCCCTCAAGGTTGAGGTTAAGCAACTCCGACAGTACATCTCGAACCTTCTTCATGGAACCGCAAGCCAGGCACCTATGCTCCCACAACTTCGAGAGACACCTGTAGATCAACAGAGACTTGGTCGGTTGGTCAATCGTGGAAAGCTATTGGAGAACTGGATCGAGGATTTCATTGTTTCAGGTAGATACCTTCTCCTAGAGTTATATCAGTTGAGGTATGATGCGCATGATCTTCTAAAATGTTCCCCTATATTTTTTCCCTTTGTTTTCAGTTCACAACAATGCAATCATGCACCCGTTAAGAATTAGCTCCAAACCAAAACACAACTGAAACAACTCTAACCAAGAATGCGCCCTAAAACCACTTCAAGGAGGAGGGGTGGGCATATGGTCAGAGGATCCTTAAGATCTAATAACTTGATAACAACTGAAAATAGAGAGCTAAACTCGACACCAAGAATGTGCACGCAAGATCCTTTTGCAAGGCGAAGTGCTAACATATGGTGGAGTGCTAGATATTAAACTGAAATGCAACTTCTTCTGCTGATGCAGGCATCCGCAAGCGGTGGGAATACTCCACTTATTTCGTGGGTGTGATTATTACAATTATTTGAAGGTAGCAAGTCAGCCAATTAACCTCACTTCCACTTAAACTGTGGGGGCTATACAATCCACACAACCACTTTATTTTCATGGGGGGAATACAACAAAGTAAATTGCAGCAAGTAAACAAATTGTTGTTAGTACTACTAATCAGCTTACAAACAATTACTAAACAGCTGCAATATATCAAAGATGAGTTCTCAGAATAAGCAATGGTTAGAGTATCACTTCCTCTAACATTTACAACTTGAATAGATGAATAATTGAAGCTCCAATCAGCATGATAATAAAACTTAACTAATCTGATCAGAAACAGAGGGTACAAAAAATCAGACCAACAAGCTATGAATTCACCAAAATGGACAAAACTATTCCTAAACAACTCAAAATGCCTCCATACCACAATCGATCAACAGCTGGAAGCAAGGCATCCAAAATCCAATGGAAATTCGAGCCAGGAACAAAAAGAAACAACATGCACGAATCCCAATGCAAAAGCCAAATGGTACGGCCCCTTAAGGAGGTAGACTTGCTCTTAAAAATCAGAAACTTGGTGATTAAATCTAAAAATTTGCAGGAAGCGGCACCCTCCACTGTAGAACAGCTTGGGCCAACACCCAGAACGAAACCAAAATCTATGATGAAACTATGAACAGAAAATAGCTTCAGCCAGGCCAAATTAACAACTTAAAAAACAAGCTTTACATCAGCAACCTGTTCGATATTATCAAATTGAAGCTCCATCTATATTTCAAGGTGAAATAAAGTCATAATGATCCACCTAGGGAGCCATAGTTTCAAGCCTGAAGAATGGATTGAATTCGCTAAGCTTCCCCTTAGCCTGGTTCTGAATTCAAACCGGCAACATAACTTTACTTTCCAATTTCCAAGATGATATACAAAGAGTAAAGCACCAATATATAAGCTTCAAATTGGCAAATGAAGCAAACTGTAACTCCCAACAAGAAATTGTTCAATTCCTCCAAGGGACACCACCTTTTAGAAATTACTTTATTTAAAATATCAAAACATTTCCCTTTTAGGGGTCCATTTCAAATTGCAACAATAAACATTTAAAACAAACATTTAAATGTTTATGAAAATCAACCCTCTTATGTCCCCTTCATTAAGACAACTTAAAGTCATCAAGCCTAGGCATGGGGTACAACTTCAAGATATGAAAATTGACTAAGTCTGGGACTCAGTCCAAGATTTAAAATATCAAAACATTTCCCTTTTAGGGGTCCATTTCAAATTGCAACAATAAACATTTAGAACAAACATTTAAATGCTTATGAAAATCAACCCTCTTATGACCCCTTCATCAAGACAACTTTGTAATGTCCCTTCCAGCTAACCACTCAGCGTGCCTCGCTACCTCTTTAATTCCCAAAGGCAATTGATGAAAACAGGGAGTCATTTATTTAATTACTTAATTATGGCCTAAGTTTCCAAATTGTTCCCTAAGGTGATATTAAGTAATTAATTAAATTATTTTTGTAAAGTGACTTGGGGAAAATACTTTAAAGTGACCAAATGAAATATATTTTTTAATATACTTTAGAAAGTCACTTTATGTTTTGAATGGGAAAAATTAAAAAAGAAAAGGAGAGTTTGTTTTGTCGGGCCTCCTTGGAAATATATTGAAAACTCATCCTTTGGGTCGATACTTTGGAATGAGCATATTTTCATTGGGCGAACATGCTTGGTTGTGGTTTTTTGGAACCCTAGCTTCTGTTTCGGCTGTGAGATACCAGTCCTAGCAGAAATCCGTAGTGCTTACAAGTTACCATTTGTGCAGTCGAACTGGGAGCCAGTTTGGAGGAGATGAAACAAAACATTTCTGATTTTCGTGACCATATCATTATGATTGTTGATGCTTCAATGGATTGATATTGGAAGTCAATGTACTCTCTTTGAAGGCGTTTTGATATAATGTAACCCTGGGCGCACTTATTTCAGTCATAAAATACCATACATGAGTCGTTTTTGGAGGAGAAGTTGGACAAAGAATAGAAAGACGTGAATTTCTGAGTTCAGGCGATTGCTGGGAGTTTTCTAGATTGGGACGAGTTGTTGGGAGGTCTGAAAATTGTGCACATTTATGATTCTTGGTTAGGCGCGCCCTTGGAAAGAAGAACCGACTATCAATGAGGGATTACAGTCATTGCCACCTCATGCTGGGCTCCTCTGAGTAGATTTTCTCTTGACAGGTTATGGCCAGTGCACAGTTCCAGGTCTGAGTACTTTTGTATCATTTTCTCTGTGGGATTTGTGTCTGAAATTGCATTTTTACATTACATGAGAAGGGTCTCTAATTAATAGCGAGTTCTCAGTGAAGTGTCCTATGTTTTAGTATAATCTGGGTCTGCTATATTTTGTATCAGCTACTTGTTGGTGTGTGTTTTGAGTACGCCACCGAACACAGAATAAAAATGCCCAAGGGACACTCCTATCCTCTCTTGAAAAGTGATTGTAAATACCTAGAAGATAATACAATAACTCCAATGTTTCTTTTGGTCAGGTCATGACGTGTGGATAGGACCAGTGAGCGTTGTGATTGCTGGTAATCACAAGGGGACTTACGTGAATTTGTTTGCAGATTGAGGACTTAGACGGTTTTATCTTTGAAGGCTCTTTTTGATGGGTATTTCGGGTTTTCAGAAAAAAGGGCAAAAGGATAAGGGTTTAGGAATCTAAACTACGCCTAAGAACTCAAGAGACGGCAACAACTAGATAAAATAGGGTAACCACACTTTGTTTCGCCTCCTTTGGACAACTACGCAAAGCGGGTGCGATCTTCAATGGGAGTGATAATAATTTTCATGTTCAAATTGATAAAAACAAACAGAAGTTAAGCATCCACAAATTACTGGCTCAGGCTAACTTTACACATCAAATGCAAATCATCCATTTGACAAAAGTATGAGCTAAATTTTATCCGACACTGCTATCAAATCTATCATCCACTTAACAAACATATGAATTAAATACTAATCTAATTCTACTCTAAGTGTTGAAGGAGAAATATTAAAACCTTGCACACTACTTGAAAATAAAAGTGGTTCTTAGCAAATCATGCACAAGAGCTTTTATAAATGGAAATAGTTTGGTCGCAACAATCTTATACAACTCACTTCACAAATTGCAAATGAGAGTAAACAAGTTTATATAGAGTTTACAAAATTGAATAAACGACTCAGATTAAAAATGAGCCAACGGCCAAGATCAAAACAAATAAACCCTAATTAGGGTTTCCCAAAATGACTTAAGTGAACTGAGAGTTGACAGGGTGATGTGGTGCTTGGAGCTATTTTCAAGGAATTACATCCCGATCCTCCCGCGTTGCCGTGTGTTCGATGAATCTGGACACGATCAAGGCAACTTCATCCATGGTGACCTGAGGAAGCATTCTGATCCTGAATTCCAGTTCGTCCACACTCTCGGCGCATCTGGCAAAGGTATCCTCCCACTCTGGCTTGGTCTTCTCAAAAGATTCTCGAATGCTTAAGAAGTTCGCCAATTTGGCCCAGTCCTGCTTCAAAATGGGTCCTGTGATGGCAAAGATGCCTTCTTGGACCTTCCCTTTCAAAACCTCTAACTGCAGGTCATTCTCTCGTAGAGCCTCCTTATCCAGGATATCGGCAATCATGTTGAGAATTTTGGCCTGAACTTCTTTGACCTGCTCCTCTAGCTTGAGACTATCAACCTTTACTCTGTCTAAGACTTCACCTTGTGCCGTTAGTGCCCAATACCAAGTATGGAAGTCATAAGCCGCACCAGCTGCAATGATATCTCCGTCTATCAATTCTTGCTTAGGAACCCCTTTCAGAATCCTAAGGCAAGGAATTATCCTATCCTGCACATTTGGAAGGCTCTCCCATACTTCCACCAAAGCGGCTAGTCTAGAAAGCAATGAAGTGGCCTGACCGTAAACCAAAGTCAACCTCTCCATGAATGCCTCAGCTTCAGTATCTTTGACTGCTATCCATTCCTTGGCCTCTCGAACTGTAACCTTGTTTTCTTCCATCTCCTTGGCTGCCTCCTGCGAAGAGTTTTGGAGAAGAGGAGTTGCTGTGTTATCCTGATTAAGTGGCTTGACCAAATGCTGGATATATTCTTTCAAGCGCTCAATTTCTAATTGGCACTCTTTCCTCTTGGCTACCTCTTTTGCCAACCTTGACTTGATAGTGGACACAGAATTGTCCAAGTCTTCAATTTCCTTGCCCTTCGTGGTTGGACCCAAGTCAATGGTTGTGATGGCATAATCTTGTGGAGCCATGTCCTCCTGTAGCCTGTCCACTGTAGGCACTGCAATCTGCACTGTTCTGTTACCGGCTTCATCTCTCTCTATGCTCGAGAATTTCTTTGCTGGCTTCTTGACTGCAGTCTGCGTAAGTCTGGCCAAGAAGTCCGTAGTGTCATCCTCTTCTGGCTCTTCTACTGGCGCCTGTACTTTCAACCTCTCCCTTGTCCAATCCGGGATCGTCGGCTGCTCCATGCCTTCATCTTCCGGCCTATCTTCCCTGTCAGGAACGTCCAGAATTCCCCTAAGAGCTGAAATCATTCCTTCCTGGAAATCCTCATTTTGGGTGTCCACATTTTCATCGTCGGACTCCAATATTTTTGTGCCCGTGGGAGATGGTGGCGCATCTTCGTCCGGCTGAGGCTCCATATTGTTTTCCGGAATCGGGGAAGGATCCCTAATGTCAGCCAGTGAAGCGTCTACAGTAGCCAGCATCTCCTCAATATTCCTAGATGCGGCTGAGTGTGAAGGCTTTACCTTAGCCTGCTTTTGAACTGGCTCCTTGCCTGCAGCTATCTCCTTCCTTTTCTTGGAAGTGGTGGCCTCTATCATCTCTACACCCTGGGATGCGTCCGCATTGGAAGAATAGGATTCCGCCTCACTCAACATATCATAAGTTATGGTTATCCTTTTTCGCCTGAGTTCCTGAATCTGTTGATCAACCCACCACTGTGTATACTTGATGACAGGTCTCATCAAAGTATTTAAATCGGCGTGCTCGGATTCTGACCACCTGACCACCGGCAAAGGCAAGCTCTCATCAAGGTGCGGCTGTACCTGCTGTCCATCTTCCTCCAACTGATCCGGCACTCGGCAAAGTTCTGTTGCTCTAATCAAACTGATAGGCAATCTGGACCACATATTTTGCCTAACTTCAGACTCATCCGCAGCATTTGCCCAAAAATCTTCCAGTTCAACCCTGTGCTTGTACCTCCTTCCATCCACCGTCTTGATGTGATGATGCGGGTCGAAGTGGCTCCTAGATGGATAGGTAGCAAAGGGGTAATGTTGTATCTCGAGCCTGGCACTATCTGCTGCCTGCGATGATGAACAAGACTCTAGCATGTTCCCTATAAAGAAGGGAAAGGTTACTGCTGCCTTTTGCTTTGTCCTTTGGAGGCCTTGAAATTCTTCTAGCTGCCTTAGTACTTCCAACAGGACCATCTTGTTAGTCGGGAAGATGGGCAAACGATATGGGCTCCCGGTGAATCCCTGGATTCTGATGTAAGTATATCGGGGATACTGGATAAACCAAGATCCATATTTGCCAATCAACTTCTTGGCCTCAGGAGTCAGTCGTTGATGCGTCCCTCCCTGGAGTATCCTTGTGATATACATAAGGAAGGCGTCATGAGCTTGCCTGAAGTGAGCTTTCTCTCTCAACTGCAACTGTGGATAACAATCATATGCCTTCAACTCGTTGGAAAAATTGTCGACCATGCCTTTGCATATCAAGCCTGCATACTTGTAAGTCCTAGCCAACATATAGATGACATAAGAACTCATATAAAACGTTTTAGTTTTCTCCAAGTTGACAAGTTGCTCATGGAGGTTGTTGTTTATCATTCGTGACCAATTAAACATCTTCACACCCTCTGTGATGTCCTCAATAAAATAGTACATCCACGGCTCAAACGGCGCCCCCAAAGAACTGCCTGCTATTCTGTTCAGCAAGATAATGATGTCTCCATAGTCCTCCTTGAAGTCTGTACGCATCAACTTCTTGGGCATTTTCTTGACCGACGGCCTAGGCTTGTCCAACCATGACTTGTTGATGTTGGCGGCACAAAGGTCAGGCTGTTCATCATACAATCTCTGGGTGTCTTCCTTAGTTTTGTAGGTGGTCTTAGGATACGTAGGAATGCCAAAGGCCTCTTGTATGGCCAACTCTCCCAGATGTGCCAATATTCTCCCGTCAAGTGCCACAATCTGTCTCAACTCAGCATTATAATGAAGCGCACACTCCACCATTAATTCAGCACATTCAAGTGCAGGCGGAAATCCGGCAGCTTGAAAGATTCCATTTCTCACCATTCTCCTGGCGGCAGGCGTTGGCAAAGGTCCATTGTGCCCGTATATTCTTTTCTTGAATTCCTCGAGGTCAATGTGGCCAAGGTTGGTGTCTGAGATGTTTTTCCATTTTGATTTTATTCTGGTTTCCGGCTGCAATCCTTTGCTTGCGAATTTCATCTGTGCTTGCCTGGACGTCTCTCCTTGATCGACTGTCAACCTGCAAATACAAAATACTTAACATTAATATAAGACCTTTTAAAATCAATTTACTCTAGGGTGTAGTTGGATAAAATCGCACTTTCAGCTAATTAAATTAAAATTTCTGTCAAAAAGCAAGCTGAAAGTGAACAAATTCGCCCATCTATGAATGAAACTCATGCCGGAAAGAAAGTAGAAGATAGAAACGAGGTATAGACACATTGTCGATTAATTTCCAAACCTCGGAGATCGTATTCTGGCTGCAAACGAATTTAAAAATTCTGAAAATCTGCCAGAGGAAGTGCGCCAAAGCTGGGAAGTACGATTTTCAGCAAAGAAATAACTTATTTCTTTCTAAAAATCACGCCCGTCAACAAGAAATTGCTTCCTTGATTCTCACAGCAACGTTACTTTCATGAACTTCTCCTTCGCAAACGATTCCCTGAAGATTCGAGAGAGATAGTTTCTTCTCAGTCGAAATTGTGAAGAAATGAGTTGCTGAAACTCATTTTATGCCTGAGAAGTGCGATTTTCCTCAAAGAATTGCTTTCTTTTCTCTGATTTTCTTCCAATTTTAGAAACGTTTTTCTTCTCAGATTGGCAAGTTTCTAATTTCACTTTCAGTCGTTGAGGCAAGTTTCCAATTTTCATCTCTGTGCCACCTTTGTTTGAGATTTTCAAATTTCTTAAAAAAATGCCTAAGTGTTGGAGAAAATATCAAAAGATATTAAATTAATTGTTTAAAATTAATTTTCCAACATACTTTAAATCTTTGAATCATGGAAAATTAAAAATTACCTAAGGCAAAATGATTTAATCCTTCAAATAATCTCCGTACTTCAAATTTTTTATTAAAATTTCCCAAGTGTTGGAAAATAATTAAAAATATTAAAATATTAAATTCCAACCCGTTTAAAATTGATACATGGCTAAGTTTGTTTGTCCGCGGCCAAATATTTTATCTTCCAATTGTCTGCCTAGCCAAAATGTGCTCAATAATTCGTCTTCCAAATTTCAACTCTCCGGGCGGACTTTTGACCCCTCTGGACATTTTTACTTAGCCAGACAATTCATTTTCAATCTTTCAGGGTTTGGCGACCTTGGAGATTTCTCTGCCATTTTGTCATTTTTTATCCGTGCCTTAGGAACTTTTCCAAGCTAAGAGGGGCGGACTTCATACTTGCTCTACCAAACACTCTTCATTTTATGCCAAAGAATTTCATTCCGTTGTGTCGAGGAGTGATTTTCGTGCCAGCCAAACCTCTTCTTCGTCTGGACATTTCTCCTTTTTTCATGCCTTAGAAAAATTTATCTTTCAAAGTTGGACGAATTTCTTATAATTCCTTGCCAATGGCGTATTTTATCCTCCATTTGTCTAAGGCGGACTTCACACTTTTCTTGCCATGGCGAGTTTTATTCTTGCCTTGTCCAATGGCGGACTTCACTTGTGGTTGGCCATTTAATCTAACATAGCGAATTTTCCTTGTAATTTCACCCCTTTCCAAACATCTTGGAGCGAACTTCTTCATCCTTCTACCCTTCTCCAACCTTCTTGGGGCGGACTTCACATGCCTCTTGCCATTTTCCTTTAGGCTGGGCGGACTTGCTAGCCTTCATGCCGTTGACCCCTTTAGGCGGGCTTTGACCTTTTTGCGCCATCCACCTTTTCCCTTGGGCAGACCTCATGCTCTTCATGCCAAGGGCGGACTTGGCTTCTTTTTTGCCAAGGGCGGACTTGGCTTCTTCTTATGCCATGGCGGACTTGGAGATCTCCATGCCATGGGCGGACTTCATGCTTGGCTCGCCAGTGCCTACCTTTGGCATGCCAAAGGTAGGGCGGACTTCATGCTCTTCATGCCATTCTTCTCTCATAGGCGCCTCTCTCAGACTTAGCCATTTTCCGAACTTTTGCCATTTTTACCTTGA
>CM021105.1:55194266-55352730 GCA_007115665.2 Sequoiadendron giganteum | reverse complement strand
GCACTTTGGATAAATACAAGTCAAGATTAGTTGCTCGGGGATTCACACAGCGAGAGGGCATTGACTATGAGGAGACTTTTGCTCCTACTTCCAAGATGAGCACAATTCGTCTTCTTCTCGCGATTGCAGCCCAATTCGGATGGACAGTTCATCAGATGGACGTCAAGAGTGCCTTTCTCAATGGTGAGTTGCAGGAAGAAGTTTACATGACGCAGCCTCCTGGTTTCAAGGTTGCCAGACAAGAACATCAGGTCTGTAGGCTCGTGAAAGCACTCTATGGACTGAAACAGGCTCCCCGTGCATGGTACATCAAGATTGATCAGTACTTGGTTGATCATGGTTTTCAGCGCAGCCCTTCTGACACTAATTTGTATGTCAAACACTCTGGCGATGATGTTTTGTTTCTTGTTATCTATGTTGATGACTTGATCATTACTGGTAGTTCAACACACTTGATTGCAGCCATCAAACAGGATTTGTGTCAGGCTTTTGACATGACAGATTTGGGGCTTCTCCATTACTGTTTGGTTATTGAAGTTTGGCAGACTGCTGCTGGTATCTTTATCTCTTAGTCTAAATACGCTCGGAGTCTGCTTGACAAGTTTCGGATGCAGGACTGCAAACCTGCCTCCACACCTATGGAGAAGGGGTTGAAGTTATTAGCCAACTTTGATTCATCTTCGGTTGATGAAACGACATTCAAGCAACTAGTAGGCAGTCTCATCTACCTCACTGCCACTAGACCTGACATCAGTTTTGCAGTGAGCTACATTTCTCGCTTCATGACAGCTCCAAAAGCTGATCATTGGCTTGCAGTGAAGCGAGTGCTGAGATATGTTAAGGGCACTTCAGATTATGGCATTTTGTATGGTAGATGCAAGGATTCAAAGTTGATTGGGTATACAGATTCAGATTGGGCAGGTTCAGTGGATGACAAAAAATCTACTTCTGGATATGTATTCAGTTTGGGTACAGGTGCTGTAACATGGACCAACAAGAAGCAACAAGCAGTGGCTCTTTCCTCGACTGAAGCTGAATATCGAGGAACAGTTAAAGCAACATGTGAGGCAGTTTGGCTCCGTCGGATGCTTTTTGACATGCACATGTCACAAGCAAGTCCTTCTCCTTTGTACACTGACAATCAAGGGGTGCTCAAACTGGCCAAAAATCCAGTCTTCCATGAACGTACCAAGCATGTCGAGCTTCATTGTCACTACATCCGCAAGCTGGTAGAAGACGGATCAGTTCAGTTGCAGTATGTTCCCACGGCGGATCAAACTGCAGATATTCTCACCAAGTCTCTGAGCCCGGATAAATTTGTCAAATTCAGGGGGCAACTTGGTGTTTTTGACGCATTGACCATTAAGGGAGGGTGTTAGAATATGTTCTACTTATTTTAATGGTCATTTTTATTATTTTGTTTTGTCTTTTACTGTTGCTACAGTAATCGACTTTCTACTGTTGCTACAGTAGTCGTCTCTCCTCATATATTTTGTAACTTCTCTTTTTTATTTTAATATATATGAAATCCTTTACCATTTCAATTTCTCAGGCAATTAACTGTTTTCTGGTCCAATCAGAAGTTGGCGTCCATTTTTAGGTGTTTGCAAGCATAAGTCGGTGCCTTTCTTCATAAATTTTATTTATTAAGGCATTAGGCGTCCATTATTCTCATCACAAGTGGAAGCAAACGCATATTTTCTCATGCAAGAAAAATTTGAAGGTGCTACAAGTCATATTTTTCAGTGTTCTTCACAGTGCTAGGTCTAGATTGTTCAGAGGAAGTATTTTTCAGACTCCAGTTTTCAAAGTGCATGCAGACTTCATCAAATCATTTCAAGCATAGGCGATTTTTTTAGAGGCAAAATAATAACTTCTATTTTCTATCTCTAAAATTCTTCTATCCTTGTCTTAAGTTTTCTCTCACATGTCAAAGTAAATGGAAAATTTTTCAGGATCTAATCATCTAGGTTCACATAGTTCAACATCAGCAGCAAAAACCATGTTCCAAATTTTTTTTGAGAAAATTGCCCCACTGCTTCACATTTTGAAGCATTGTGCTTTTTTCCGAAGATTCTTTTGCATGCAGGCCTAAAACTCATTTTTTTTGTAAAACGAAGATTCTGGGTCTTCTCAGCTCATCAATGCCAACAATACCCGTTTGCCAGTTTTTGTCGCGATTTTTTTTCTCGAGACCCCCACCCCCCGTACAACCACTTAAGCTCTCAATCGAAAAGCCTTTGCATGCCTTGCTAAATCTCATTTTTTCAAGTTTTTGACAAACTGGGTTGTCTTAGAATTTAATTCTCTACAAAACCCACGTTACAGAATTTTTCCCCCGATTGGCTTTTTTTAGCCTCATCCGGAGCCAGTTTTTATCTTTTTCTGAAGTTTGTCCAAACATACCCAACTTTACAATCAAAAGTCCAAATTTTCAAAATGCAATTCAACCCAATAGATTACAAGGCCAAATCAGTCTTAGTTCACAACTTTTTGAAAACTACTAACACAGACTTGGGTCACGTCTGTCCAGTGGTCAAATTGAGCACGTTGGAAGGCACTGACAGTTCGACAATCAAGAATTTCGAGCGATCCGGATTGCTGACAATGACATCTATTGCTATCATAGTTGTTGATCTTGAGTTTGTAATTGCATGCATAAGGCATTATGACATCCACAATACAAATTCGATCAGCAGATGAGAGAGTCATTTGCAGCTTGAAGCCGAGAGACGTCGAGAAGTGTTTTGCTATTCCATCTCATTTAGACAACTTCTTCATAAGCTTTGAGGAATGTGACAAGATATGGTTGGGAGACAAAGAAAGATCTCAAAGAAAGGTTGCTCATAGGAGGTTAAAAGAACAAAAGACTAACATGCTAGAGAAGGTTGGGCGTGGAGAGTTCAAGGATGAGGTTGCTATCTTGATTACTTTGCTCAATCGGGTTATAGGTCAAGAGGAGGCTCATATTCTCCATCTGTGGATGTTCTATGTCATTTCTTGGATTATCAACAACAAGGAACACTTTGAATGGGCTATGTTGATTAGCGAGTGTCTTCACCAACAAATCACTGGATTCCTTAAAATCCACAAGTTTCACATGGTTTCTTATTTGGTCAACTTAGTTGCATTCCAAGGCAATTTTAGAACTTTAAAGACCATTGGAACTCTTGATGTTTAGCATGTGTATGAATACTTCCCACAATTGGAGTTTTCAAAGGTTAAACATGATTTCAAACAGGTGAATGATCACTTCCTAATGAAGACAGTTAGAGACCTAGATAATGAAATGCACATCAGAATCTCGGTAGAGGCAAAATCAGCAATGGAGAGTTGGGCAGATTGGTTTATCTAGTTTCCCACTTTCACATATATTCGAGTGTATGGTTACACCAGAGAACCTTTGATGCTACCAAGGTACCCTTCAAGCAAAGTTCTATTCATGGAGTTCATGAGATGGGCTCAAGAGGTTCATACTTTCAAGCAATCGACACAAGCAAGCATTCACCGTTCCTTTTGGATTAGGCATATACAAGTGTAGGACAACAATTGATTGCAAGCATATGACCAATGAGTTGTCAAAACTCCATCTCAAGTGCCTCATTGAGAAGCGTTCCTATGATCCTTTGGGTCATTATGCAGCTTGGTTGGAGCGAAGTTAGTCACATAGGGCAGCACTTGAGGACTTTTGAGTCAACTGCGAAGATGATTTTGAAGTACGCCGATGTCACTACTACAGAGTTACTCTTCCATAGCTTTCTGATTTCCTATCAGAAGATGTTGAGGGTTTGTCAGATGACAGAGAGGTACTACTTAGCACATTCGTCAAAGACCAAGTTTCTCACCAACCACTTTGATAGCCGGATTGTATGCCAAGGAGAATACTTCAATTGAGGACCTATCAAAAGGAGTTATCAAAACGAGCATGTACTTCTTGGACAACAAGAGGAGGGGGAAGGCAGTTTTAGTTCGAGAGCCACCGAAGGTCTTTTCTTCACTACCTTCTACATCAAGGTCAAAACCTTGACTTTAGGTTATCATGAAACCTCTTGAAGGTTTTAGGGTTAGTAGAAAAACAAAGGGAAGGAGCACAAAACAAAAAGAGAAGGTGTCAGAAGTTCCAGTAGAGCTAGTGGTGCAAGCCGAAGTCGGTTCTTCATCTCTTGGTCCACCATCTTCTCCACGGTCATCTCCTATTGATATTGACTCGAAGCCAGAATTGCTAGTTCATGAAACTTTCGTACCAATTGATCCACTAGTGGTTGATACAACACCAACAATTTCTCCTCGAGAGGATAATATTGATCATTTGTGTTGGCTCGAGAGGACTTTGGAAAGGAGGCGAAAGCCTTCGTATCAGCTTGATCTCTCTAAGTTTGGCAGTCCTTATCAGAATAAGTCAAACAAGGAGGTCAAAACGTAGGTGCATATTGAGAAGACTCCTGAAGCAGAGATCGTTGTTAAAGTTGCTACACCACTGGAAGGCAAGAGTCTGGATGAAGCTGAAGTTGGTGATTTCACCTTCGTCAAAGCAAATCTTGGCAGGAGCTCCCGACACGTGGACTTGAGCCTTTTCAAGGTCGTCGCAAGTAATCTTAAAGAGCGTGTCATGAAGGACGGAGAAGATAAGGCAGCCCTCAAGGTTGAGGTTAAGCAACTCCGACAGTACATCTCGAACCTTCTTCATGGAACCGCAAGCCAGGCACCTATGCTCCCACAACTTCGAGAGACACCTGTAGATCAACAGAGACTTGGTCGGTTGGTCAATCGTGGAAAGCTATTGGAGAACTGGATCGAGGATTTCATTGTTTCAGGTAGATACCTTCTCCTAGAGTTATATCAGTTGAGGTATGATGCGCATGATCTTCTAAAATGTTCCCCTATATTTTTTCCCTTTGTTTTCAGTTCACAACAATGCAATCATGCACCCGTTAAGAATTAGCTCCAAACCAAAACACAACTGAAACAACTCTAACCAAGAATGCGCCCTAAAACCACTTCAAGGAGGAGGGGTGGGCATATGGTCAGAGGATCCTTAAGATCTAATAACTTGATAACAACTGAAAATAGAGAGCTAAACTCGACACCAAGAATGTGCACGCAAGATCCTTTTGCAAGGCGAAGTGCTAACATATGGTGGAGTGCTAGATATTAAACTGAAATGCAACTTCTTCTGCTGATGCAGGCATCCGCAAGCGGTGGGAATACTCCACTTATTTCGTGGGTGTGATTATTACAATTATTTGAAGGTAGCAAGTCAGCCAATTAACCTCACTTCCACTTAAACTGTGGGGGCTATACAATCCACACAACCACTTTATTTTCATGGGGGGAATACAACAAAGTAAATTGCAGCAAGTAAACAAATTGTTGTTAGTACTACTAATCAGCTTACAAACAATTACTAAACAGCTGCAATATATCAAAGATGAGTTCTCAGAATAAGCAATGGTTAGAGTATCACTTCCTCTAACATTTACAACTTGAATAGATGAATAATTGAAGCTCCAATCAGCATGATAATAAAACTTAACTAATCTGATCAGAAACAGAGGGTACAAAAAATCAGACCAACAAGCTATGAATTCACCAAAATGGACAAAACTATTCCTAAACAACTCAAAATGCCTCCATACCACAATCGATCAACAGCTGGAAGCAAGGCATCCAAAATCCAATGGAAATTCGAGCCAGGAACAAAAAGAAACAACATGCACGAATCCCAATGCAAAAGCCAAATGGTACGGCCCCTTAAGGAGGTAGACTTGCTCTTAAAAATCAGAAACTTGGTGATTAAATCTAAAAATTTGCAGGAAGCGGCACCCTCCACTGTAGAACAGCTTGGGCCAACACCCAGAACGAAACCAAAATCTATGATGAAACTATGAACAGAAAATAGCTTCAGCCAGGCCAAATTAACAACTTAAAAAACAAGCTTTACATCAGCAACCTGTTCGATATTATCAAATTGAAGCTCCATCTATATTTCAAGGTGAAATAAAGTCATAATGATCCACCTAGGGAGCCATAGTTTCAAGCCTGAAGAATGGATTGAATTCGCTAAGCTTCCCCTTAGCCTGGTTCTGAATTCAAACCGGCAACATAACTTTACTTTCCAATTTCCAAGATGATATACAAAGAGTAAAGCACCAATATATAAGCTTCAAATTGGCAAATGAAGCAAACTGTAACTCCCAACAAGAAATTGTTCAATTCCTCCAAGGGACACCACCTTTTAGAAATTACTTTATTTAAAATATCAAAACATTTCCCTTTTAGGGGTCCATTTCAAATTGCAACAATAAACATTTAAAACAAACATTTAAATGTTTATGAAAATCAACCCTCTTATGTCCCCTTCATTAAGACAACTTAAAGTCATCAAGCCTAGGCATGGGGTACAACTTCAAGATATGAAAATTGACTAAGTCTGGGACTCAGTCCAAGATTTAAAATATCAAAACATTTCCCTTTTAGGGGTCCATTTCAAATTGCAACAATAAACATTTAGAACAAACATTTAAATGCTTATGAAAATCAACCCTCTTATGACCCCTTCATCAAGACAACTTTGTAATGTCCCTTCCAGCTAACCACTCAGCGTGCCTCGCTACCTCTTTAATTCCCAAAGGCAATTGATGAAAACAGGGAGTCATTTATTTAATTACTTAATTATGGCCTAAGTTTCCAAATTGTTCCCTAAGGTGATATTAAGTAATTAATTAAATTATTTTTGTAAAGTGACTTGGGGAAAATACTTTAAAGTGACCAAATGAAATATATTTTTTAATATACTTTAGAAAGTCACTTTATGTTTTGAATGGGAAAAATTAAAAAAGAAAAGGAGAGTTTGTTTTGTCGGGCCTCCTTGGAAATATATTGAAAACTCATCCTTTGGGTCGATACTTTGGAATGAGCATATTTTCATTGGGCGAACATGCTTGGTTGTGGTTTTTTGGAACCCTAGCTTCTGTTTCGGCTGTGAGATACCAGTCCTAGCAGAAATCCGTAGTGCTTACAAGTTACCATTTGTGCAGTCGAACTGGGAGCCAGTTTGGAGGAGATGAAACAAAACATTTCTGATTTTCGTGACCATATCATTATGATTGTTGATGCTTCAATGGATTGATATTGGAAGTCAATGTACTCTCTTTGAAGGCGTTTTGATATAATGTAACCCTGGGCGCACTTATTTCAGTCATAAAATACCATACATGAGTCGTTTTTGGAGGAGAAGTTGGACAAAGAATAGAAAGACGTGAATTTCTGAGTTCAGGCGATTGCTGGGAGTTTTCTAGATTGGGACGAGTTGTTGGGAGGTCTGAAAATTGTGCACATTTATGATTCTTGGTTAGGCGCGCCCTTGGAAAGAAGAACCGACTATCAATGAGGGATTACAGTCATTGCCACCTCATGCTGGGCTCCTCTGAGTAGATTTTCTCTTGACAGGTTATGGCCAGTGCACAGTTCCAGGTCTGAGTACTTTTGTATCATTTTCTCTGTGGGATTTGTGTCTGAAATTGCATTTTTACATTACATGAGAAGGGTCTCTAATTAATAGCGAGTTCTCAGTGAAGTGTCCTATGTTTTAGTATAATCTGGGTCTGCTATATTTTGTATCAGCTACTTGTTGGTGTGTGTTTTGAGTACGCCACCGAACACAGAATAAAAATGCCCAAGGGACACTCCTATCCTCTCTTGAAAAGTGATTGTAAATACCTAGAAGATAATACAATAACTCCAATGTTTCTTTTGGTCAGGTCATGACGTGTGGATAGGACCAGTGAGCGTTGTGATTGCTGGTAATCACAAGGGGACTTACGTGAATTTGTTTGCAGATTGAGGACTTAGACGGTTTTATCTTTGAAGGCTCTTTTTGATGGGTATTTCGGGTTTTCAGAAAAAAGGGCAAAAGGATAAGGGTTTAGGAATCTAAACTACGCCTAAGAACTCAAGAGACGGCAACAACTAGATAAAATAGGGTAACCACACTTTGTTTCGCCTCCTTTGGACAACTACGCAAAGCGGGTGCGATCTTCAATGGGAGTGATAATAATTTTCATGTTCAAATTGATAAAAACAAACAGAAGTTAAGCATCCACAAATTACTGGCTCAGGCTAACTTTACACATCAAATGCAAATCATCCATTTGACAAAAGTATGAGCTAAATTTTATCCGACACTGCTATCAAATCTATCATCCACTTAACAAACATATGAATTAAATACTAATCTAATTCTACTCTAAGTGTTGAAGGAGAAATATTAAAACCTTGCACACTACTTGAAAATAAAAGTGGTTCTTAGCAAATCATGCACAAGAGCTTTTATAAATGGAAATAGTTTGGTCGCAACAATCTTATACAACTCACTTCACAAATTGCAAATGAGAGTAAACAAGTTTATATAGAGTTTACAAAATTGAATAAACGACTCAGATTAAAAATGAGCCAACGGCCAAGATCAAAACAAATAAACCCTAATTAGGGTTTCCCAAAATGACTTAAGTGAACTGAGAGTTGACAGGGTGATGTGGTGCTTGGAGCTATTTTCAAGGAATTACATCCCGATCCTCCCGCGTTGCCGTGTGTTCGATGAATCTGGACACGATCAAGGCAACTTCATCCATGGTGACCTGAGGAAGCATTCTGATCCTGAATTCCAGTTCGTCCACACTCTCGGCGCATCTGGCAAAGGTATCCTCCCACTCTGGCTTGGTCTTCTCAAAAGATTCTCGAATGCTTAAGAAGTTCGCCAATTTGGCCCAGTCCTGCTTCAAAATGGGTCCTGTGATGGCAAAGATGCCTTCTTGGACCTTCCCTTTCAAAACCTCTAACTGCAGGTCATTCTCTCGTAGAGCCTCCTTATCCAGGATATCGGCAATCATGTTGAGAATTTTGGCCTGAACTTCTTTGACCTGCTCCTCTAGCTTGAGACTATCAACCTTTACTCTGTCTAAGACTTCACCTTGTGCCGTTAGTGCCCAATACCAAGTATGGAAGTCATAAGCCGCACCAGCTGCAATGATATCTCCGTCTATCAATTCTTGCTTAGGAACCCCTTTCAGAATCCTAAGGCAAGGAATTATCCTATCCTGCACATTTGGAAGGCTCTCCCATACTTCCACCAAAGCGGCTAGTCTAGAAAGCAATGAAGTGGCCTGACCGTAAACCAAAGTCAACCTCTCCATGAATGCCTCAGCTTCAGTATCTTTGACTGCTATCCATTCCTTGGCCTCTCGAACTGTAACCTTGTTTTCTTCCATCTCCTTGGCTGCCTCCTGCGAAGAGTTTTGGAGAAGAGGAGTTGCTGTGTTATCCTGATTAAGTGGCTTGACCAAATGCTGGATATATTCTTTCAAGCGCTCAATTTCTAATTGGCACTCTTTCCTCTTGGCTACCTCTTTTGCCAACCTTGACTTGATAGTGGACACAGAATTGTCCAAGTCTTCAATTTCCTTGCCCTTCGTGGTTGGACCCAAGTCAATGGTTGTGATGGCATAATCTTGTGGAGCCATGTCCTCCTGTGGCCTGTCCACTGTAGGCACTGCAATTTGCACTGTTCTCTTACCAGCTTCATTTCTCTGTATGCTCGATAATTTCTTTGTTGGCTTCTTGACTACAATCTGCGTAAGTCTGGCCAAGAAGTCCGCAGTGTCATCCTCTTCTGGATCTTCCACTGGCGCCTGTACTTTCAGCCTCTCCTTTAGCCAATCCGGGATCGTTGGCTGCTCCATGCCTTCATCTTCCGGCCTATCTTCCCTGTTAGGAACGTCCAGAATTCCCCTAAGAGTTGAAATCATTCCTTCCTGGAAATCCTCATTTTGGGTGTCCACATTTTCATCATCTGACTCCAATATTTCTGTGCTCGTGAGAGATGGTGGCGCATCTTCATCCGGTTGAGGCTCCATATTGTTTTCCGGAATCGGGGAAGGATCCCTAATGTCAGCCAGTGAAGCATCTACAGTAGCCAGCATCTCTTCAATATTCCTAGATGCGGCCGAGTGTGAAGGCTTTACCTTAGCCTGCTTTTGAACTGGCTCCTTGCCTGCAGCTATCTCCTTCCTTTTCCTGGAAGTGGTGGCCTCTATCATCTCTACGCCTTGGGATGCGTCTGCATTGGAAGAATAGGATTCCGCCTCACTCAACATATCATAAGTCAAGGTTATCCTTTTTCGCCTGAGTTCCTGAATCTGTTGATCAACCCACCACTGTGTATACTTGATGACTGGTCTCATCAAAGTATTCAAATCAGTGTGCTCGGGTTCTGACCACCTGACCACCGGCAAAGGTAAGCTCTCATCAAGGTGCAACTGTACTTGTTGTCCATCTTCTTCCAACTAATCTGGCACTCGACAAAGTTCCGTTGCTCTGATCAAGCTGACAGGTAGTCTAGACCACATCTTTCGCCTAACCTCAAACTCGTTTGCAACATTTGCCCAAAAATTTTCTAGTTCAACCCTATGCTTGTACCTCCTTCCATCCACCGTCTTGATGTGATGATGCGGGTCGAAGTGGCTCCTAGATGGATAGGTAGCAAAGGGGTAATGCTGTATCTTGAGCCTGGCACTATCTGCTGCCTGCGATGATGGACAAGACTCTAGCATGTTCCCTATAAAGAAGGGAAAGGTTATTGCCGCCTTTTGCTTTGTCCTTTGGAGGCCTTGAAATTCTTCTAGTTGCCTTAGTACTTCCAACAGGACCATCTTGTTAGTTGGGAAGATGGGCAAACGATATGGGCTCCCAGTGAATCCCTGGATTCTGATGTAAGTATATTGAGGATACTGGATAAACCAAGATCCATATTTGCCAATCAGCTTCTTGGCCTCAAGAGTCAGCCGTTGATGCGTCCCTCCCTGGAGTATCCTGGTGATATACATAAGGAAGGCGTCATGAGCTCGCCTGAAATGAGCCTTCTCTTTCAACTGCAGCTATGGATAACAGTCATATGCCTTCAACTCGTTTGATCCACTGCCGATCGTGCCTTTGCATATCAAGCTTGCATATTTGTAAGTCCTAGCCAACATATAGATGACGTAAGAACTCATATAAAACGTTTTAGTTTTCTCCAAGTTGACAAGCTACTCGTGGAGGTTGTTGCTTATCATTCGTGACCAGTTAAACATCTTCATGCCCTCTGTGATGTCCTCAATAAAATAGTACATCCATGGCTTGAACGGCGCCCCCAAAGGATTGCTTGCTATTCTGTTCAGCAAGATAATGATGTCTCCATAGTCCTCCTTGAAGTCTGTACGCATCAACTTCTTGGGCATTTTCTTGACCGACGGCCTAGGCTTGTCCAGCCATGACTTGTTGATGTTGGTGGCACAGAGGTCAGGCTGTTCATCATACAATCTCTGGGCGTCTTCCTTAGTTTTGTAGGTGGTCTTAGGATACGTAGGAATGCCAAAGGCCTTTTGTATGGCCAACTCTCCCAGATGTGCCAATATTCTTCCGTCAGATGCCACAATTTGTCTCAACTCAGCATCATAATGAAGCGCACACTCCACCATTAAGTCAGCACATTCAAGCGTAGGCGGAAATCCGACAGCTTGAAAGATTCCATTTTTCACCATTCTCCTGGCGGCAGGCGTTGGCAAAGGTCCATTGTGCCCGTATATTCTTTTCTTGAACTCCTCGAGGTCAATGTGGCCAAGGTTAGTGTTTGAGATGTTTTTCCATTTTGATTTTATTCTGGTTTCCGGTTGCAATCCCTTGCTTGCGAATTTCATTTGTGCTTGCCTGAACGTCTCTCCTCGATCGACTGTCAACCTGCAAGTACAAAATACTTAACATTAATACAAGACTTTTCAAAATTAATTTACTTTGGGGTGTTTGTTGGATAAAATCGCACTTTCAGCTTGTTTAAATTAAAAATTTCTGTCAAAAAGCAAGCTGAAAGTAAATAAATTCGCCAATCAATGAATGAAACTCGTGCCGAAAAGAAAGTAGAAGATAGAAACGAGGTATAAACACACTGTCGATTAATTTCCAAACCTTAGAGATCGTATTCTGGCTGCAAACGAATTTAAAATTTTTGAAAATCTGCCAAAGGAAGTGCGCCAAAGCTGGGAAGTACGATTTTCAGCAAAGAAATAACTTATTTCTTTCTAAAAATCATGCCTGTCAACAAGAAGTTGCTTCCTTGATTCTCACAGCAATGTTACTTTCATGAACTTATCCTTCGCAAACGATTCCCTAAAGATTCGAGAGAGATAGCTTATTCTCAGTCGAAATTGTGAAGAAATGAGTTGTTGAAACTCATTTTATGGCTGAGAAGTGCGATTTTCTTTAAGGAATTGCTTTCTTTTTTCTGATTTTCTTCCAATTTTTAGAAACATTTTTCTTCTTAGATTGGCAAGTTTCTAATTTCACTTTCAGTCATTGAGGTAGGTTTCCAATTTTTTATCTCTGTGACACCTCTATTTGAGATTTTCGAATTTCTTAAAAAAATTGCCTAAGTGTTGGAGAAAATATCAAAAAAATATTAAATTAATTGTTTAAAATTAATTTTCCAACATACTTTAAATCTTCGAATCATGGCAACTTTAAATCTACCTAAGGCAGAATGATTTAATCTTCCAAATAATCTTCGTGCTTCAAATTTTTAATTAAAATTTCCCAAGTATCGGAAAATAATTAAAAATATTAAAATATTAAATTCCAACCCGTTTAAAATTGATACATGGCTAAGTTTGTTTGTCCATGGCCAAATATTTTATTTACCAATTGTTTGCCTAGCCAAAATGTGCTCAATAATTTGTCTGCCAAATTTCAACTCTCCGAGCGGACTTCTGACCCCTCTGGACATTTTTACTTAGCCAAACAATTCATTTTCTATCTTTCTGGGTTGGGCGTCCTTGGAGATTTCTCTGCCACTTTGTCATTTTTTATCCGTGCCTTAGGAATTTTTCCAAGCTGAGAGGGGCGGACTTCACACTTGCTCTGCCAAGCACTCTCCATTTTGTGTCAAAGAATTTCGTTCCGTTGTGTCAAGGAGTGATTTTTGTGCCGGCCAAACCTCTTCTTCCTCTGGACATTTCTCCTTTTTTCATGCCTTAGAAAAATTTATCTTTCAAAGTTGGACGAATTTCTTATAATTCCTTGCCAATGGTGTATTTTATCCTCCATTTGTCTAAGGCGGACTTCACACTTTTCTTGCCATGGCGAGTTTTGTTCTTGCCTTGTCCAATGGTGGACATCACTTGTAATTGGCCATTTAATTCAATACATAGCGAATTTTTCCTTGTAATTTCACCCTTTTGAACGAATTTCTTATAATTCCTTGCCAATGGCGTATTTTATCCTCCATTTGTCTAAGGCGGACTTCACACTTTTCTTGCCATGGCGAGTTTTATTCTTGCCTTGTCCAATGGTGGACATCACTTGTAATTGGCCATTTAATTCAATACATAGCGAATTTTTCCTTGTAATTTCACCCCTTTTCAAACATCTTGGAGCGAACCCCTTCATATTTCCACCCTTCTCCAAACTTCTTGGGGCGGACTTCACATGCCTCTTGCCATTTTCCTTTAGGCTTGGCAGACTTGCTAGTCTTCATGCCGTTGACCTCTTTGGGCGGACTTTGACCTTTTTGCGCCATCCACCTTTTCCCTTGGGCGGACTTCGTGCTCTTCATGCCAAGGGCGGACTTGGAGACCTCCATGCCATGGGCGGACTTCATGCTTGGCTCGCCAATGCCAAAGGTAGGGCGGACTTCATGCTCTTCATGCCATTCTTCTCTCATAGGCGCCTCTCTCAGACTTAGCCATTTTTCAAACTTTTGCCATTTTTACCTTGATTCTTTTGATGTCTGGAGGCGTGTTGATTTTTTGCCTGATGGGATCCAAAAATAGAAACTTTCTAAAAATAGAAAAAGCAAAAAGCATCCCTAAAAAATAGTAACTCCAGAATGGCCTAAAAATGCCGAAAATGAAAAAAACAAAAAGCAAAAAAACAGAATCCCTAAAATATAGGAAGTGTCAGAATTGACCGAAAGCAATGGCGTTCCTCGTCTACTGGGTCTTCTGAGCATTTCCATGACGTTTAAGCATTCTAACGGGCTCAAAATTACAACTTGGCCGGATTGACTCTCAAAATTTATTCAAATTGAACTCTTAAAGACGTTGCGCGGAGGGCGGAACCAAAACCTGGGGGTCCCCATTTGCGATGGGGTGATGTGTGAAATAGGTCACAACACTACTGTAAACTCGGAAAATCACTTTAATCTACTGCCATAAATCTAAACAATAGTTTGAGGACCTTCTTGGCTTGATATTTTGTAATACGGAATCTGATTTATGTTCATAGCTGCTTATGCAATGTTTCTGTGAGAAATCTTATGTACAGAAATTACTATTTGGCTATTGTTATTTCCCCAAATCTGTTGTAATAGACTAGTCAATGGGACTGAAATGTTAACATGAGTTTACCCAACTGCTGTTTATAAACTTCTGCATTGCCAAGTTACAAAACACAGTTTGGAAATAAATCATAAACATGGCAAATAATCTTCAGGTTGCAATAAGGTGGAAGTACATTGCGTTGTAGTAGTTTGAATGTCACATACATGTTTACCAGCCTTTACTACTGTTCAGCTTGAGTGCAAAAAGACTGTACACTTCGTATCTGCTCTATTATTCTGGGATGAAAAAAGTTTGATAAAACAAAACATTAGATAAACAAAAAAAACAATCAGGGAACATTGTGCATACCGATAAGGGCCTTTACAAACTTAAAGTCATCAAGCTTAGGCATGGGGTACAACTTCAAGATATGAAAATTGACTAAGTGTGGGACTCAGTCCAAGGAGGGATAGAAGCCAAAACCCAAAGCCAACATTCAAATTGATTCTGCCAGAAATAGAATGATGACCTGAGTAGAATTGTTGATGGTGACACTGCCACAACTAGACTTACTAAAAATAGCCAATGCCAAAAATAGTAAGTTAACTTCAAAACCCTTCAAAAAGCCAGTTGTACAGCCACACTGCCCAAAATGTGAACTGCAGATGATTGAACTGCTGCTAGAAAGATACTGCTATAAATAGACTTACTAAAAATAGCAACTGCTATAAATAGTAAGTTTGCAAAACTTCATCTGAGCAGTAATCATGACTTACTATAGATAGTAAGTGTTTCCAAACGCCCTCTGAGTACAATCCGGGAAGCCAACATGACTTACTATAAATAGTAAGTGCTTGGAAAAGTTATCAGATGGAGATGCATGAAGCACCATTCTGAAGCTCTCTGTAAACCCAGAAAACTTCACTAGACATGCATCACAACCCCAAACATGCAAGCCCTCAAAACTGCATCTGAAACCTCCTAAAAAATAGGAAACCCTAATTTTCAGTTCTACTTAGCTTATGAGTTTCCAGAAATAGGCTAAACCTCAAGAATAGTGTAGGGCAAAAATGGGGACATTACATCTTCGTCAGGGAATCCATCGTCTTGAGTTGATTATGGCAGAGGGCAAACCGAAGGACTTGATTGTCATCTCTCAGTTGGTAGTTGCATATGACGCCATTGTAGTAGAGGGAGATGAAAGAAAGATTTTTGCTTGGAGAAAACAATACCTCTTCAAAGCGGAAACATATGAGAATCTTTACAAAGTTGATCGCGATCAAAGAATATGTTGTTGCTGCACTCCAACTTGTGAGCGGATTTGTCACTTAGATCCCGTGTCGCTATCTTCATGAGGATGGCACCTATGTTGAGCTAGAGGTTGTGCGAATTGAGTTCTAGAAGTTGGTTCATGATGGTCTAGATGGTGATCTAGTGGCGACCAAGTTGAATCACTTCTCAGTGATGTCAATGACATTCAACAAGTTAGTTGAAGACGTGAAGGGGTGTTAGAAGGTGATCAAGGATGCAGAGGAGTCGAGCAAGCAATTCATCATCGTGGATAGTGTTAGAGTGCCAAAGGATGAGATTGTTAGTGAATTCATGGAGGAGATGATAGCCCATGATGGCTTGGAGTGGACCGATAGTTAGATCTTATAGTGTTTAGGATAGACATTAGACACAATGGTTAACTTGATGCCTCTTTCCAAGTTAACTCTCTGTCACACATATCATTGCATGTCTATCTTGAGGATATCTTTTGCGAAGGTTGGACTTTCAGTTAGGTTCTAGTTAACTGATGTTAGCTATTTGTTGACTTTCATTTCAATAAGGACTTGCACATCCATTTATTTTGTACAATTTAGTTAACTGATGTTGTTTTTCCAGTTAAGTGCTAGGTTGCATACAGTTAGAATTAGAGAATAAACTCTTGCATGCTTGCAAGACTGATAATAAACTCACAAAGATTTTAGGGTCCCCTACTCCTTGAAGTTCTATAAATAAGAGCACCCTTGCTCATTTGTAGTTAACTTTTGCGCGTGATAGCATACATGCTGAGCCCACTTTGCCTGTAGTATTGCTATTCAGTATTTGTTCAAGAACTTTTATTGCAATAATAAATTGCTGAACCGCCTTGCCGTGCAATGTTGTTATTTTGTATCTGTTCAATCTTGTTAATATAAAGTTGGTTGATCGTTTATTTGTGTGATAGGTCCTTCATACAATTTGTTGTCTTAGGTTATATTTGTTTCTAATAAGCTTGTTTCATATCTACACCTTGGATAGGAGTCCCCCCTCCTTGGAAATTTAGAAATAAAGTTTATCGTGTGATGTTGTGCTTAAAAATCATTGTTTCATATCTACACCTTGGATAGGAGTTCCTCATCGTTGGGAATTTAGAAGTAAAGATTGTCATTTATTGTTGTTTCCAGTAAGTTACTTTTAGTGTACAATTCGGATAGGTGTCTTGCCTCCTTAGGAATCCTGAGAACTAATTTATTGTTTGATATCATTTCCAATAACCTTTCTTTCAGCCTATGCTTCGGATAGGTGTCCCGTTTCCTTGGAAATCTTGACTTAAAGATTATCGTATACCAATTCCCTGCTCCTAAGTCCTCATGCTCTGTTTCTCTTGAGGAAATAGGATAGATTAAGCATTAAGTTAGTTGTAGTTAAGATCTACAAAACCAAAGAAAAACCTTAGCTGCAATGTATTGGTTTTCTTAACCTTGTGCCTCTTCCAGCTGAGTCAAAAAGATAGGATTTAGAACATTTACTTTTTCACGCATATCTGCAAAAGAGGGAGCTTCACCTCCTAATTTGAAGAGCAGTCATTATGCACTGTGCATAGCTGCCCGTTACCAATATGCACTCCACAGGTGCGAATTGTAACGCCAACACTAAGTTTTTCAACTTTGCTTTGTAAGTCATTATGATGTTCTCTATTGTCCCTGTTGGGCATATGCCTCATCCTGAGATCTATATAATCTCGAAGTGATATGTCATGTTGGAAACCAAGGCTTGCATCCAACCAATCCTATATAAATTGACCCTGCAACTTAACTATGGTAAGCTCTTGATTGGGTTGTGCTTCTACTCTTGATGGAAATATAGGCATAAGAGGCCTAGCCATGGCTTCCCCACGCTGACCCACATCATTTCCTTTCCCCAAACGGTCTAATCTCTCCACCAACTATGCGAGTTGTTGATTGGTTCCTTGAGCACGTTGGGTTGCTCTTTCTTGACCCCTAACCACTGCATCCAAGAGTTGCATCATACGATCTTGCTTACCAATATTTCTTTCAACTTCTTCTCTTCTTTCACCCATGTTTTTTCTTGGTAGCTTCTTTGTCAGTCACTAATGCTCATAGATTTCTATCACCCATTGGTTAGCAAGATTATTTTGTGCTCTAATACCATTGTAACATATGACCTAAAATATATATTTTGAAACTTCGCCACTGCTGTTATAATTTTCTGAGTTTGTTTGCCTTGGTGTTTTCATGTTTTTTTCATAGTTTCAACATGCAAATGGATAGATAACATAGAACAGAAAATAACAAGAAGATTGGTTGATAAAAGATACTTTCAACAACAAAATTACAATCTTAATGCTCAGGTAATTATCAGAAGTTTTCCCTTTCAATACTTAGAATTTAAATAACAGTTAGGTTCAGATTTTACAATGATAAACATCAAACTGAAAGTGATTTTTAGACCTGGGCAAAGTAGCATAACAGCAGATTTCAAGCTCCCCTAATACCTTGAACTGCAACAATGTTTATTGGCTTTAAACACCTTGCTTTCAACACGCAACTCACTGCAATCCGTCCTCAATGTTCAACAACAGAAACCAGTATATATGCAGGTCATAACTTGAAGTTTTGTCACCAACAAAGGCGTCCCCAGCAGAAGTTCGATCTCCCCTAATAAATCTAAAACCCTTTTAAAAAATGCTTTCTCATACTTGTTGGAATTGCGATGAGGGGAGTCAGCCATTGAACCAATACCCATTTGGAAAGCTTAATCCATCAAAGAGATTGAACAAATATGTGAGTTCAGGTCCAGAAATGATAGTGCCCAAAAATTGATTAGAAGCACACCGAAGCCTCAAGAAAACCACTCCAAACTGAAAGTAAGCAAACCCACACCAAAACCAAACAGAAAACTCCTCAAAAGAACTAGAATATCTTCATTTTCAAAGCTTGTATCAACAAAATGAAGCCCAAATGTGATTCTTGAGTGAAACCACCCTTTTACCAACTAGGGCAGGTCTTGCACTGTTGAAACCAGCCTTAGATATCAAGGGTTTTCGTCCTCAACTCCGTTTCTCAGACCTTCTGGTGTAAAACCAACATCTTTGTAAGCAGCTGAAACAACCATAACCAAATGAGAGCCAAAACTCATATTTATAAAGTGAGGGAAGGATTAAGGCAACTTGCATTTGAGTTTGAATACATTTCCCTCTCATTTCACTTTATGCAATGTCATGTAATTACCCCAAGAGAGGTGTCCAACTTTTTACCTCCAAAATTCCACTTTATTTTTAATTTAAAATTGACTTTTAGCCCAAACTAGGCTTCCCATCTTATGAGGCATAACATTAGCCTTTAAAATTGATAAGTAAACCTCTTTTCTAAGCATCCACTTGAAATACATGGCCCCTCTTTTAAAACAACATTGTGCAACTAGGCCAAGGGGCCTTGTAAAGTGCAACAATCTTAAATTCAAAACTTCGACAAATACTTTAAATAACATCAATTATATTCAAAATATAGTCGTCATCCCATTCATTTAGACATCAAATAAACCAGTTGATTACGAAACGACGACATAAAGTCGATAAGATAAATTCATATACAAATCCAGTATGAATACATACAAGTGTCATATTACACAATTTCGATGCTAAATACAATAGATGATAATAATATCAGTTACAAATTGAGACTTAGGCATTCAGTCGCCTTAAGCTCCTCCATACATAATAAAGAATGCATAAATCATAAAAGAAGATGCCATCCATTGATCTTCCATCCAAAAGCAAATCTTCAACTAAGAAGACGAGAACAAAGATCAGATGCTTTTTCCGCCCAACCTCAAAGCTTACACTTCCTCGGAATTCCTTAGTCAATCAAGAAATACTCAACCTTGCACGAATCGTCTACGAGCAAGATGGAATCTAGTGCGTGCCTATTATAACTAGTAAAATCACAAGCATTTTCATTTTTCTAAATCATTTAAGAAATAAGCAAGTTCGATACTAGAATATGGTAGAGAGTTCAATAAATCCATCTATTTCAATGGTCCTTAAGTTACTTGGCCAAGTAAAATGTCAAACACAATCTTTTGAAAACAACAAACTGAAAATTTGTTTGAAACGAAAATAGTTTAAAAAGTCATTTCTTTTCATTGTTTTAAGTCCATAAAAGACATAAAATTAATATTTAAAATTGAGTAAATTTAATAATCAAAATTAATGAAGGTGTATCTTCAGTATGCAATTAAATACATATAAAACAGTCAAACACAATCTTTTGTAAACAACAAACTGAAAACTTGTTTGAAATGAAAACAGTTTAAAATTCAAACTCAAAGTTTCCAATTTTTGATTGCTTCTTGATTAATTGAAGATATTTCTTCAACTTGTTTAATTGAAGAGTTAATTTTGAATGCAAAATCCAATGTTTATGTAATTTGTTTTCAAATTGTTTTCTATTTGATTCCAATAACTCTATTTTAGGATTTTGTTTAAATTTCAAATTCTAAATCTTTTTTCCTTTCATAATTTTCAAACGAAAATTAAAAACTATTAATTTTATAACACCTTATTGATTTCATTTTAATAAATTTCGAAATAAAAGTCTATTTCATTACATTTTAAAATGCAAGCATCAATATTTCAAACAATGATAAAATCTCAACATATATAATTTAGTTATCTAAATAAGATCCATTTTCTCACAATTTAATGAAATTATCATTTAAAACAACATATATTTTTCCGCATATTGGGAAAATCATTAAAACTATATTTTAAATTTGTAAACATAGTAATCACCAAATACATTTAAATATTAACCAAGTGAGTGTGTGATTCCATCTACTCTTAAACGTCAATCGGCTAAAGGACTCTACCTGATTGTTGTTGTCACCTTCAATCACGTTCACTTGTTCTTGACTTCATTTGCACACGATTTTACATTAGCAATGACAAACCTTGAAATTAAACTATAAATGCATTTCAAATCATGATAATTGCATTTGAATTTGAATTTGAATTTAACTTTCATTAAAATAATCATTTAACTTCAATTTAAATAGCGACATCATAATTACTAATTGCATTTAAATAATCAAATGAAATCTATACGTGATAGGCTTGCTCATAACGAAACTATTTGCACTTTTGTAGCCTTCTAAAATGACTTAAAGTTATCACTTAGGTACCAAGGTACCTTTTTCATATCCCCTTCACCCTCAATTTTAAAATATAAATTAATTTAATAATAATCCATTTTCGAAGGGGAAAGCAAATATTTAAATACTTCAACCTTAGAAACTGATGCCTCAACTGAAGATGTTGTTGAGTGAGACCTGCCTAGACCCACCTTACCCAAAATAGACTTACTATTTTTAGAAAGTACTAAAACTAGCAATTAGTATCCACGACTCACCTGAAGATATGTTGATATGATGCACAATGGGCTCACTGAAGATTGAAGCCACTGGACTGGTCCCTGCTAAAAATAGAAAGCCACGTCTGAAACACCAAAAAACCTCACAGAAAGGACTTACACAAGGCATTAAAGTTCATCGTACAACTTCCACTCGTTGCCCAAACAGGAAACCCTACACTGCTTTGCTTACCGAACCAGTTTTATAAAGAGCACTTACTAAAAATAGTAAGTGTGTCAAATCCAGACTTATCCAAAAGAGGACATCGGAAATGGGGACATTACAAAGTCAATGTAGTTACCTTTGATTAATTTGATATGGTTTTCTTGAAGGTCGTATAAGAGGGTCAAGGATGCAGTTAAATACATCATCAAGGCACATCAAAACAGGCCAAAACTTGACAATGCCAACCAAACAATAAGACATATTCAAGCAAATAAGCAATTTTGATTTCTTTTGTTGAAGATTAAACAAGATGGGCTAGAAATTTCTTAACTTGATTGTGCTAACAAGGAGTTGAAAGTTTAGGATGAGTTGCTAGATTTGTTTCTTGAAGTGATTCATGCTCCCCAAGGTATTCCACCAAAAAGGGAGGTAGGTAACAAGATTTTTAATGGAATCTCCTTTAGCTAATATTGGCTTGTATAGGCAGTCATTGTTGGAGAGAAATGAAGAAAAGAAACAACTTCAAGAGTGGATGGAGCAAGGGATCATCTGCGCCAATACATCACCATGTGGATTACCCAAGCACTTAAAAAAAATAGTAAGTGTGTCAGAACCAAACTAATCCAAAAGAGGGCATCGGAAATGGGGACATTACAAAGCCAATGTAGGTACCTTTGATTAATTTGATATGGTTTTTCGGAAGGTTGTATAAGTGGGTCAAGGATGCAGTTAAATACATCATCAAGGCACATCAAAATAGGCCAAAACTTGGCAATGCCAGCCAAACAATATGACTTATTCAAGCAAATAAGCAATTTTGATTTCTTTTGTTGAAGGTTAAACAAGATGGGCTAGAAATTTCTTAACTTGATTGTGCTAACAAGGAGTTGAAAGTTTAAGATGAGTTGCTAGATTTGTTTCTTGAAGTGATTCAAGCTCCCCAAGGTATTCCACCAAAAAGGGAGGTAGGTTATAAGATTTTTAGTGGAATCTCCTTTAGCTAATATTGGCTTGTATAGGCAGTCATTGTTGGAGAGAAATGAAGAAAATAAACAACTTCAAGAGTGGATGGAGCAAGGGATCATCTGCACCAATACTTCACCATGTGGATCTTCCAAGCACTTACTAAAAATAGTAAGTGTGTCAGAACCAGACTAATCCAAAAGAGGGCATCGGAAATGGGGACATTACAAAGTCAATGTAGTTACCTTTGATTAATTTGATATGATTTTCTGTAAGGTCATATAAGTGGGTCAAGGATGCAGTTAAATACATCATCAAGGCACATCAAAACAGGCCAAAACTTGACAATGCCAACCAAACAATAAGACTTATTCAAGCAAATAAGCAATTTTGATTTCTTTTGTTCAAGGTTAAACAAGATGAGCTAGAAATTTCTTAACTTGATTGTGCTAACAAGGACTTGAAAGTTTAAGATGAGTTGCTAGATTTGTTTCTTGAAGTGATTCAAGCTCCCCAAGGTATTCCACCAAAAAGGGAGGTAGGTGACAAGATTTTTAATGGAATCTCCTTTAGCTAATATTGGCTTGTATAGGCAGTCATTGTTGGAGAGAAATGAAGAAAAGAAACAACTTCAAGAATGGATGGAGCAAGGGATCATCTGCCCCAGTACTTCACCATGTGGATCACCCATTGCCATGGTATAGAGTATGGGTTTTGGGGGATGTGCATAGATTGTAGAGCCTTGAATCTGATGACCATAAAAAATAGGTATCTATTCTCATGGATAGATGATTTATTGGGTGGAGAGCAAATTCAGCCTGCAAAATACTTCATAAAGTTGAATTTCAAATTTGTGTACTATCAAGTTTGTATGAAGAAGGGTATAAGACAGCTTTCAAGAAAAAACATGATTTGTATGATTTGGCTGGTATTTCCATTATGTAATGCACTAGCTACATCTGTGAGATTCATGAATGATATATTGAGAACTTTTATAGATTCATCCATCATAGGGTATGTAAATGAGATTTTCGTATTTTAAGTGTTACATGGGAAAAACATTTAATCCATTTGAAACACATCTTGCAAGTTTTGAAAGAAATAAAGCTTTTATGAAATATGAAGAAATGTGAGTTTTGCAAAACAATCACTGGTCCATTTAGATGATTTAGTTGGAGGAGAAATGAGAGTTGTCACAGAAAAGATAAGAGGCTTTAATAAATTGGCCTACTTTTTGGAATGCTAACCAGACCAGAAGTTTTGTTGGAGCAGTAAGGTACATGAGGAAGTTTATTCTGACTATACAATTTTTGTGTCAATCTTGTTGTGCTTTCTAGACATTGTTATTTATGCTCTTAAATATTGCTGTGCCCTGCAAATGCTGTTCATGTTTCCTATGCAATACAGCATTAATTCTAGTGTTAGTGTTCTAGTAAACATTCTATAGCCATCATTTGATGTCAATGGATATAGGACAATAATTTTGTGGTCAGCAAATTCTACCATTTATGTGTGCTTGAGTGTTTACAGATTAGTATCTGTATCCAGCGTCTCTGATATATGTCAATTGCTGGATATTGAGGGGATGCGTATGAGATTTCCTGGAAAATTAGATCAGAGATGTATCTGAACAGGCATGGTTGTAGCCATGCCCTGTGAGTTCTTATATGGGATTTTTGTAAAAAATAAATTGCATGTAAGATTATTTCAACCTTGTTGTATACACATTCTTATGATTCTTTTCTGATTTCAACTCCAGTGTTGTGATTGCTGTGATGATTGGCATTACCGAATGCGATTATTTTTGTTTGATTAGTTCTCAAAAGTTTATTGGCCACCAAAGTTGTTTAATTCACCCTAGAAGTATAGTTTCTATTATCTCTTGATGTTAGCTTTAACCACAGGCACTAATTACTTACTTTAATATTGGGGACATGCAAATCATTGATACGTTGTGATTCAGAAAAATCTTGCTACAACCTGATATACTTTAATTTTTATTGATTTTTTAATTAGACATACCCTGTAATGTTAGTAAAGAGATGTTTTTGTTTTCTTTTGTGTTTCACTTTTTTAAATTTTTTGCATTGGGCACGGCTCTTGGATATGTATTATCTATGCAATATTTTAAGAGAATTTTAATTTAGTAATTGGACCCTCTTATATCATTGATGATCAACTAGTGATCATTTATGCATGTTATTTGGATATCTAAGACTTTTCCATTCAATTGGCAGTGGGAGTAACGATCACACAACCAAGTTTTGGTGCAGAAACCGTCCAGGAGATACAGGTCGAGACAAACACACTGGCTATGTTCAAGGTTTGAATTTTGTAGTTTGTTTATCTGTTTATACGGTGTGACCTTACGATCTCTGGTACCATGCAATCTGTCCAAATGCGACAATATCAAAGCCTGCTTGACCAATTACTCTTATGTTGAATCAAGCACAACTAAAGAGTAAAGTCCATTCCACTTTAGTTTATTTGTGCTTTGTAGCAGGTTTATTGTTTACAGTGACAAGTGAAGGCTTCTATGTTCAATGTAGCTCGATGGTTGTGTGGACATAATCAAAATTTGTTTATTTAGTGTATTATGTTCTCATAAATGTAAAAAATTGATTTTCTTATGTTATGTGCAGGATCTAGTGAGCAAAGTACTGTTGTCCCAGGCCGTTCATTTCAGACAGGAGAAGGTCCAACAACTCCAGGACCATTTGCAGCAGGGGGAGCCATGCGCGTTGAAGGAACTATTCCAGGTGTTGGTGCTGCAATGCCTTTCACGCTTCCAACCCTGGATATGACTCCTCAGCCTGAACCACCACAACAGATGGTGCTGGGTTCAGCACCCCAAGGAGTGCATCCAGGAGGGCCTCATCCTCCCTTTGCTCCACATCCATCAATTGCTACATCTAGTCAACAAATGTATCAGCAGATACAACAGATTCCAACACAGCAGCAACAGCAGCATCAGATGATTCCTCAGCTACAACAGTCTTCAAGTTTACCACAGCAACCCCCAAATATACAACAGCAGCTGCAACAGGCACAGCAACTACAAGGTCCTCCCATGCATTTAGGATTGCATGCACATCCTCCACCACCACCGCCTAGACCACCATTACCACAACCTTCACAGTTAGGAATGCCTTCCTCAATGCCTCTTTCAATACCCTCTTCAATGCCATGCACTTTGCCTTCTGCTTCTATGCTTCATTCTAATCAGTATTCTTCGATGGTACCTTTGTCAGGGCAATTAGCCCAAGGTTCATCAAATCAAATGAGACCTCAAATATCTCAATCGCATGCACTTGGCTTGAGTTCCATGCATCCGGGGCAGGTACCGACAAGCATAGGAGGCTTTGGGAATGGCATTACACATATATTAGAAAGTCAAAGCACTGTTTCTGGAGCTCCACCCTTTCCAACTAATACGGTAGGTATGCAGCTTCAGCCGCATGCAACAATTCCACCAACTTCTGGAGTTTACAACAGGCCACAAGGTGGCCCATTACAGACTTCGTCAATAACTCCAGGACTTCATGCATACCAGGTATGCATTCTTCCTTTGAAAGAAAATTTAAGTGATAACTATTTTTCCCTTTTTTGCTGGTTCTGTTTGTGTATAAAGACTCCAAGACAATGTGTTGAAACTTGATGCAAGGAGGAAGATAAAAAAGATTGGTGAAAGTTTATAAATTTTCAAGGCTTTAATGATTGCTATAATGACTTATCTGTAATCCCAATACTTCTTTTTCTTATTGCTATATTATTTCAGGTTTTGAAAATTTTCTCATATTTATGCTCTCAAGTTTATTTGATTAATTTTCAATCTTCTTTATGACTAAATTTTGCCATTAGTTGGGGTCCATGTTTATATTACTTAATGTACTGCAATTGAGAATTTGATTACCAAGTTTTAGTGTTAATGTTTGCTGGTTCCCATATGACATCCTGTTCAGTAATTATCCTCTAGGGCTTAGTTGCAGCATATGGTAGGGTAAGATCTCATAGTTGTAATTAGTATAACCTATATACAAAAGAGGCTTGTTATAAAAACGAATTGCCACTAGGACGAATTCTGATTTGTAACATTGTGAGGGACATAATCCCTCTTCAATGTTCCTCTTATATTCTAAGAGGAAGCTCCCTGATTATTTACCATTTGCAGAAGAAAGAAAATTTATGCACAGCAATTACAATTTTGTGTATTTTATCTATATCTGACATGAATAACATAACATAAATCAATTTTAGAAGAAGAAAGATTGCATGTTTATCTGAATTAACACAGTTTAGGTTTGCATGCAAAGAAAAAAGATTCAAATATAAGCTTGGGCAATCTACAGGATTCAACTTTTTATGACTACCTAATGGAAGAAATATAATGCATTATCATATAAAAGAATGACAACACATAATCAGAGAGTAAAGCATGACTCAAAGTTCAGCATTCAATTTGAATTTCCTCCTGAACACAAAGCTTTACATACAAAGTTAATTTTTAATGTAAAGTGCTAAAGGGCTGTACTCATTTGCACTACCCACTATATATGTGAATTTTTATAGTTGTTTGGTAGTTGCAAACTACTACCATGCCTCTAGTAACTTTTGAATAAATTAAAGTTCTTGAAATCCAAATATGAAATCAAAGTGGGTTCACTTAATTCACCATTTCATGTAATGACTTATCCCTGTTTTCTCCATCGGTGGGACCTGCCAAAGATCTATCTTAGTATGTTTTGTTGCAACTTCATTCTTCCTCAGGAGTTACCATCTATAGCTGTTGACATCCTTTTTGATATTCTCCTCAATGGTGTCTCTATATGGCACATAGTTGTGTACTCATTTGAACATCACATCCACATTATTGGACAATTATTTTGCTTGCTCTAGCTGCTGGGTTTCTATGTTGGTGATTGCGACTGATATTTTGATCAAAATTTTCATGGATTTTTATGAATGTAGGTGAATTTGATGTGATCTTGTTTGAGGAAGTTGGGAGAGTTCTTTTTTATAGTCTTTGAGGAGCAATGCTCACGTTGATCATCCAATGGAGTGCCATGAAGTTTCTCAATAAGCTTTTTGACCTAGGCTGTAACATCAATATTCTCAACTCGTATTGTTGAGTTTTGTTATGGCAGTAAACAGAAGAGTTATTTTGATTTCCTCGAAGGGAAATGAAATTGAGCTTTCAACCTATCCCAATGTCAAGACTATAGGTCTTATGCAACTTTTATTTTCTATGGGTTATTGTTGTTGTTACCATCTCATCAACTATTGCTGCCAATAACATTTGATATTCTCGATAATAAATGGAAAACATTTTTCTTATGGATGCCAGATTTGGTCCCCAATCCACGACTTTTGTCCATTCAGTAATTTGTTTTTTTTTTAAATCTACAAGGTACACAACATTTTTAGTAGTGTTCCCTGGGGACACATGCCCCCCCAACCCCACCCCCTTTGCTCCCTCAGCTGACCCCCATTGCAACTACAAGGGAGGATATTGCCCTGGAACATTTTACTGAAAGAGGGGATGTTTTGAGGATGCCCCTCTTTGGGGATGTTTTGAGGATGCCCCTCTTTGGGGATGTTTGGGAAGCTCCAAGCATCCTTGTGCTGCCCCCAAAAAACCCCACGTTTCCTAGACCTCCCCATCTCAAAGACTTGGGGACTTAGGGGGGACGTCCCCCCACCAGCCCACCACTAGCGCCACCATCCCACAACTAGCACTGTCGTCTCCAAGATGTCACTAAGACTTTGAGGATTCCAAGGTGTCCTCAAGATGCCTAGGGGACTCCTAGTTGTATCCAAACCATCTCAAAGACGCCCATGCATCTCCTGTGACCAACCGACCAAAAAACAAATCTTTTTAAAAAAATCAATATTTTTTGTGCCAAAGGCCAAACCCTAATGGCCTATTGGCCCCACCCAAACCCCACAAACTCGATAAAGCTACCTACTATCCTCATTTTAATTCATAAAAAACAAATCAACAAGAAGCTAATAGTGTGAGTGTGAGAGTGAAAGCTGCAAGTGTAAGGTGAAAGAGTGAGAATGAAAAGCAAGAGGGTTGAGGAGGAGCAAGATGAAGAGCAAGAAGTGGTGATGTCAAGTTAAGGTTCACTTCAAAATTCAAATGCTTAAAACTAGTTTGCCAAAGTTTCATTTGTAATTCTTATACTTATACATCTTTTTATAACTATTTTTTCAAGTACTATATGCATTTCAGTGTCGTTGTCCAACCGCCAACCCACCACCGTCTCTCCACTATCCCCAAACTTAGGCCCTTGGTCCCTTCATCCTCGAAACCTGTCCCCACATCCCCCCATTAGGAAACTTCGTGAAACTATGGAAATAAAGTGATAAACAAAACAAACATTAAGCTAAACAAAAAGTCATAATGTTTGATCAGGAAATCTATTCCAAGGGGTGCATCATTTCATGGAGATACAAAGATATAAAGATGAGTTCACTTTCTTGGGATAAGGCATCAAGTGGTGATTGGGAAAAGGAAAATAAGATGTTGGAATATATGATATCTATTGGAAATAAATATTGTTTCAGCAAGAATATTATTGGGAAGTAAGTTTAAGAATGTGAATTAAGAATAACTATATATATATCATAATTGCATAATGATATTTTTATTACCAATTAATAAAGTGGGTTCTTTTAGCAATCTATTTCGAATTTATAGAAGTGTTTTGCAAATAGGGAGGCCACTCAACCTTCCAAGATTACGAGATGTGAAGTATTGGCCTTTCCTTCATCAAGCATGCCACCCCAAGAAGAAGTGCTCATGGGCCGGGAGGCGTATGAGTGGTCTTGGGCTTGTTGAGGAAGACAGTCTTCATGCATCTTATCAAGCACACCACCTTGAGATGGAGCGCTCATGGGATGAGAGGCAAATGAGTGCTCCTGAGCTTGACAAGGGAGGATGGTGCACCTCCAAGGTGGATTGAGGGATGAAGTGGACTTGAGATCCTACCATGTTTGTGGGTCGGGAGGCAAATGAGTTCTCCTAGGCTCGAGGGTCTTCTCAAGTACACCCCAAGATGTAGCACTCATGGGTCGAGAGATGTATGAGTGCTCTTGGACTTGAGGGTCTTCTCAAGTACGCCACCTTGAGGTGGATGGACAAGGATCCACGAATGCTCTTGCAATACGAGGACAACCATCCTTGAGATTGCGGTTTGCAAGTACTTCAAGATTTCCTAATATGATTGATTATAGGAATAAGCTTTGGAATAACCATTAATGATGTTAAGGTAATTTTGAATCCAAATGTGAATGATGCTATGGACTATAGATCCTACTATTATGATGTTTTAGCTATGGTGTATTGCTCTCAATATTATAATATGTCATGTGTTAATTTGAATATTGTCGTAAAGTTGAGACTCATTATTACTAATATCAGTTTTTAGTGATTATTATTGTTTTGCAATCCTAAATTTAGGAATATCCAAAAAGGGGACATTACAATTGGTATCAGAGCCTTGATCTTGCTAACCTGATCAAGCCAAAGGGCTCAAAGGGCATTGGAAAGAGAAAGAGTAGTTTATGCAATTAAGCCAAAGGGCTCAAGCGACATTGGAAAGAGAAAAAAGGAAACTGACAACAAGAAACAACCCTACTCAAAACAATAAAATTAGTGAACAACTAGGAAATGAATTGAGGGCCTTCATGGAACAAAACAAGAGGAGAACCTGGGTCTTCATGGAACAAAACGAGAGGACAACTTAAGTACTTCTCCAAACCCTACATAACATGAATAACACAATCAACACTCTTAGAGCCAACCAAACCAATGGGAGGGATGTCAACTCTAATCACTCGAGAATAATAATAGATCACCACTAGGGTCAACACCTAGGTTAACAAGACCCTCATTCCTACCTAGGGAAGGGCCAACAAGAGAAGAAGAATCTAGTCCACCAGTTAATGACTTTGATGAATATGTTGGGGCCTACTCAAGGTTGGGCCTTGAAATTAGGAGAAATATCCCATTTGAGGTATATTGTGATGCTAGGTCAGGAAACACCCATAGAGAAGAAAAAAAGACGACCAAATAAAGATTTACGCCAAAGGGTGAGTAAAATGACTCTCCCCAACTTTGATGGATCGGGAAAAGTCAATAGACATTCATGGATCCAAAAGTTGGACACCTATATTTCCCTTAGTCCCATGATTGAAGAGGATGCTATCAAATTTGCCATCTTACATTTGGAAGGGATTGCACATGATTGGTGGGGCATGCAATGTCCCCATTTTTTATCACATCAGCAATGATTGTAGCCATTGGTTTTCTCGACGTTAGTTAGTGTTGGCAGAGGGGTTATCAACTGTCCAAGGTGATTGGAGTATTTTTTGGCATCTTTAGTTGCATTTCTAGTCAGAGTTTCGTATTTACCGTAGATTTTGTATTGGTGCGGGAAATAATTAATTAAGTTGTCAAATAAAGTATATTAAAATGATGACTTAAATTAATTATTTATTAAGAGAAGTGACCAAAGTGCTAGAAAGCTAATAAATTTAATGAAGTCTCTTTTTGGCGAAATAAGGAGAAAATTTAATAAATTCATTTTTCCAAATTATGCTGGGTTTTATTTTGTTGTTTGGGAGAGCTTGGATTTTTGAAACTCGAGGACGAAAACCCTCAAGTTCAGTGATTTGGACGAATACCCTAATCCGTTTCAAGTGAATTGATTGCAGGATTCACATTGTGCTTATTTGCAGAGTTTGAAATTCGTAAAGTCTCTTTCAAAGACAAATTTCGATGATAACTATTGGAGTATATGTCGGAGTTTTCAACAACAGATTTGTGTGGGTCGATATATATATATATATATAGTTATATAGTTATAGTTACATGCCATTGAGCATTACAAAATGGAAAGGAATGACAAAAGATGCAGAGTAGCATTCTGAAGTTTTAGGATTGGTGCCTTCCTTGCTAACTGCAACTACTTGTTATTAATTTTGTTTGTATTATCTTCTTGTAAAAAGGGGCCATATTAATTTTGGTCAAACCACGCTCTTTGAACCTGTCGTATCACTCTAAGGAAAACATGGTATATATTATGGACAAGTCGTCATATACATGGGAGCTATGTAAATTGGAATGACTCCCTGCATACCTTTATTGGAGTTGGTGTGATTAATTCTAGCACTAGTGGGATATAAGGAATTATTAATTATTAGCTAAGCCTTGAATCAACAAATCATTCATTATTATTCCACCATACTATTCCTTTCACCGCCATATACTTCAAAGTGGGACTTATTTGATTAAAATATGGTTGTCATGAGATTAAACTATATCTTTGGTAATTCCATGTGAGGAGAGGCTATAAGTTGGGCGTCAACTTTCTTTGGTAGAAGTGATTCATTATTCATGTTGGCCACGACTTGAAATTTGGAGGTTATTTGTCTACAACCGCTTCTAGAGCCAGAAACTTAAGGGAGTTTGTGAGTTTGAGCCGTATGGTCTTTGGGAAGGCTATTGATAGAAGTATGAAAATAGGCATTTGGGAATAAGAGCTGCTCACCATCAGTTTTGGACAATATTGAGAGGTAATAAAATTATTTAATATTTCTAGACCATTTTGGAAAAAATAATATTAATTTTTGCAGCGACTGTAATATATTTCCATATGTTATACTTTCTTGAAAGAAAGATGATATAACTATTGCCAAATGTTAATTTCTTATGAGACATATTCCACAATATTTTGAGTTCCAGGTTAGTGTAGGAATTGATTTCTTTTGGAAGATTTAAAATTGGCAATTCTTGTGTATCATTTTTTGAATAAAAATTTGAAGGTAGCCGATGTATCACTATTGGAGATTATTACATTTCATGACTTTGGGAAATTATGAGAAGTTGTAATGTCCCAATTTTCGAGGTCTCTTGTAGTGTATATGGAGCTGACTTTGAGGGATTCTGTTAGCCAGTTTAGAGGAGTATTTTGATGTCGCTAGTGTGTTCATATGGTTCATTGGAGATGCCTGACACTTTTTGGAGGGATTTTAGACAACTTGTCCATACTATTTATAGTAAGTGTCAGTTTTGGTCACTAACTTGGCAGTTGGTAGAGTTGCTATTTTTGATTAGTCTGTGGTTTCTTAATTTAAAGATTTCTTGGTGACCTAAGGCATTTTTAGTTATTACATTAAATAACGTTAAAATATAAATAAATTTAATATTTAACTAACATTATTTAATTTAATAAAGTTACTTTTATAAAGTGACTTTATTGGCAACTTAGGGAGGCATAAGGTGAATTTAAAAATTAATTAAAAGGTTGCACAACCCTTATTAGGGCTTTGATATTGAGATTATAAAAAGGCTTTGGGGACTCATTTTTTTAAGTTGGATTATTATTCTATTTTGGTATTTTTGGATGAGCTCTTAGGAGTCTAAATCCTAGGACGGAAACCCTAAGGGTATTCAGTTTTGGTAGTGAAACTATTTGCCCTAGCCGGACTGAGGCCGATTGATGCAGGATTCACACGTGCGCTTCATAGTTAGGGTTGATCAATTGGATAATTTGTGAGTCTTGCCAAGCAAGACAAATTATCAGAGATTAATTCACAGGGTAATGTTTTACCTGGTATTTAGACTAATTTTTGAGTTAATGAATATATCATTGGCATTGGAGGTTGTGAAATTTCCAAGGTGGGTTATTTACATGGTGTTCCATTTTGTTGGGCGAATTTGATAGTTTTTATACTTTAGTAAGGGTGTGGTGATTAGGGTTTATTGCTGAGCATATTCCAAACGCCTAGCATACTTTTTATGGTGCCTGCATTTCTTGGGGTCGTGAATCTGGAATATGGCGTAGGTTTCCCCATACACCTCTATCGCCATCATTGATAGTTGTATTTCTAGGACATGAGACTTATATATTGTTGATGGTCGTGTAAACTCAGGCGCAACCTGTATCTATGCCTCGTGTGTGGAAACGTGAAGCTACTCTCTAAAATCGTGAGCCTTGATAAAGGTCATGGGGTCTACTGGATGGTGCGGTGTCATTTTACCTTTGCATCTGTTGCAAGTGGTGGGTCTCTATCAACCGCCATTATCAGTGGTGAGTTTGCTAGGCGTCAAAGTATTGGTTGTGTATGATAGTCCAAAATTTAAATCTGCAGACATAGTCGTCTCCTTCACATTCCAGTGTGGGCTTTATGCTACCAATCGTGGCATCTTCAGACTACAAATTGGTACTTATGTCATAAACTGTAATTTCAGTTTTGAGTTTATAAAATCTGTCACATTGTTATTATTAGAATTGTTGTTGTTGAGGTTCAATGTTACATGTTCATGTACAAAGTAGATTAAGATGGTATTTATCATAGAAGCAAAAATCTTGAAAAAATCGCAATCTTTTTTTAAAAAAAATTCCTCAAGCTTGCCGATTTTTTCCCAGATTTTTTCGGGATTTTTTGCAGGCCATTGATTGGCAAAAAATTGTTGAAAATCACGATTTTTTTGTGTTAAAATTGTGAAAAAAAATGCCATAAATCGCGCTAACAACTCCCACATTAAAAACTCTAAATTTGGTGTGTTTTTTGTTATAAATAAGTATCGCAATAAGTTAAGGGTGACTATCATAACTCTATAGTCTGCCCTACATACACCCGTGAATAGGTTCCTTTCTACTTCGAACTTTAAGGTTGCAGTCTTGTCAATCCGCCCTAAAATAAAGTAAACCACAGTAAAACAAAGCAAGGGATTTTTCATTAATCAAAATAAGCAATTCCAACCATTTTCACTAGTCATGCATGTGTAAGGTGACCTTATAAATGGTTTTAGCATTTACCACCTCCATGCCAAGAAAATTTCAGAAGCTAACTTTGTTGACCAAGTTATTCAAAATTTTACATATGAAACCTACAAAAAAAATGAGCAGTCTACGCCAAATCAGTCCAAATTGTAAATAACTTTATTGTATCATTTTAAGTTCATTGTATGTTTAGATGTTAGGTGATAGGTTTGACTCTATTGCCCTCAGATAAAATATTGATCGATTTTTTCCCAGAGATTTTGAAGTCCTCATATGGCCCAAGTTTGTCCCAAGGTCCCCCAAAAAAATAAAATTTGTGGTACCTATACAAAAATCAATGATCATACTACTTTGTCTCTCTTTTTGTCATAGATTAATCATCATTTAAATGTCAAGTCAAATCAGTTATAGTCTTCCCCCTATCAGGTTGTAGGGTTGTCCTGTTTTGGTCTAGTTTTTTAGCTAACTCTTGTAAAATGTCCAAGGTTGTACTATTCTAAAATGAAAAACGATGAGGTTCCTCATTGATGATGACTGCAGCAATGAAATGAAAGTATGCAAATGTCTAATACTAAATCTATAATCTGCATAGCCTATAGGCACTTTACTTTACATAGAGAATATTAAAAAGAATTTCACTTCATGTTCAAAACTTATAAATTAGCTTTTGAAAGATTTCAATCCTGCACCCATTTTTATGCCAAGCATGCAGATTATGTTTGTAATTCAAAGACATCATTTTGCAAGCTTGAAATCAGAGACAGTGCATTACCCTAAATTCAGACTCCATTCTCTGATTGCAAGCTTGCACAGCTTTAAAGAGTATCTGCCTAAGATTTTAACCATTCTCTTGGACTAGTAATGCACTGTCTTTGATTTCAAACTTGCACAGCTTTAAAGAGTATCTGCCTAAGATTTTAACCATTCTCTTGGATTGGTAATGCACTGTCTCTGATTTTAAGCTTGCACAACTTTAAAGAGTATCTGCCTAAGATTTTAACCCTTAGTAGCCGATCCTTTATTTTGTCACACTTTTTTATCCTCCACTTTATTTCATTCATGTCATTGCCTTCTCAAAGCTTTTGGTCACTTGTATCATTCATTTATGACTCCTTCATCCACTAGCCTTTTCCACTATTTTCAATTGTCATTTCTGCAAAGGTTTTACATTATAATTGATTTCATATCTCACATATACACTACTCTATTGTATGAGGTGCTCCAAACGATCTTTAGTTCACAACCTAAGCAAGAAACAAATGCGTTTAAGCTCAACAAACATAAACTTGATAAACAACATGCAAGCTTTCTACAATTCATGGGTTAAAATCTCTATTTTATTTGCTCTCTATATCTCTATGCTATGGAAATGACCTTAAATTTCAAAAAAGAGTAGCATTTGTCTCTTTTCCTACTATTTTTACATTTTTTTTCAAACCTGATTTTTTCAAAAAATCCTGAACTTTTGGTTTGCTGATTTTTTCCCCAAACAATTTTTGCTGCGATGAACTATTTATCATTGTATGATGCTGTTTGAACATTTGAATGCATTTCCGAGTATGCATGTCTTTGTTATTCCCAATATTTGGAAATATAAGTGTCAAATATTTGTAGCTCCTTGATGTCTTGAATGAGTTTATGCAATGAAACATTGTAATGTTCAAAGTTATCTATTATTTGAGTTTTGAAAGCAATCAGTCCATTTAACCTGCAAGTAGTTTGACAAAATGCCAATGTGTCAAACTGGAAAACATCACAAAAATATCACTCAATTCTAGAAGGGATTCTACAGAAGTTCATATCATGAAAAATCTGCTCAAGGACAATCATCCTACCATTGAAAGAAAATTGGAATTTTAAAACCAGAACAACTTACCGACCAACTGTTTGACAAAATGGCTGAGTAGGCAAATTGATGAAAATTGAAAAAACATTGCATAGAAATTGTTGTAGGATATTTCATGGCATCATGCTATTATTACTCAAAAGCACCAAAACATGACAACCTACAATGAATTTACACAAAAGCTCATAGATCAATTTGATCAAAAGCATCTTGAAAGGCACTTCAAAGAACTAACCCAATTAAAACAAGGATGAGTAGAAGATTATCTGGCCGAATTTCAAAAGATCTCAGCCATGTTACCTAGGATTATTGAGAGAAGGCTAGGATTACTGAGAGAAGGCCAACATACATATTTATCGGAAGGCTATCAGAATTAATTTGTGGTTTGGTGAGTGCCCTCAACCCCATATCTCTTCAAGATGCTATCCAAAAGGCCTTGAGGTTAGAAACAAGAACAACAAAAGAATGGGGCTATTCAAAGAATATGCCTTCAAGGTCACATAACCAACCCTTCTACAAAATAAATTGGCAATCAAAAACACTACCTCCTCGATCATGCCCAACATGGGAAGATATGTTAGAGCTTTGAAAGGGATTGTGTTTTAAGTGTAAGGAAAAATGGGTGGTAGGACATAGGTGTGCAAAATGAGGACAAGCACACAACTTGGAAGCAATATCGGACAAAGAAACAAGTGAAGAAGAATTTGAACCCCAAAATAAGAAAAGGAAATATAATGATGAAGAAAATGCAAGTGGTGCCTTAGCCACACTTTCAGGAGCACCTAAATATCACCCCTTTAGAATCCACAACCCTTCTAAAAGGGTACAAAGTGATTGTCCTAGTGGATAGTGGTGCCACCCATAATTTCATCGATGAGGGATTAGTGACAAGAATGAAATTAGAAATTGAAGACTTTGAGGATAAAAGTGGTCATGGCAGATGGGTTCACTACCCCATGCACACAAAAGATCCAATAACTAAGCATCACCTTAGAAGGCATCAAATTAAGGAGGACTACTATGTGGTGAATATGGGTGAGACCAATGTGGTATTAGGTATCCAATGGTTGCATTCTTTAGAGAGATATTACCAAGAATTCCAAAAGATGGAACTTTGTTTCCAAAACAACGACCAAGAGGTAATTTTACAAGGTTTATTTGATGGGACACTGAGGGTAGTATCATTCAAACGAATGGAGAGAGCTGTTCGACACGAACAAGTAGAATGGGCAGCACAATGTATGATACTTGACAAATCATTGTCCAATAGAGGCAAAACTATACATGTTGATATCAACCTATCCTAAACAAACGTAAGAAGGTTTTTAGCCACATTCCACTAGGACTTCCTCCTAAGAGGGGTTTTGAACATACTATTGAATTGGAAGAAAGGGCCAAACCCATTATAACCACACCCTATTGACACCCAAGAAAATATAAAGAAGAAATAGAGAAAACAATTAAAGAATTATTTCAAATGGGGCATGTTCAACCTAGTTTTGGTACTATTGTGACCTATTTCACACATCGCCCCATTGCAAATGGGGACCCCCTTATTTTTGTTTTTTGGGTTTTTGCCTTGGCAGCACAACTGCTTATCACCATTTTATTTACAATGAGGAATTAGAGTTTTCTGGAAATCATCTGAGCCAAGTAGAGAATTCAAGCTCGTATCAGTGCCTAGACGTCATGGAAGGGCTCTGAAAGTCTGGAAGGCGAGGATCACCTGTGCTTTCGGTCATTTCTGACATTTCCTATTTTTTAGGGATTTTGCTTTTTTGCTTTTTGATTTTTGGCATTTTTAGGCCATTCTGGAGTTCCTATTTTTTAGGGATGCTTTTTGCTTTTTCTATTTTTAGAAAGTTTCTATTTTTGGAAAGTTTCTATTTTGAGGTCTCATTGATCATGAAATCAACACGCCTCCAGAAATCAACATGAAAATCAAGGTAAAAGGTAAAAAATTGATGAAAAATGACATGTCTAAGAAGTTCGCCCATGAGAAGGAATGGCAGACATGGTCCCAAGTCCGCCCTTGCTTCTGGCAAGCCAAAGGCAGGCACTAGCAGGCCAAGCTCCAAGTTCACCATGTCTGGAGAAGCCTCCAAGTCCGCCATGCCTTGGAAAGAGTTGAAGTCCGCCATGGAATGAGCAAGCTCCAAGTCCGCCCATGTCGTGACAAGACATCAAGTCCGCCCTTGGCAAAGAAGGCACAAAGTCCGCCCTCGAAGAGAAGTGGCAAGGAAGAATGTCAAGTCCGCCCATGTCAAGGAGAGGCTCAAGTCGCCCTTGGACAAGTCAAAATCAAGTGCGCCCATGGCAAGGAAGAGCCTCAAGTCCGCCATAGGCAAGATAAGCACCAAGTTTGCCCAACTTTGGAAAAGGAGAAAATTTTCTAAGGCATTGGTCAAAATACGCCTAGAGAGAGAGTTGCCCAAGCTAACATAAAGTTCGCCCCTCAGCATGAAGAAAATATTCTAAGGCACGGAGGAAAGCATGAATGACAAGGCAAGTGTGAAGTCCGCCCCTCCTCAGCATGGTAGAAATTTCCTAAGGCGTGGAGAAAAACGTGATTGGCAGGAAAAGGATGAAGTCCGCCATAAGAAAGTAGAGGATGGCAGAGCATCATGGCAAGTCCACCCTTGCCTGTGGCAGGCCAACCCCAAAGTCCGCCCTTGCTCTGGAAAGCCAACTTGCAAAGTCCGCCCTTGCCTATGGCAGGCCAACCCCAAAGTCCGCCCTTGCTCTGGAAAGCCAACTTGCAAAGTCCGCCCTTGCCTTGGAAAGAAATGGCAAAGCATCTTGAAAGTCCGCCCTCAGCCTTGGCAAGCCAGCCTTCAAGTCCGCCACCCTTTGGAAAAGCCATCATGAAGTCCGCCTAAAAGGAAGTGCACATGGTCTAGCCAAAGATGAAGTCCGCCGAAGCATGTCTAGCCAACCTTGAAGTCTGCCATGCACTAATCCAAGCCAGCTTCTAAGTCCGCCTTGTCCAAGACACAGCCAAGTCCGCCAAGGAGAAAGAAAAAGAATTGGCTTGCCAATGAGGAAGTCCGCTCAAGCATAATAGAAAAATGGCATGTCAAGTCCAAAGTCAGCCAAGGTCAAAAACAAGCATGGTAAAATTTGCCAAGAGGAAGCAAAACAAGGGCTAAGTGTGGAATTTTCCTACAATAAAAGTATTAAATTTTGACTGAGTTTCGAAAAGAAAACAAGAAAAATGAAGAGGAATAAAGAGGAAATGAAGAAAATTCTTGCTTAAGGATGGAGTCTGCTTTACTTAGCACAAGCCAAACTCAGAATTGAAGACAAATCCACAGGCAAAGTTCATTCGAGCATAAAGATGGCCAAAATCTTGGCTCAGTGTTGGATGGTCCACATGAAGGCGTTATAGAATAAAATTAAATAGCCAAAATTTGGAGAAAGTTCCAATTTCCTCCATTGTGGCAAAAGCACAGAAGAGTTCTTCTCCGAATTCAAGGCCCTTGAAGGAATCTCAAAGCAATCAGGAAAGAAAAGTTTGATAATTGCTCCAAGGGGAGACTTCCAATGAGAAGAAGAAATCAAAAGGAAATCCAAGATCAAAGCCAAGAAGAAACAAGCACAAAGGATAGAGTCGTTGGCGAAGAAAGATATTCTAAGGCAAGTGCATAAAATAAAAGAACAAGAAGACCAAGGAGGACATCCAGCACGCTGAGGTGGCGCCTCGTCATCTTCGAAACCAATCAAATTGTTCCAAGTCAACATGTCTAGGTTCAATGAACCTGACTTATCTATGGAGTTGGTTTATATTTAGCAAGAGGGACAAATGTCCCAAAATGTAATTTTCTTATTGGTCGAGAGGTAGTTAATTGTGACAAGCCCTAATTAGGGTTTTATTTTGTAATCTCGATCGTTGATTCGAAATCAATCTTGGCCATTGAATTGTAATTGGGGAGCCTATAAATTGAGCTCTCCCCTCATTTGTAATTTGTGAAGTGAGTAATATGAAACTGTTGTGTTAGACCATTTCCGTTAATAAAAGCTCTTATGCATGATTTGCTTTGAATCACTTTTATTTTCAAGTGGTGTGCAAGGTTACATATCTCCTTCAACACTTAGATTAGAATTAGAGTAGTATTTTATTTGAATGTTTGTTAAATGAATGATAGATCTAATAGCGGTGATTGGTGAAATCTAGCTCATACTTTCTTTGGATAGATGATTTGTATCCAATGTGTAAAGTTAGCCTCAGCGCCTAAATTTTGGATGCTTAACTTCAATCTTATTCTGGACATGAAAATCATAATCACACCCCTAGAAGATTGCACCCACTTTGCGTAGTTTTCCCAAGGAGGCAAAACAAAGTGTGGTTCCTTGTTTCACCCAATCATTGTCGTCTCTTGAATTTTTAGGATTAGATTAGCACTCCTAAACCCTTATCTTTTTTTTACATTTTTTGGAAATCTTAAAATTGAGAAAACCTAAAAAGAAAGAGCCTTCAATGTCAAAACCGTCTAAGTACTTAGCTTGCAAATAAATTCTAACGTAAGTCCCCTTGTGATTACCAACAAATCACAACACCCACTGATCTTATCCACATGTCAAGACCTAACTAAAAGAAACATTGGAGTTATTGCACCATCTTCTTAAGTATTTGCAATCACTTTTCAAGAGAGGATAGAGTGTCCTTGGGCATTTTATTTTTGTGTTCAGTGGGGTATTAAAAACACACACCAACAGGTACCTTTCCTTCCTCCATAGTATTAGTAAAAGAGAAAGATGGTGACATGAGTATGTGTATAGATTATAGGGCCCTTAATAAGAAAACTTTTAAGAACCATTAACCCATCCCTAGGGTAGATGAGTTAATTGATGAACTTCATGGGGCCATATACTTTTCAAAAATAGACCTACGTTTTGGATATCATCAAATTAGGATGAGGAAAGAGGATGTCCCCAAAATAGTCCTTTGATGTCATTTTGGGCACTTTGAATTCCTAGTCTTACCCTTCGGACTAACTAATGCCCTTGCTAATTTTCAATCCTGCATGAACCATATAATCCACAATTAATTAAGAAAATTCCTTTTGGTGTTCTTCAGTGACATATTGATTTATAGCATAACTTGGGAAGACCACTTAAGACACTTTGATGAAGTTTGGGCTACTCAAAGAATAGTCGTTATTTGCTAAGATGTCCAAATGTGAATTTGGAATGGATGAGATTTTGTACTTAGGGCACAAAATCAACACCCAGGGAATTAGTGTAGATGATGAAAAGATCAAAGCAATAAAAGATTGGCCAAACCAAAAACCTTAACTCATCTAAGGGGATTTCTAGGGATTTGCAGCTATTACAAAAGATTTGTCAAAGGTTTTTCAAAGCTAACTGCCCCACTAACATACCTAAAAAAAGGAGCTTTCTCTTGGAATATACAACCCCAACAAGCCTTTGAAAAATCAAAATAAATAATGAGCTCCATCCTAGTGTTATCCATTCCAAACTTCTCATTAAAATTTGAATTAGAGTGTGATGTTTTCAGGGAAGGTGTTGGAGCAGTATTGCTGCAAAACAAACACCCTATAGCTTTTGAAAGCTGTAAACTTAAAGAAACTGAAAAGAACTATTATATTTATGATAAGGAAATGCTAGCAATTATGCATGCCCTAGCCAAGTTTAGGTAGTACTTGGTTTGTGGGAAGTTGTAAAAATTGATCATAATAGCCTAAGGTTCTTCTTGAGTCAAAAAGATTTGAATGATAGGCAACATAAATGGGTTAGTAAATTACAAGCCTATGACTTTGACATTGAAACTTTGACATTGAATATATGAAGGGGAAAAATAATGTTGTGGTCAATGCTCTATCTCAAAGACCCTAGCTATGTTCTATGATGGATATCTCCATAGAATGGAAGAACACAATACTTGTAGAATATGCCAAGGATGCACTGGCAAGTGACATATTAGAGGGGAAACTACGATGAAAGGTTCAAAGTGGTAGAGGAGCTCATCCTCTATAAAGATATAATATATATCACTTCCGAATAAAAAATGAAGGAAAAGATACCATGATACTCCTCTAGCAAGTCATCAGGGGTACTATAAAACTATCAAACAAATAAGGGAGATATTCTCTTGGAAAGGTCTCAAAGGAGATATCTTGAAACACATTAGGGAATGTATCGTGTGTCAAAAGAACAAATCTAAACAATCATTCCCCACTGGATTACTTCAACCCTTACCCATACCTGATAAAAAATGGGAGAGTATTTTGATTGATTTCATTACGAGACACCCTAAAGTACAAGGAAAAGAGTGTATATATGTCGTAGTAGATTGACTATCTAAGAATGCTCATTTTCTTGCAATATCTACCAAATATAAAGCACCCTAGGTGTTAGATATCTTCTTTAAACAAATTTTCAAACTACATGGGTTACCCAAGAACATTGTTAGTGATAGAGACAATAGATTTCTTAGTTTGCTTTGGCAAGAGCTCTTCAAGCTAGTTGGAACTAAGCTCTCCCCAAGTACAAGTTACATCCCACAAATCGATGGGTAGACTGAAATTGTCAATAAATGGCTTGAGGGATATTTAAGAAACTATGTCACAAGACAAAAAATGCATGGATCAAATGGCTACATCTGGAAGAGTATTGTTATAATACCATTCATCACATGTCAATATGGATGAGTCCTTTCAAAGCATTATATGGGTATGAGGCGACATCATTTGTAGATTTAATTCTTAGCGGAAGTTGAGTTCTAGGAGCTAAAGACTTGATGCAACAAAGTATAGGCATTCTAGATACACTTAAAAATAACCTGCACCACACTCAAAATCAACAAAATATATTTGTTGATTGAAGAAGAACTGAAAGAACATTCGAAGTAGGAGACTTAGTCTTCCTAAGATTGCAACCCTATAAGCAACCCTCTATTAAGGTAAGTGGTGCTGAGAAACTCAAGTCTTGATTCTATGACCCATATAAAATCGTATGAAGGATTGGCGAAGTTGCTTATGAATTGTAACTACTAGCAAATAGTCAAACTCATAATGTCTTCCATGTATCTCACCTCAAAAAGTTGTTGGAGCAACATTTTATACCATGTCTAGAGTTACCCCCTCTTGATGACAAAGGAAAATTAATTTTGGAACCTGAGGCTATCCTTGAGAGGCCAGAGGAAAAACTAAGGAACAAAGTTATTCCAGAATATTTGGTTAAATGGAAAAATTTTCCTATGGAAGACGCCACCTGGGAAGGAGCAGAAATTTTTAATCATCTCAATTTGAAATTGCTTGTGGACAAGCAATATTGGGAAGGGCGAATTGCCATGCCCCTTGCCATACATCAAAAACCCCTCAACCACAACCTATCCAAATATTAATGTAATCACTAATATGAAGTGGTGACCAAGGAAACTCTTCCAAAGAAGCGACCAAGGAGATTCTTCAAAAGATTTGATAGAATTAATTAAGGAAGATATTAATGTACTGAACTCCATAAACAAAACATATAATTAATGATTAAAAGAATTTTGAGGGCAGCGTTTGGCAAATAAACAAAACAAACATTACGTTAAACAAAAAGTCATAACGTTTGGTAAGGAGATCTATTCCAAGGGGTGCATCATTTCATGGAGATATGAAGATATAAAGAGGAGTTCACTTTCTTGGGTGAAGGCATCAATTGGTGATTGGAAAAAGGAAAACAAGAAATTGGAATATAAGATATCTATTTGAAATAAATATTGTTTCCGCAAGAGTATTATTGGGAAGTAAGTTTGAGAATGTAAATTAAGAATAGCAATATAATAGTACGTTCTTTTAGCAATCAATTTTGAATTTATAGAAGCATTTTGCAAATAGGGAGGCTGATCAACCTTTTGAGTTTATGAGGTGAAGTACCGACCTTTCCTTCATCAAGTATGCCACCCCAAGATGGAGTGCTCGTGGGCTTGTTCAAGAAGACAGTCTTCATGCATCTTATCAAGCATGCCACCCGAAGCTGGAGCACTCGTGGGCTGAGAGGTGAATAAGTGCTCTTGGGCTTGATCAATGAGGATGGAGCGCCTCCAAGGTGGATTGAGGAATGGAGTGGACTTGAGATCTTGCAATGTTCATGGGCTTGGAGGCAGATGAGTGCTCGTGGGCTTGAGGGTCTTCTCAAGTATGCCACCTTGAGATGGATGGACAAGGATCCACCCATGCTCTCGCAATACAAAGACAACCATCCCTGAGATTGTAGTTTGCAAGTACTTCAAGTGAATTCCTAATATGATCGACTATAGGAAAATGCTTTGGAATAACCATTAATGATGTTAAGATATTTTGAATCCAAGTGTAAACAATGCTATGAACTATAGATCTGATTGTTATGATGTTTTATCTATGGTGTATTGCTCTCAATATTATAAGATTTCATGTTTTAATTTGAATATTGCCATAAAGTTGATACTTGTTATTACTAATATCAATTTTTAGTGAGTAGTATTGTTTTGCAAGCCTAAATTTAGGAATATCCCAAAAGGGGACATTACATAGTACCACCCTCTTCCTATTTAGAAGCCTACAATCGGGCAATGGACACAGTAAGTGAAGATAAAATATCCTCGCATAGTAAAATAAAAACAGAGGAAGATGGAAGTTTGGACGACAACAGTGACAATGAATCGGGAATAGTACAAGCACTCTGGAAGGACATGCTCTAAATGATGAAAGAATTGAAGGTGGAGAATGAACTCAACAAAGAAACTAACGAACTATGGTGTATTGAGGAAAAATTGAAGGGCACACAGAAGGTAATTGTCTTAGAAAGATGTTTTAGGAGATTTGCCAAGTTATGGGTCATTCAATAAAGCAATGCCCATACAATTTGAAGACCAAGAGCACACACGTACTCTTTACACAGGGAGAGTAGTCGACTCCATGGAAGCCACATAATGCATCTCCAAGTGGTTATCAAAATCTAAAAGGAAGTTGAAGCCAAATACAATATGGCCCCAAAGGATGTCCAATCATACAATGTCAATAGTGTAATGAATGAGGAGATTTTGCAAGAGATTTCCAGAACAAGAAAAAAAATTGCAACTATTGTGACAATGGTGTGGACTTGGAGAGTGGAGACCATTAAGACATTGGATGTCTGAAGAAAAAGGTCAGTGTCAACATGATTGATACAAGGTATAATGAAGTATTGGATGTTACTTATGCCCAAACAAAGAAGACTATGTACTCAAACCCATGTACAAAAAAAGAAAGGCTTTGTGAAGCAAGGGCCAAAGTGGAGAATGCTATGGCTACAAACAACACCATTGAAATGCAAATGCAAGTACAGTAACAAATCAATTACAATTTGGTACAAATATTACAAGGCAAGTACTTCAAACTATTGTACCCGTTAAAGTAGTGGATTTATTACAAAGTATTCTTGAACTTCGAAATGCAGTTGTTTAGGGGAAGAATGAGATGGCGCATGTTACAACCCATTTGAAATATGGTGAGAATGAATACCCAATAGTTGAACCTCCATTGTTGAGTGACCAAGTGATTGATCCAATGTTATTAACATTTAAGACAACGCAAAAACCAGCAATGGTGAATCTGGAGATCCTTGAAGGAATCTCACCAATACAATTGTTGATGACAGGTCTGGTGTGAATGTGCTCTCGAAAGACACTTGGAGAAGTTTGGGCAACCTGACCATTTCGCCCCCAACGTTTTAGTAGGTGGGTGCAAATCAACAAGGTATTAAAGTACTTGAAATCATAACGGGACAAAAGGTAATTATTGGAACCCAAGCATTTTTGTTGAACTTTGTGGTCATTTCATTAAGGAAAAAGGCATATGGCGCATTGTTGGGTCAGGGTTAATTGGTAGCAGCCAAAGACAATCACAATTGGAAAAAGAATATAATCTCTGTTGAGAACAAGGGTTGGAATATGTAATTGATTTGAAGAAGCAAGTAGTTAGTGAGGAAGGAACTTTGTCAAATTCAGACTCTAGAGAAGAATGGACAAAGAATTAGTGTTAAATGGAATCAAACGATAAAGGAATTTTGGAGTTACAATCATGTTTAGGGGATGAAACAAATTGTCTTGGTGGCCTATTTCATTGGAAAATGGAGGATTATGAAGTATTTTAGTCAAATTGTAATTTTATTGAAGCTACAAAGATTAATGAAGACAAATAAGGATTGTGTGATGATAAGTAGGCAATGAAGAATACCTAGATAAAATGGATAGTTTATGTGTGTTGGATGCAGCACAAGGTTTGCAAAAGATCACACTTTCAATTCCAACAGAGGCATCTGACTTTGACAAAGGGAAAAATATTGGACAAGAGATTTTTGCAATTAGAGTGCAAAAGACTAGGTGGGCCCTGTTGATGCGTGTTTTGTGACACACACGAACACACTAGAATAAAGTGTCCGGAGATGCTCTATCCTCTCTTGATAAAAATCACCTTTCGTGCTAAGATTGCTAGATAGATCACAAGGTAATTCCAGTGTTTCTAAGTTGGGGTGCGGATAGGCTCTGTGGTAGTATGAGGTTTGCTGGTAACCCAAGGGGGCATAGTACTTCAATAGTTTACTTTGAAAGCAAGGGTTTGAATGCAATGTTGTATCTTTTTTTTTTTTGGATTTTCCGATTTTGGATAAAAAGGAAAAAAAGGAAAGGGGTGAGAAATCTTATGCTAATCCTAAGGAACTAGGAGACAGTAACAATCAAATGCAACTTAAAGGAAACCATGCTTTGCTTCGTCTCGAAAAACGACAACTACACGAAAGCAAGTGCAATCTTCTAGGATTTATGCTTGAGATTTTTCACTATAAATAACACCATCAATTCGAACAATATTATTTAAAGTAAACGTTTTAAAAGCATTTATATCAAGAGCTCAGTCTAACTTTGCACATCAAATGAAAAGCATCCATTTGAAAAAAGTATGAGCTAAGTTACTTTCAATCCTCACCATCAATCTTTCGCTCCACTAACAAATAAATTTTAATCTATAATAATCCTACGAGAAAGAGCAAATATGCAACCATGCATCCATTTGACAATAAAGGTTTCAAAGCAACTCATGCAATTATGAATTTTATTATCTCAATGGTTTTCACAACAATTTCATACAACTCTTCTCTTACTTCTAAAAGAAACTAATTCTAACTCAAAAAAATCTAATCTCTAATCCTCTGATAACAATTTTTTTGATTTCTTCCGATCGTTTGAAATGAAAAAGAAAGGGTACTTATAGAATTCCCCGATACAATGAATGGCCGAGATTGAAACAAAATCAAGGGCCCAGATTCAAACAAGAAAACCCTAATTAGGGTTGCCAAAACATCGATCAGTTAACTGACAGATGAGTCACCCACTGGCAGTTGTATCTCTATCCACTCATGCAATGCTTCGTTCGACGAACCTAGACACAATGGCGACAATCTCCACGATGGTAATGTCTGGCAAGGTGCTGACATTGTATTCCAGCAGGTCTAAACTGTCCGCACAATCAGCAAAGACAACTACCCATTCTGATTCGTGTTGCAAGAAAGTACTTGTTGGTGTGTGTTTTGAATACGCCACCATACACAGAATAAAATGCCCAAGGACACTTTATCCTCTCTTGAAAAGTAATTGCAAATACCTAGAAGATAATACAATGACTCCAATGTTTCTTTTGGCCAGGTTATGACATATGGACAAGGTCAGTGGGCGTTGTGATTTGCTGGTAATCACAAGGGGACTTACGTAAAATTCATTTCGCGAGTTGAGGACTTAGGCGGTTTTATCGTTGAAGCTCTTTCGATGGGTATTTCAGATATTCCAAAAAAAAGGCAAAAGGATAAGGGTTTAGAGATCTAAACTACGCCTAAGAATTCAAGAGACAGCAGCGATTAGACAAAATGGGTAACCACACTTCGTTTCGCCTCCTTCGGACAACTACGCGAAGCGGGTGCAATCTTCAACGGAGGTGATAATGGTTTTCATGTTCGAATTGATAATCAAAACAAACAGAAGTTAAGCATCCACGATTTAATGGCTCAGACTAACTTTACACGTCGAGTGCAAATCATCCACTCGACAAAAGTATGAGCAAAATTTTATCCGCCACTGCGATCAAATCTATCATTCATCTAACCAACATGTAATGAAATGCTATTCTAATTCTACTCTAAGTGTTGAAGGAGAAATATTAAACCTTGCATACTACTTGAAAATAAAAGTTGTTCTTAGCAAATCATGCACAAGAGCTTTTATAAACGGAAATAGTTTCGTCGCAACAATTTTTTATTACTCATTTCACAAATTACAAATGAGGGTCCAAGAGTTATATAGAGTTCCATAAATTGAATAAATGGCTCAGATTAAACATGAGCCGACGATCAAGATTTAACAAACGAAACCCTAATTAGGGTTTCCCAAAATGACTTCAGTTAACTGGCAATGAACAGCAATGAGTTGGCATTCGGAGCTATTTTCAAGGGACTACATCCTGATCCTCTCGAGCCACCGTGTATTCACCGAATCTGGACACGATCAAGGCAACTTCATCCATGGTAACCTGTGGAAGCATGCCGATTCTAAATTCCAGCCCATCCATGCTCTCAGCGCATCTGGCGAAGGTCTCCTCCCACTCTGGTTCAGTCTTTTCAAAGGACTCTCGGATACTCAGGAAGTTCGCCAATTTGGCCCAGTCCTGCCTCAAGATGGGTCCAGTGATGTCAAAGATATTTTCCTGGACACTTTCCTTCAAAACTTCCAATTGCAGGTCATTCTCTCGCAGAGCCTCTTTATCCAGGATATCGGCAATTATGTTGAGGATTTTGGCCTGAACTTCCTTGACCTGTTCCTCCAATCTGATGCCGTCAACCTTTACCCTCTCCAAGACTTCACCTCGTGCTGTCAAGGCCCAATACCAAGTGTGGAAGTCATAGGCTGCTCCCGCTGCGATGACGCCTCCCTCTATCAATTCTTGCTTAGGAACTCCTTTCAGAATCCTAAGGCAAGGGATTATCCTATCCTGCGTGTCCGGAAGGCTGTCCCATACTTTTGCCAAGGAGGCTAGCCTAGAAAGTAAGGCAGTGGCCTGACCATAAACCAAAGTTAATCTTTCTATGAATGTCTCAGCTTCAATCCCCTTGGCTGCTATCCATTCTTTGGCCTCCTGAACCGTGAGCCTGTTTTCTTCTATCTCTTTAACGGCCTCTTGTGAAGAGTTGGGAAGTAGAGGAGCCGCCGTAATATCCTGATCAAGTGGCTTGATCAAGTGCTGGATGTACTCTCTTAAGCGCTCAATTTCCAATTGGCACTCCTTTCTTTTGGCTACCTCCTTCGCCAACCTTGATTTGATGGCAGACACAGAATTATCCAAATCTTCCATTTCTTGGCCCTTAGTGGTTGGACCCAAGTCAATGGTTGTGATGGCGTAATCCTGTGGAGCCATATCCTCCTGCGGCTTGTCCATTGTAGGCACGACAATCTGTACTGTCCTATTGCCGGCCTCGTCTCTCTGTATGTTGGAGAATTTCTTCGTCGACTTTTTAGCCACGGTTTGAGACAGTCTGGCCAAAAAGTCTGTCGTATCATCTTCTTCTAGTTCATCTGCCGGCACTTGTACCTTTAGCCTTTCCTTCAGCCAATCCGGGATCGTAAGCTGCTCAACACCGTCTTCCTCCGGCACGCCTTCTTTGTCAGGAACATCCACAATTCCCCTAAGGGCTGAAATCATCCCTTCCTGGAAATCCTCATCTTGGGCGCCTACATCGTCGTCATCTGACTCCAATATTTCGGTGCCCGTGGGAGAAGGCGGCGCATCGTCATCTGGCTGAGGCTCTGTGTTGTCTTCAGGAACCGAAGAAGGATCCCTCATGTCTGCTAGTGAAGCATCGGCAGTAGCTAATATCTCCTCAATATTCCTAGAGGCGGCCGATTGAGAAGGTTTTATCCTGGCCTACTTCTGGACTGGCTCCTTTCTTGCAGCTATTTCTTTCCTCTTCCTATAAGTGGTGGTCTCCATCACTTGTACGTCCTGGGATGCGCCCGCGTTGGAAGAATAAGACTCTGCCTTGCTTAGCATGTCATAGGTCAGGGTTATCTTTTGGTGCCTTAATTCTTGAACTCGTTGATCAACCCACCACTGAGTGAACTTGATGATAGGCCTCATCAAGATGTTCAAGTCAGCATGCTCTGCTTCTGACCATCGGACAGCGGGCAAAGCTGAACTTTCATCGAAGCGTGGCTGCGTCTGATTTTCGTCCTCCTCTAACTGATCTGGCACGTGACAAAATTTTGTTGCCCTGATCAAGCTGAGCGGCAATCTGGACCACATCCTCCGTCTGACCTCAAAATCATCCGCAGCATTTGCCCAAAAGTCCTCCAGTTCGACCCTATGCTTGTATCTCCTTCCATCCACCATCTTGATGTGGTGATGGGGATCGTAGTGATTCCTGGCCGGATATGGGGAAAAAGGGTAATGCTGTATCTCGATTCTGGCACTGTCAGTTGCCTGTGATGATGGGCAAGACTCCAGCATGTTCCCTATAAAGAAGGGAAAAGTCACTGCTGCCTTTTGCTTCACCCTTTGAAGACCTTGGAACTCTTCTAACTGCCTCAGCACTTCGAGCAGGACCATCTTATTTGTGGGGAAGATGGGCAGACGGTACGGGCTCCCGGTGAATCTCTGGATTCTGATGTACGTAAATTGGGGATACTGGATAAACCATGACCCATATTTACCAATCAGCTTCTTGGCCTCAGGAGTCAGCCGTTGATGCGTCCCTCCCTGGAGTATTCTGGTGATATACATGAGGAAAGCGTCATGAGCCCGCCGGAAGTGCGCCTTTTCCTTCAACTGCAATTGTGGATAGCAGTCGTATGCCTTCAGCTCATTTGACCCACCGCCGACCATGCCCTTGCATATCAAGCCTGCATACTTGTAAGTTCTAGCCAACATATAGATGACATAAGAACTCATATAAAACGTTTTGGTTTTCTCTAGGTTGATAAGCTGGTGGTGAAGATTATTGCTTATCATTCTCGCCCAGTTGAACATCTTGACACCCTCCGTGAGGTCCTCAATGAAGTAATACATCCACGACTCGAAGGGTGCTCCTGAGGGATTGCCTGCCACTCTGTTCAGCAAGATAATAATATCTCCATAGTCTTCCTTAAAGTCCGTGCGCAGCAACCTCTTGGGCATCTTCTTGACCGACGGCCTAGGCTTATCCAGCCACGACTTGTTAATGTTGGTGGCACAAAGGCCAGGGCTTTCATCATATAACTTCTGAGCATCTTCCTTGGTCTTGTAGACAGTTTTAGGATATGCCGGAATGCCGAAGGCCTCCTGAATGGCCAACTCTGTCAGATGTGCCAACACTCTCCCATCGGGTGCCACAATCCGCCTCAACTCAGCATCATAGTGAAGTGCGCACTCCATAAGTTCAGCACAACCAAGCGCAGGTGGGAATCCGGCAGCTTGAAATATGCCGTTTCTCACCATCCTTCTAGCGGCAGGCATTGGCAAAGGTCCATTATGCCCATATATTCTCTTCTTAAATTCCTCAAGGTCAATGTGGCCAAGGTCAGTGTCCGAGACATCTTTCCACTTTGACTTTATTCTGGTTTCCGGCTGAGATCCTTTTCTTGCAAACTTCATCTGTGCCTGCCTAGATGTTTCCCTTTGATCGATCGTCAACCTGCAAACACAAAATTCTTAACATTAATACAAGATCATTTAAAATTAACTTGTTCCGGGGTGTAGCTTGGACAAAAATCGCACTTTCAGCCTATTGAATTAAAATTTCTGTCAAAAAGCAAGCTGAAAGTAATTAAATTCGCCTATCAATGAATGAAATTCGTGCTGGAAACAAAGTAGAAGATAGAAACACAGTGCAAACACATTGTCGATTAACTTCCAAACCTCGAAGATCATGTTCTGGCTGCGAATGAATTTAAAAATTCAAAAATCTGCCAGAAGAGGTGCGCCAATATGCTGAAAGTATGATTTCAGTAAAGAAATAAATTACTTCTCTCAAAAATCACACTGGTCAACAAGAAAATGCTACCTCGATTCTCACAACAGTGTTATTCTTATAAATTTCTCCTTTGCGAATGATTTCCTGAAGATTCGAGAGAGATAGCTACTTCTCAGCCGGAATTGTGAAGAAATGAGTTGCTGAAACTCATTTTATGGCTGAGAAGTGCGATTTTCTTCAAAGCATTGTTTTCTTTCCTTTGATTTTCTTCCAATTTTTAGAAACGTTTTCTTCTCAGATTGGCAAACTTCTAATTTCACTTTCAGTTATCGAGGCAAGTTTCTAATTTTCACCTCTGTGCCATCTTTGCTTGAGATTTTCAAATTTTCTCAAAAATTGCCTAAGTGTTGGAAAAGATATTAAATTAATCGTTTAAAATTAATTTTCCAACGTATTTTAAATCTTCGAATCATGGCAAAGTTAAATTTATCTAAGGTAGAATAGTTTAATCTTCCAAATAATCTCTAGTTTTTTGAATTTTTAATTAAAATTCCCTAAGTGTCAGGGAAATAATTAAAAATATTAAAATATTAAATTCCAACCCGTTTAACCTTGATACATGGCTAAGTTCGTTCGTCAGAGGCAAAATATCTCTTTTCAAATTGTCTGCCTAGCCAAAATATGCTCAATAGCTTATCTGCCAAATTTCAACTTTCTAGGCGGAGTTCTGACATCTCTGGACATTTTTGTTTAGCCAAACGATTCATCTTCTGGGTTGGGCGAACTTGGAGATCTCTGCCACTTTGCCAATTTTTTATCAGTGCCTTAGGAATTTTCCAAGCTGAGAGGGGCGGACTTCATGCTTGCTCTGCCAAACACTCTTCATTTTGTGCCAAAGAATTTCATTCCGTTGTGTTGAGGATAGTTTTTTGTGCCGGCTAAACCTCTTCTTCTTCTAGACATTTCTTCGTTTTTCATGCCTTAGAATAATTTTCCTTCCAAAGTTGGACGAATCTCTTATAATTTCTTGCCTATGGCGTATTTTATTCTCCATTTGTTTTACACTTTCCTTGCCATGGCGAATTTTATTCGTGCCTTGTCCAATGGCAAATTTCATTTGTTTCGATCATTTAATCCAATTTCCAATGAATTCCCTTGTAATTTCACCCCTTTCCAAACATCTTGGAGCGCATCTCTTCATATTTTACCTTTCTCCACACTTCTTGGGGCGGACTTCATGTGCCTCTTGCCATTTTCCTTTAGGCTGGGCGGACTTCATGAGTTTCATGCCATCTTTCTAGGCTGGGCGGACTTTATGTGTTTCTTGCCATTTTCCTCTAGGCTGGGCGGACTTCATGAGTTTCATGCCATCTTTCTCTAGGGACGGACTTTGTACCTTTTGTGCCATGCGCCTCTTCCAAACATCTTGGGCGGACTTTAGCTTCCTCATGCCAAGGGCGGACTTGGCAACCTTCATGCCTATGGCGGACTTGGCAACCTTCATGCCTATGGCGGACTTTAGCTTCCTCATGCCTATGGCGGACTTGGCATATCTCTTGCCAGTGCCTATCTTTGGCATGCCAAAGGTAGGGCGGACTTTGAACTTTCCATGCCATCTTCTTTCTTGAGGGCGCCATTCTCAGACTTAAGCATTTTCCCAAAATTTTCGCCATTTTTCAAACCTTTTTCACTTTACCTTGATTTTCTTTTTTTTTTCTGGAGACATGTTGATTTTCTGCTCTGTAGGGTCCAAAAATAGAAACTTTTTCCCAAAATAGAAACTTTCCAAAAATAGAAAAAGCAAAAAAGCATCCCTAAAAAATAGGAACTCCAGAATGGCCTAAAAATGCCAAAAATCAAAAAAGCAAAAAGCAAAAACGCAGAATCCCTAAAAAATAGGAAGTGTCAGAAAAGACCGAAAGCAATGGCGATCTTCGTCTACCAGGTCTTCTAAGCACTTCCATGACGTTAAGACACACAAACGGGTTCGAAATCTCAACTTAGCCGGACTGACTTTCAAAATTTACCCAAATTAAAGACTCTAAACTGGCGATTCAGAGGGCGACATCAAAACTTGGGGGTCCCCATTTGCAATGGGGCGATGTGTGAAATAGGTCACAACAGTACTACGGATAGCCAACAGGTCAAATGCCTTAGTCAGATTTTCGCCCAAAATTGGCATGATGGAGAAAATCTTTTGCACTTCCCTTTGCATATTATCCAGCCATAAGTCATTTTCTCGAACAATATCCTTGTTCAATATATCTGCAGCCATATGAAAGATGCCATTTTGGATGCTCTTTACTTGCTCATCGACCTTGATACTTTCTGCCTTAACCTTTTCAAGCACTTCCCTACAGGAGACCAATGCGCAATACCAGTTGCTGAAGTCGTAAACCGCCCCAGCTGCAATAATCTTCTCGTCAATCAGCCTTTGCTTAGGAATTTTCCTTATATCACGGAAGCAAGGAATGATTCTGTCTTGCAAGTCTTGCAATCCGTCCCATGCCTCAGTCAAATTTGCAATCCTTGTGAGCAGGGAAGAAGTTTGCCCATGAGCATGTACTAACTTCTCCACAAATGCCATTACTTCTCCCTCTTTTCTTGCCATCCATTCTTGTGTTTCCCTGGCAGTAGTTAGTTCTTTCTCAAGACTTTCTACTGGTTCTTGTGACACATTTGAGAGCAGATGGTTTGATTGGTTGCCTTGGTTGAGTGGCCTTGTCAAATGCCGGATATACTCCTTCAGGCGCTCAACCTTCATCTTATATTCCCTTTTCTTCTGAGTCTCCTTTTCTCATCTGGACTTAATGGTGGAAACGGAATTGTCCAGATCTTCTACTTCTTGCCCTTTGGTAGATGGACCAATATCAATCACAGTAATGGCATAATCGGCAGGAGTAATTTCATCCTGCGGTTTCTCAACTGTCGGGACTGCAATTTGCACTGTGCAGTTACCAGTCTCATCTCTTTGAATAGTAGAGAATTTTTTGGCAGGTTTTTTCGTATTTACTTGCTCCAACCTTGCCAAGAAATCGTCAATATCATCTGTTTATGGTGCTGCAACTAGTACCTTAACCTTAATTCTTTCCTTAAGCCAGTCTGGTATTGTAGGCTGCTCGACTCCATCGTCTTCGCAGTCCGGAATATCCTGAATCTCTTGGATTTCTTGTGCCGGCGGGTCCTCATGAATCCCGCTTAGGGCTGAAATCATCCCTTCTTGGAAGCTGCCTTCCCTATCATTCAGGTCCTCATCTGATTCACAAATCTCTGTGCTGGTTGGAGAATGGTGAAAGTCATGCTCAATCTGCACAGGCTCCATGTTTCCTTCAAGCACTGGTGAAGGAATTCTTATATTTCCCCATGATTCCTCTTCCATAATCAGTAGCTGCTTGATATTCCCGGATGTGGCTGAGTGAAGGTCTTTAGGCTTCTTCAGGATCGACTTCTCGCTTGTTGCCACTTCTTTACCTTTCCTCTTCTTCAGGTTGATAGGCTCAATCCGTTCATTTCCCTGAGAAGCGCCAATATTTGAAGAACAAGATTCAGCTTCGCCCATTAAATCGTAGGTAAATGGCACACCTTGTTGCTTCAATGTCTGTACCCGTTGATCTACCCACCATTGTGAGTACTTGACCACTGGTCTCATAAGAGTTGTCAAATCACTTAACTCAGGCTCTGACCATTTGACAGGAGGGAGCGGCAATCCTTCATCATATCCTGGCTGTATGTACATTCCATTGTCATCCAGTTGGTCAGGCACATGGAAAAGTTCTGTTGTCCTGATCATGCTCAAGGATAATCTTGACCAAAGTCTTCTCCTTACTTCATACTCGTCAGCAGCATTTGCCCAAAAGTCTTCAAGGTCAACTCTGTGCTTGTATTTCCTTTCGTTTACCATTCCCATATGATTGAGTGGATCAAAATCCCCTCTGGACTTGTACGAGGTGAACGGATATAACTGTATTTCTATCCTGGCATTGTCTGCTGCCTGTGATGACGGACAGGATTCTACCATGTCTCCTATGAACAAGGGAAACGTGACAGCTGCTTTCTGCTTCGGTCTCTGGATACTCTAGAATGTTTCCAGCTGCCTGATTACTTCTAGTAAAATCATCTTGTCAGTAGGATAGATTGGCAACTTGTAAGGAGATTTCGTGAATCCCTGTATTCAGATATACGTAAATATTGGAAACTGGATGAACCAGGATCCATATTTACTGATTAAACCTTTTGCTTCAAGTGTAAGTCTCTGATGCATTCCTCCCTGCAGCACCCGAGTGATGTACATGAGGAAAGCGTTATGCGCCCTACGCCAATGTGACCTCTCACTCAACTGCAATTGAGGATAGCAGTTATAAACTTTGAGCCTCCTTCGTTGTTGCCGACTACACCTTTGCAGATCAGACCGGTATATTGGTACGTACGAGGGAGTGAATACACAATATAAGAACCCATATGAAAGGATTCAGTTTTCTCCAGGTTGACCAATTGTTCATGAATACTATCATTGATCATCCTTGACCAGTTGATCATTTTTGTCCCAGTAGATACTTCATCAATGAAGTAATACATCCAACTTTCAAAAAGCACTCCTTGAGGACTGCCTACCAGTCTGTTCAGCAACAAGACTATGTCTCCATATTCTTCCTTAAAAAATGGCCTGAGTAATTTCTTGGGCAATCTCTTGGATGAGCATCTAGGTTTTTCGAGCCAGTTCTTGTTCATGTTGGCCATGCAAAGAGTCTGTTTATCTTCGTACAATTTCTGCGCATCCTCCTTCAACCGGTAGTACGTTCGGTGGTAAGCAAGAATGCCAAATGTTTCCTGTATAGCCAACTCGCCTAAGTATGCCAATACTCTGCCATCCGGCGCCTCAATTTGTCTTTCTTCAACGTTATAGTGCAAGGCGCATTCTACCATCAACTCCGAACACTCGACTGCTGGCGGAAATCCTGCAGCTTGAACTATACCATTTCGCATCATCCTTTGCACAATTGGAGTCGGCATGTGCGTGTCACTTCCGTACATTCTTTTTCGAAATTCCTCCAAGTCAACATGGCCGAGATCAGTGTCCACAACATTCTTCCATTTGGAGATAATTTTAGACTCCAACTGCGCACCTTTGCTTGCAAACTTCATTTTCTTCTTTGATGATTCTTCGCCGTTCAGCATAAAGCTGCAAAAGAAAAATTTATTAATCAGAAATTATTTACGCATAAATAAATTCCAGCAAACTCGATGAGTTAATTCGTGAAAACAACCGTTGCTGGAAATGAAAGAATTAAATCGCTCGCAAAGAGAAAACTTTGTCGAAAATAGAGGAAGTAAAGTCTGCCTGTCAATGAAAACTGTGTTGCTGCTGAAGTAAATTCGCACTTTCAGCCTTCTACTTCGCAAAAAATATAAAACTTCACAAACTTCTCTGCCTTAACTAATTTTCTCAACTTTGCTTTCGAAAGAATGAATGAAAATGAAATGCAAAGCCAATTTAAGGCTAAGAAAATCGACCCATTTAGCAAAAATTAATTGTTTCCAATTAATTCAGTTTGAACTCGGCTGGCACTTGTCTTTCGAATGGCAATTTCCATCTTCAACATAAATCTTTAAAGAAAGTTTCTAATTTCGTCATCAATCGAGTGAAGTTTATTTTTCTTTCTTTTTTCAGCAATTTGCCTAGAGAAATTCAAATTTTCTCATTAAATGGGTTTTGGAAAATAAAATATTAAAACAATATTTTATGTGTTGTTTCCAACCCGTTTGTTAAAAATAATTAAATAATAAGATTTAATTATTTCTTTAATCCAAAGGCAATTTCGAATTTTTTTTTAAATCTCTCTGTGCCTCTACGAATTTTAATCTTGCCAAGAGATTTTTTTTTTTACTTAGGCGAATTTTGTCTTTGCCAGACATACAATTTGATTTTTTTATTAATTTTCCAATTGTCTGGACTTAGGAAAAAATTTTAAATCCTTTGATTTTTTCTAGGCAAACAATTAAATCCTTGCTCTTCCGAGTATTTTTAATGCCATACACGACTCCAGCGTACTTGCCTTGTGCAATTTTTTCACTTTATCCATGCTTGGGCGAATTTTCACTAGTAATTGTCATTTAATTTCACAAAATGGCGAATTTTCCTTGTATTTTCACCATCTCCAATCATCTTGGAGCACACCCCTTTGCATTTCACCCTTTTCCAGCCTTCTTGGAGTGGACTTCACATGTAATTTGCAATTTCTTCTAGGCTGGGCGGACTTTGACTTGTCTTTGCCATCTCTTTTCCTTGCTGGGCGGACTTTGGGTGTGTTTTGCCATCTCCCAACTCTTTGGAGGGGACTTGCTAACTTCTTTGCAACTTTCCTTGGGGCGGACTTCACCATTACTTAGCATTTTTCCCTTGCAAGCTACTGGGCGGACTTCACATAGCTTTTGCAAGTGCATGGGCGGACTTCACATACCTTTTGCAAGTGCATGGGCGGACTTTGCATACCTTTTGCAATTTTCATCTCCCATATCCTCGGAGCGGACTTTGTCAATGTTTTGCAACTTGCAACCTCCTTGGAGCGGACTTCAACATGTTTTTGCAGCTTGCACATGGCAGACTTCAACATGTTTTTGCAGCTTTTCTCCATTGCTGGGCGGACTTTGCTTGTTCCTTGCAATTTGTTATTTGTACTTCGCCATTTTTATCTTCTTCATGCATGTCCATGCCTTAGGCGAATTTTTTTTTTTAGATTTTCAAATTTTACCCATTTTTCTCTTGCAACCTTCTGAAGTTGATGTTTATGAAGCCATGACCTGCATACTTTCCCGAAATAGAAACTTTCTAAAAATAGAAATTTTCCAAAAATGGAAACTTTCTAAAAATAATCCCTAAAAAATAGGGATCCCATAATGTGTTAAAAATGCCAAAAAAAGTCCCTAAAAAATAGGGGCCCAGGATGGAAACCCTAAAATTTAGGAAGTGTCAGAATTGACTGAATGGACAGTCGATCTTCGTCCACAAGGCTTTCTAAGCGCTTTGGCAACGTTCTATCATTGATTTGGGTTCACAATCATTTCTTGACTCGAATGACCTTCAAAATTTCAAATTTTAAGTACCCCACCAAAAAGACCAAAACTCAGAAGCAAAACTATCGGAGGGAAAACTACTAGGGTCCCCATTTGCAATGGGGCAATGTGTGAAAAGGTCACAACAGGCCCCTACATGAGAAGAACAAAGAAAAAGATGAAAAATTACATATCAAAAGTTTTGCCTCCTCTCTCAAAAGCATAAAATACTCTTCATTGGATTCCATACATTTCTCTCCTTGGCTTGCTATGCACCTTTTGTAAAACATTCGGTTTCCATTGTCCTTGCACATTCTACGACCTAATATGAAGACCATACAACCTCCCTTTTGTACATTTCACCATTTAAGTTTACACCCAACCGTACACAATTCTCTCGAAACAATTGTACAAATTCTTCCTTTTCTCAAATGTACCATATCCCAACTTACCATTGTACAGCTTCCTCTATATCCAAATATTGTTATAGTTCAATTGCTATTAGACTTTGTTGTACAATGTAGTCAATGTACAATGCCTATTATTATGTTTCAATAATATGGTTTATCCAACTATATATTAATTGTTTGTTGGCTTTGGGTAGTTATAAGTGTCAATTGGTTGATGGTTGTGTTCCTCTTGGCAACTGTCATGTCCTTTAAATAACTTTTGTATGTATGATTTAGTCGGATCGACTTTGATCCTTGGGTGACTATCTTTGGTCTACTTTTGTAATAACTTCATGTACAAATAAAGATATACTTTTACTCTATTTGGTATGCATTATTAATTCTATTCATTGTTTCAAGTATTCATTTTATTAGATAAGAGAGTAAATAGTCATTGTATTACACCATTAGTTGATTTGCCACCCTTGGATGATGAGGGAAAACTCATATTGGTTTTGAGGCCATCATTGACATATGAGAAAAGAAATTGAGGGACAAGATTGTCATAGAGTACTTGGTTCATTGGAAGAACCTTCATGGTGAGGATGTTGTTGGAAGCTGAATCACTCTGAGAGGGGGAGGGGGTGAATTAGAGTAATGTACAATTTCAAACTTTTAACTTCATGAGCAAATTAAACAATGACCTTGAGACAACTTTATGAAACCTCTTAACTTGCAAAGTGAACTCTAACACATCAAAGAACTTTTAGCAGAATGACAGATTGATAAAAGACTTACATAACAATGTCAAAGCATGATATTGGTTGTTCATGTAAACTTGATTGAACAATTCCTTTTAATGCTTTATTTCCACAAGACTTCATGTATATTTTGAACACTTCTATAACAGAATGAAATGTTTAGTCAAATATCAGAGCATCGCATGAATTGTATTGACAAATGACAGAATGAAAAACATTAACACTTAAGCACATGGGCTGAAACACAAATGCATAGATTTCACCACATAACATTTTGTTTTCCTGAGTGGAAAAACCCTCATGGGGTATAAAAAACCACTCGTAAAATGTTCATTTTATTCATTCAAAGAGCAGCAACTCCAAGTACAAACTGAAGCACCCACTTCAAGTTAGAGCACCAACTCCCAATTTTACAAATGTCACAAATGATAAACCATTAAGACCTTAAAACTGCATTGATTTGCAGTCATAAAACCTTAACAGCGCACCAGTAATATGATATTCAATAAAACCTTAAGAAGGCTGTCAAATGACTAAGCCTTTCAAAAGCAACTAAGAATATTCAAAAATGTCGCTGTGTATAACATCTTCATCATTATTTTTTTAAAATGAAGTTGATGCCAAATCAATATTGAAAAATACCGATTCATGAATTCACAAGTCTGAATTTTCCTTAATGGTATTTGATCTACAAGAGCAGAACATTTATTGATTTCAATGTCTCCAATTGTGGATCAGATCTGTATTAAATATAAAGGAAGAGACACATCCCATGAGCGGACATGTCTCCACAAAGTGGAGGCATGTCCGTTTATGAGATGTCTCATGAATTGTGCCTTTTCATCTAACACACACCCGATCACTAATCGGGGTTAGTTACTTAATAAACATAAATGCTTACCAAGTTCGATCTGTATTTATCTTGCACAAATAAATAATATCCAATCTGGAAATGATCATCGATAATGATGCCCGATCGAGATACTATATGAAACATGTAAAGCCAATAATCTCCAAGTAATAACCTCCAAATGCAGATCGATAATATACTTGGAATATAGTAGATTTCGATATATAAGTGATGACATGAATATAAATATACAATTAATATATATATATATGTGTGTGTATACATATGTCAGTACATATTGACATATATGTACACACACATATTATCAAATCGATCATCTTTTCTATATCTGACCGAAGCTACCATATTTCAACACTCCCTCTTAGCTAGGGAAGATAAAACTAACCAAGTATATAGTGATATCACCTTACTCGTGACATCAAAAGATATGGTATGCTTCTAAGAGTGTCAAGTCACATGACATTCTTCATAACACATCTTCATTATGGTATGTGCACTGACATCAAGTCTCATGATGTCTATCATAATAAATCATGGCATATCGAAGGATACATTTATCCACCATGATTATCTCATAAGGATCATAATGATCTTCAACTGATATCAAGTCTCATGATATCTATCAAAATGTCCAAGAGATACTATCATGACATATCCACGGATATCAAGTCACATGATATCCATCATAATAGTGAAACTAATCATTGTAAAGCCGTCACCTTACAATGTCAAATACAAGTGTTCATTATCAGAAAGATCGTCACCTTTCAATAATGTACACAAAGGGGGGGCGCATAAAGTCATGGAGTCACACACATGACAAAAGAGTTTACACATTAAACATCTTTTAAATATATTAGTACAAGATAAACAATTTGAGTCTCAATCTCAACAATAACTTACATTTCAACTATACCAAGTTTCTTCCTGAAGTGTTCAACTTTAACTCAGGAGAGAGGTTAGGTGAGAACTACTGTTTGATCGCTTGTACTAATATACTTCAACTAGATCACATTCCTTTCTACTATGTCTCTCACATAGAGGTAAGGAATCTCTATATGCTTTGATCTATCTTGGAATATTGGATTCACTGAAAGCTTAATACAACTTTGATTGTCACAGTGGATAATAGTAGGATTCAGGGGCTCACCAAATAATCCCACAAGCAATTTTTGGAGCCATACTGCTTCTCTTGCTCCCATAGAGGTTGTAATATATTCGGCTTTTGTTGTACTCAGTGCCACAAAAGATTGCTTCCTGCTACACTAGGATATCAACGCAGACCTCAACTTGAAACAACATCCAGAGGTACTCTTTTGATCATCTTCTTTAGGTTCAGTAGGTTTTCTTTGAATCTTCAAGCACTTGTATCAACCTCCTAACCTCATCATCCAAGATTGCCTGCAACACATGCTTTAGAGAAATGGTTTCCAACGCACACCTCTGTAGAGATTCAGGGTTGTCCTCTTCAACCTCATCCCAGATCACTCTATTATGAATAGGTTTGCGGAGCTACCAATGTTAAATCCAGGTTGACTGATTTGAGCAATTCTGATCTCAACTACTGAAGAGGTACTTCAAGGATTTAGCATCAACACTGCAACCCTTTACTTATTCTTAGTGAATAATAGAACTCCCTCTGAAGGTTAATTCTTCCTCTTCGAAGAGATGTCTTCAGCCATTCATTCAGTCTCATGGCTGCAAGCAGTGTCTCCATTTTCTTCTTCTTTTGAAAGCAATCTCTTAGTCCATCCTAATGCACATTAAGAAGAGATTCCTTAATAGTTCATAACTATCCAAAGAAATATCGTACAAAGCTTACTAGCTCAGGTTATAGCAATAAAATGAATAGTTTGAATCTTCAAGGATCTTAAATTAGTGAACACAAATCAAGAGAAAACACAATCTCTCTTTACTAATCACACAAGATCCAAATAACCAATGCAAAACTGAAGTTTTACTGTAGATTTCAGAAGTATAAACAAGGGAATACTTATCTCAAAGAAATCAGAATCATGTACGCAGACACTGAGGGATTGATGTTAATGATCACAATATCTGCTCTCTCCGCCCTTTACAGTGGCGTCGATCACAGTTGCACTCCATGCAAACTCTTGACTTCGATTGTAACGCTGAAACAGAGATCTTGGAAAACAACTTCTGGAGATCTTGATACAATCTCATTCCATAGGTCGCTGTTAAGAGAGAACACGAACTTTAAACTATCCAACCAGAGATGCCTTTCAAAATTTGGTTTCCATATTTCTTAGTTCTAGCTCCAGCTTCACCTGAATTTTCAAGAACATATTCCACGTTCTATGCCACCGGAGGATGAGAGTAGATAGTTCTGAACAGAAGGAGACACCTGAAGATTTCGGCCATAGCCTGGGTTCAGCCAGATTGCTATCGCTGCCACTGTGATTTGCACGGCACAGGTGATACCCATTTTCCATTAATTTACCTCCAAGAACCGACATGATATCCTTAGATATGTATCTATTTCCAATTCCTCAGAGCATGACGATTCCGACACATCACAGCACTCGATAGTAACTCCTCTACCAATTGCCTCAATCTGTCTATGGCTCCAACGTCAGCTAGTGACGAACACCTGATAACCAATGTGACTCCAGCAAAAGAACAACGGCAGTATCTACAGGAGCTCACGTGAATTTGAATACTGGGTCGGAAATGTCCTAGCCCGTTAATTGGGTGCAATGAAAGAACGGAATCAAATAAATCGACGGTTCTTCTCTAGTTGCTTCCGCCCAAGAGGATGAGTCCGTTTAAGAGGACTTCACAATATTCCTGATTATGATAGCGACAGGAATATAAATCCTAACTTCGCCCGTATATGTTAACAGAGCTCGAACAGAGTAGAAGACTCTACCCAGAAGTTAACATCGACTTTCAACATGAATGAACCAGTAGAAAATAGAAACAAATGATTTTCTTGCATTCTCGTCAATAGACTTTACAGTATTAAAATGTCGATCAACTTCTCCTGACGATAATCGCGAATGAGGATAACATGTTCCTATCATATCGTGATTTCATGAAGTTGCGATATCCAGAGGATGACAGAGATGAAATATTCTACAAACCAGGTTGGCGGTAACTTATTCCACAAACTAGGCTTCCGCCAACTGCTTGGATTCGTTTAGGAATACACTTCACAGGCCCGACATCTACAATAATTGATTTTATCAACATTGGAACCTAAATATATAATCCCGTCTTTTTCTAAGACAAACAGCTCCCAATTAAAGCAAAGAAAACTCTCGCGATATCGATATTAGAAGCGGCTATCCCTTCAATCGCCAACTATGCTTTTCGCTCTTCTATAATCTCTACTTATGTTGTTGAACAGAGGTGACAGTAAACCGCCATGGTCAATCGACTAAGAGACTTCAGAACACTCAATCATCACTTCCTTAAGAGAGACTATCCCTCAAGCTTCAATTGCAGATGTAGACTTGTCAGCAAAACAAACTTCCGTTTCCGAATGGTGTCACCACAACTCCTATCCGATGGTAGAGGAGGATTCAAGGTGTGTGGCGAGAGCCGAAGGCTACGCAGCCACAGAGTGAACCATTAAACGATGCTCTTGACTTAAATTTCTCTGGTATTGCTTTCTGCGAATTTGATCAGATCTTTTTCCAACCTGGCTCTGATACCATGTTAAAAAATGAAGTTGATGCCAAATCAATATTGAAAAATACTGATCATGAATTGACAAGTCTGAATTTTCCTTAATGGTATTCGATCTACAAGAGCAAAACATTTATTGATTTCAATGTCTGCAATTGTGGATCGGATCTATATTAAATATAAAGGAAGAGACACATCCCATGAGCGGACATGTCTCCACAAAGTGGAGGCATGTCCGTTCATGAGATGTCTCATGAATTGTGCCTTTTCATCTAACTAAACACCTGATCACTAATCGGGGTTAGTTAATTAATAAACATAAATGCTTACCAAGTTCGATCTGTATTTATCTTGTACAAATAAATAATATCCAATCTGGAAATGATCACCGATAATGATGCTCGATTGGGATTCTATATGAAACATGTAAAGCCAATAATCTACAAGTAATAACCTCTAAATACAGATCGATAATATACTTGGAATATAGTAGATTTCGATATATAAGTGATGAAATGAATATAAATATACAATCAATATACAATATATATATATATATATATATATATATATATATATATATATGTATATGTGTGTGTGTGTGTGTGTGTATACATATGTCAGTACATACTGACATATATGTACACACATATTATCAAATCAATCATCTTTTCTATATCTGACCGAAGCTACCATATTTCAACAATTATCTCTGTTTCAAAAGAAGATTGGAGATAGACCCATTTTCTCTTCTGGTTACTGCTGTCTTAACTAATATCTCACTATATATTCCCTTTCAAATCTCACACACACCTCAAACAGTGATCAACCACACTGTTTATATACTATCATGAATCTTCACCGAAAACTGATTGCAATAACTGTTTTGCTTCAGGATAACTGAATACATTAACCCTTTACCTGCTTGCTAAATAATAGATAAGTGTTTCGAAGTAAAACAAAGACATAAACCTCTGTAACTGAAATCTTATTGTCTTAACAAAAAAATCTTTAAAGCCCGTTAAAAGGAGATTTTACTTTAATACCTGTTTAAGGAGGAATGAAAATAAATAAAAACCAGAGGAACCAATTCCAAACTGAAGATCTCCATCTGTTACCTTCCAACTTCCTCAGTCAACACTCTTATCTTCTTCCATTGTTGAGCTCAGAAATCTGCCAACACATCTTCATGGTGGCGGCTAGGGTTTCGCATGCTTTTCACAATAATAACTTTGCCCTAAACTTTTCTTTCCTTAACATTCGATGCCTTTGTCAAAATAAAGTGAGCTTTGAAATCCAAAAGACAAACATAATAATAGTCAAGTAATTATAGTGCTTCTAAGTCTGCAGCATCAAGACACAATGAGAATCAATCTTAACAGAATGCAATGAGTCCGCTATCAAAGAGACTTTACCATGGAGGCTGACATATTAATCAATTTAATGATTGCTAAAGAATGTCGATCCACATTATCAAATAATCTCCATTATTCAAAGACCAATGATCTCCAAAAACTGACAAGTATATATGATGGTTGTCAACACATATGACTTTAATCAAAGTCATTTACCACTTGAAAGACTTTAATCCATGACAAGAGATTTCAAAAATGCCAACTATATCATTACCTTTGTGATGCTTATTATCACGACTTCCAAACCAAAGAGATTTTGTTTTCATAATGCCTTTGTGCCTCAAACACATTGAGCATTATTACCAAAATGCAGATGCCATGTCACTTCATAGTGACTTTTAAATAAGCCAATAAATTGACTTACACAAATAATTGACAAATGATAAAACTAGATTTCAAAACCAAGTTGCCTTAGAAAAATAAGACATCAAACCAATCTGAAACATATGAACCGGATATGCCAAGAACATCCTGATAACAATTAATGAAACCAAGATCAAACTGAAATAATATATCTGTTGAATATACTTGAACCAGAACCATCAAGGCCTTGGAGACAATGTGATCAAATACAAAGAGCCTTGTATCAAAGTATTCCACCTTATACACCAAACCATGATAAGTCAACTAATGCATTATTGTAATGATATAAAACATATGCCTTGTCTGCCTTGAACTGCTCATACTGAAAACAAAACTCTATCATAAAGTGTCATTAACCTTATAATGCCATATACTTGTAACTGTAACATGTGACTGCAAAGTTTCTTTTGATATAAACCAAGATTCATAAAATCCCAATGACCAACCTAATAAACAACAACTGAAACCATATTGCCATAAGCATTACCTTTATGAAGCTGATAATCACAACTGTAATGCTGTCCAATATCTTGCAACTGAAAATAAATCTGTCGGAGAGTATGTCACAATGACTTGTGAGCATGTTGAATATACCTATGGCTGTCATGATAGCAAAAACACATATCTGAAGCTTATGTATGTCCTGACATAAAGAACACTATGTCAAATGTCAGTACCATCAAGACCATCAAGAAAAGAACTGAAACTGAAAAAGCATGCCATGAACCAAGAGTAACACCATATGATCCAACAGTAAACATCAAGAGCCAATATATCATGAAAATCCCGAATCACCATAAACATGAATACCAAACAATGGAACATCATATCATATATCAACAAATCTGAGAATGCATCCTGCCAACATCCCAATAGCATGTCATCACATATATTCTTATATCAGAGAACCACTTTTGACATCAAGGACAAACCAAAACAATTGAGAGCCAACAAACTCCTCCTTTGTCCTTGATGGCAAAACACATATCATTTCTCCCCCTTTTTGCCTCAAAGACAAAGAATGAAAGAAGAGAATGTGAAGTGCCATGAAAAACAGTTGAGAAGCCAACAAAGAATTGGATGAACCAGACCAATAAATATTACCACATGGTGACCAATCATATCAACAACCATGAACCAATCTGCACCAAATACTAACTGTATGAACAATGTTATCAACATGAATGACCATATACCAAGGCATCAACTATGCACTTCTCAAGAAGGTTTGTTACTTGCAAAGTAGTATCTACAGCATATGAGCTTCTCCCCCTTTGCCACTTACTTGGCATGGATATCATAAGCATAAACAAGATCACATCATTTTCAAAATCTGAAAAACAAAACTTTCAGACAATCTACCAAGCAAAGTCGGCCATCACCAAAAAAAATACAAAATATGCTACTGGCACCATTGATTAGAAGATGAAGCACCTTTCCAACCTCTCTGTCTACATACCAGCATAGACTACGAACTGAGTACACAAAAGCCACTGAGCATTGTCAAAAAGAACAAATTGTCAAAGATACACTCAGGAAGAATATACTGCCATTTCCAGCATGGTTAGCGCATGAAAAGCTGTCAACAATTAGCATGCTCAATACCAAACAAATTATAGCAATACAAGAAATCACTGCCTGTGTTATTGAGCTTACTGCCTCTACAAGTCATTGTCACAATCATTGCACTTTTACAAATCCACTGTCACAGCAAGCTAAGTAAACAAGAGATAATTGTCATCATTGAAACACTGCATACTATTCCACAAATCCTGACCACTTTTCCCATGATCATCAATGACAATATAATCAACATTGAACTGTCCTACATTGCTTTTTTTAGCTTGTTGTTTTGTTTTCCGAACTTTTGGGTTTCTTTTTGACAATTTTGCTACCATTTGCTCTTGCACTCAGTTCATTCAAGTAAATTTTCTTTGTGCAAGTTTGGGTTTCGCAGTTTCAGATTTTTTGGTTTTCCTTTCCTTTCTGAACCAAGCATTATTACAAAATAAAAAATATGGGGCAATTTGTGTTTTTCACAAATTTATTTTGCATTTGAATATTTGCTTTGAATTTGGTCATTGGGTTTTGAAGCAGATTTTGGCAGATTTATTTGAAGTTCTATCAACTATTTGGCAATCCTAACTGCTATTGAAAATTGCAAGTTTTGCAAAACGCAAACAGGTGTCGAGTGTTGGTGCAGAATATATTCAATTTGCAAGTTTTGTGAAATTCTAATGGGTGTGGAGTGCCAAAGTACAATATTCTCAGTTTGCAAATTTTTTGCAAAATTCAAAGGGTGTCGAGTGTTGGCATGCAACGTTCTAAAGTTGCAAGTTGCAAGTTTTTGTAAAATTCAAATGGACCCTAAATGTTGATGCATAACATGCTCATTTTTTGCAAAATGCAAATGGGTGTGAGGTGTTGACATGTAATATTTTCATTTTGCAAGTTGTTTTTGCAAAATGCGACTCAATGTTGTATGTTGCTTTGTAGCTTGGGAATTTCGATACTTTTTGCAATTTTATGCAAACTATAAACTGGAACTAAACGTTGATTTGCATTTGCAATTTTTTGTGTAAACCCCAAAAACTTTTTTCTTTGTCGGTGTCCCATAATGTCAATTTTTTTGGGGAAATTTGAATTTTTATTGTACTAACTTGCTAGACAATCATTATTAAAGGAATTTAAAGCAAATTTGGAATATTAATGGCATTCTTTAGTTTATTTTCTTATGGATACTAAGGTGCATCAAGTTATGGCAAGAACTTTTTGGAATGTATTCACGTATCAAAATGAAGTACAAATACAAAGGCATGGTACCACACTCAAAATTGCTATTTGAATTGGACAACATTTCGAAATTAGATTTTGGGTATGTTGGACTTGAGGAGTTTCACAAAGGGATATTGAATTGAAAAAAGTCAAAATGCTTAATAACATAAAGTAGAGGGGCCTTGTTGAAGTAGCATTGTTTCCAGCATTTGTGCAATCTCCATATTTGGTAATGACATGCGTTAGATTCTAGAATCAAAAGGATAGGTGGTAAGAACAATTGATGACAATAATCATGCATCTCCCTGCAAGGGATTCCTTTGTAAGAATACCTATGGAGTCATACGAGTATTTTGAAACTCATGTTGATCAATGTATTGGAATTATGAACGAGAATTGGCTAGTAAAGTTCAGAGCTTCAATTTGTAAGTGGCTAAAGAAGCTTTTTCAAAGTGAATTTAAGGAGATTAATGATACAATTACTCTCTTAAGTTGGGTAGTTGGGCTTGACATTGCTAAAGAGTGCCACCTATGGATGTTCTAATTGATTGCAAAAGTCATTTTTGTAAAAGAGTTCATTGATTAGGCTACCCTCATTAGTGATAATCTCCACAAGTAGCCATGTGAAGTCATCTAGTTGAAGCAGTTTACATGAATTTATATTTGGTGTATGCCTTGACAAGAAGGCAACAATTAGTTGGGCTCAAACACTTAGGTGTGATGGGTTCAAGCCAACAGTTGCTATATCACTACTGTCCCTATTTCAATATTGGCTCTAGTTGGAGATGAAGTAGAGCAACAAGCATTTCAGATTGGTGAATGATGCTTTTGTTTTTACAATTATATGAATGCTAGAGAATGACAAAGCAAAAAGAATGTCTCCAAAAGCAATGGAGCAGATTCAAAACTTGGGGAATCGGTATTATCAATTCGCCAACTTCACTTAAGCTAGGGTTTGTCAAATTTTCATGGGTACCATATAAACACCCAATTTATGTTAGTGACAAAATTGCTTTATTGGAGGTATATAGATAGGCCTTTGAAGTTTAGAAGATATGCATGGAGAAGAAAAGTAAAGGGAATTTATTTCCCCATGTCGATCATGAGGTGCACTTGTTTGACCAATTAGGTTGCTAGAAATGTAGGAATTGTATTGCCTCTCTTGATGCTTAAGCCATTTAATCCAAGAAATTGTATTGAATGGTTGAAATTCTTCATTCATAAACCCCATTTAAAGGATTGATGGGCAAATTGTGTAGATGGCATAAAGGTGCATTAAAGGTCCTCGTGCATGATTGTTGCTCAAATGAGGATATACCAAATTACTCAAGTACCTGAAGGGTTTCAAGATAAAGATGATGCACTTGATCCCTCATATGAGATCAACAAGTCTTTTGTTCAACCTTTGCTTACTTAAGATTGGAATGTTGAAGAATTCAAAAATATAGAAGCTAGGATTTCTAGAGTAATCAAAAGGAGTAATAAATGGCTTGAGGAAGCAATACAAAATTTTCAGAGGGAAAGCCATCTTGATAAAATAGTGATAGTACTAGATGAGGAGGAAGAAGGACAAGAAGAAGAGGAGGTAAGGCTAATAAGAAGAAGAAGTTTGCTAGAATTAAGTTTGTGTGTTAAAAGTTAGAGATATCAAAACAAGGGTAGACTTAAGGTATGGATATTTCTCCTACTCATCGCAATCCTCTCTCTAAAGTGTCTTCTCAAGATTTTCAAGTTAAGTTACCTCATATAAATGAATTTGTACTATCTATTGGGACTCAAATCTGTAGTTGCCTTTTCTTTTGCTAGAGTCCCTTCCCCTTTTGTGCCTTAGCTGTTTTGCCCAAGTTTATAACCAATATGAGATATTTACATGGGTGGGTTTTTGCCAATTTTTTTGGCACAAATGGGTAGAGAAAGAAAAATTAGGCCTAGTTACTTTTTGAAGTTTTGCAAAATTGCTTAAGGGGTCAAAATTATGCCTTTGCAGGTTTTGTCCTTCAATTCAATTCAAGCCCATCTTCCCACAATGATTTGTTCACTTGGTTTCTCCCGCAAGTGTTCAACTCAGATAGGAATTCCCACAAAGGTTTCAAGTATTGAAAAATGGTTAAGTGTTTCCTTTTGCAGAATCTCGATGTCCATTTGAATTTTCCCTTTTGCCCATTCTAGTCCGATTCACTTGTAATTTTCCACTTTGCGGAAAAGGTAATGCCCATTCGGTTTTGCGGGCATTTCCATGTGAACTGACTTGTTTCCAGATGTAGTTGGTTTTTCCACATTTTCCACTTGCCTATTTTTTCCCCACAAACACTATCAACTTCCAAATCGGTTAAGTAAAATCTTGTGAACTTCATGCCCTTGGTGACATCATCTTCTTATTTGTGGACTATTCCAAAACTTCCCCTTTCAAGTGCACTTGTCCATTTCACTTTCTTTTCCCCACACCATTTCCTCTATCAGATTTTTCCCATCCATCTAAAGTTCTAAACTTCCATTTCCAAAATCCTTCATTCGGTTTAGATGCATTCTTATGCAACCTTGTTCCATCTCATTTCCTTGCATCCGCAGCTTAATGATGTCGTGTTGATGTCATCCCACCTTGCTTATATCATCATGACATCACCTCGTTCAAAGCTCCCTAGTCCATCTCATGACATCATGCTGACATCATCCTTGTTGATGTCACTAGTGGAACTTTTCGTTTGAACCAAACTTCCATTCTTGATGGAGCTTCCATACCCGCATAAAGTTGACGAGGACAAATAAAGTTAGTGAAAAGGTTACAAAGCGTGAGAACTGCTATAGGTCGCGGATTAATGACTGGGAAAAACGCAGGTCATTGCTTCAAGCGCACGTAGCACTGCACGGATAGAAACAGGGCAGTGGAAATGTTAAAATTGTTGCTGCAAGTATTTGTAATTCATTTTTTCTGGACATTAAATAATAAAAGACTGCTGTTGGTGGGCATAGCCCAAGTTTGGGTGAACCACGTTAAAATTGGTGTTGTTCTTTCGTTGCAATTTATTTCCTATGTATTTAATTTCCTCTGTTTCAGTATTCCACTGCAATTTAATTCAGTAATCTAGATTTAACTGGTATAATTCTGCCTGCAATTCCTAACATCATAAACGGACCAGATTTTTTCATGACCAAAAGACCCAGAGAATGTTGTTCTTGCTTTGAACGTAGATGTGTTTCATAAACAGACCAGATTTTTTCATGAACAAAGAACCCTGTGAAAACCTTATCTTGTTCTTGCCTTGAGTAGCACATGACCCTGTGAAGACCTTATTCTGTTCTTGCTTCAAAGAAATAACAGCCAAAAAAGAGAGGAAGAGAGAGCAAGACTTTGTTTCATAAACATATAACGTTTCAGAGATAGAGAGATTTTCTTGCTTTGAATGCAGGTGATCAATGTTCATAAACAGATCAGATTTCTTCATGAGCAAAGGACCCAAAAAGAATGTTTTTCTTACTTAAGAGAAAACAGCCAAAAGAGAGAGTGAGACTTTGTTTCATAAACAGATCAGGATTCACAGAGAGACTAGATTTATTCATGAGCAACACACTCTGTGAAAACCTTATCTTGTTCGTGCTTTAAGAAGCACAGGACCTTGTGAATATCTTATACTCTTCTTTCTTTAAAGAGAAGACAGCCAAAAGAGGGGATAGGTAGATACTTCATGAATAAAGGAGCCAATGAGGACCTTATCTTGTTCTTGCTTTGAGCAGTAAATGATGCTTTGAAGTCTTATTTTGTTTTTGCTTTCAGGAGAGGGAAAACTAATAAAAACGCAAAATTTAATACAAAAACTGTTGGAAATATTGTCATTGATGTCAAAGGTGGACAAGGTCATCATTAATGCCAAAGAGTTTAATGTGGAGGTCGATTGAAAATGGTTGTCATTGATGTCAAGGTAAAGCATGGCCCGTTACAACAAGTTAACAATTGTACATCCCCATTGCAGAACAAAGCAAATAGGAGGTTATCTGTTACACTTCACCATTGAAGAGGTTGTGGAATTCGAGGCCAACAAATAGATATATGCATGTTTACCGTTGAAGAGATTGTGGAATTGGAGAAAAAGATAGTGTATGTAATATGGGCTGACCCATATGCATCTTAGCACCTAAAGAAGATGTTACAATAAAGATTTAAATGTCAAATTTCCCAAGCAGCCGACCTCCTAAGTGGCAGACTTTTTCAAGAAGGCCAACTCCTTTTGTTTAAAAAAAGAATAAAATTTGGGCCAACTTCATGGAGACTGTATGACCGACCTCCCTGAATTGAAGCGCAAAAGAACAATATTAATATGCTTGTATGATTTTATTTATGAGGGGCGTTCTGCTTAAGGGCAGTGATTAGATTTATAAAGCAGTGATTTATTTGTCAAGGGCAGCGATCAGATTTGTCAAGGCAGGAACTAAGATAAGGATTATTCTTGAAGGCAGCGATTACTTTTGAAAGAGGTGTTATTCCTTGTAGAGATATAACTTTTGGTAAGAGACATATCTATTGTGAGAATATATAAGGTGACATTTGTGATTTCAAAGCAAGCATCCAATGATATCTTTCTGAGTATAAAGAAAAGGAAGAGCAGAAGTATGAAGTGTGAATCAGATTTGTATTGAAAATAATTGTGTTAATGTATGAAGACATGTGCTAGTGAGCTAAATTGATTTCAGATTTGTGAAGGATAATTTATGTGTATGAACCTGGTTTGAAAAGGAAAGGCTTACATCATACAAAATCAAAAATAGTGATCAGATTTGAGAAAAAGAGATATTGTGTGGGATGCAATCAGATTTGAAAAGAAGGTTGTTATGTGATTGTGGATCAGATTTGAGTATGCAGCAGATTTATAGTTGGATCAGATTTGAGTATGCAGCAGATTTATAGTTGGATCAGATTTGTGTTTTGGTGAAGAAGTTTATTATATCAGCATTGAAGAATTGAAAGGGTTGAAGCCTATCAAATAGAGGTTGGAGCCTTTTGCTGAGTTGGAGCTCAGTTTGTATAGAGATTGGAGACTTTGATAGTAGGTTGGATTCTACAAGAAGAAGATTAATCTATAATATATAAGCAATATTGTGCCATGATTTTTCTCCCGAAAGGGTTTCCATGTAAATTGTGTGTTCTCATTGTGTTCCTAATTGCTAGATCTTACTTGAATGTTCTTATTGTGACTGGTTAAGTTTTGAGTAGTTAAAAGACTGTTAGTTACTGATTCACCTCCACCCCCTCTGCCGCCACCGCCCCCTTCCCCTTACCCCGCCTCCCTCCTCAATATCACCGTGTGCTCAACAAAAACCATGTACTGCATAAATACTTTATCATGTTCTTGCTATAAAGAGAAAACAGTCAAAAGAGAGAAGAAGGGACTTCATGAGCGAAGGACCCCATGAAGATTTTATCTCATTCTTGTTTTGAGTTGCAAAGGTTGCTGTGAAGGCTTTATATTGTTTTAGTTTTGAGCGGAAAACAGCTCACAGAGAGAGAGAGAGAGAGAGAGAGAGTCTGGGGAAACATCAAAATGCAAAATTTAATACATACTCCATGTATTGCATAAAACACAAATACTTGGGTTTTTTCCGCAAACAAATTGAGGAATTTATCATTTCAGGAGAAAATAGCTTTAGATGGTGATCACAAGTTAATGTGAAATTGAATGGTAAACATGTGCACATTATAGACTAAAAATTGGACCATAAACTTAACTAATTAAAACACTCTTCAAGTTTTTGAGAAGATATGAACTATCTATATATCTGGATTTTATGTAAAAAAGTGCATACAATTTTTGACTTTTTAAAAAAAAGTGATGATTATTCATATTCAAAATAATTAACTTCATGGGCATCATGATAAACAAAAAATGATCTGAGTAATTTTGTCAATGTAAAGGGAAGATTAGTATTACATAAAGTAATTGCAAAAAGCAGTAACCATGCATGGTAAGTTCCAAAAATAATCCTTAGACAGAACCAAGCCGATACATATGTACCCAGCATGGAGAATGTTTATAACTGTGTTTTTGTGGCTTGGTGCGGGGGAGGTGACAGAATAGAAATAAGTTTCATTTACCTTCTATTTATTAGCTGCTATTGATTTCTGCTTGACAGGAGGATGAGTTGAGTAGGAACATTACTATTTCTTTGAATTCTAATTATTGGTACTCCATAATCATTGAAACTTATGGCTTGTGTATGACATGCATAACTGCTGCTTGTTTATGCGGACAGGTATAAAGCTAGCAGTTGTTTAATTTGCATTGCACTTCAACTATACTTTTGTTTATCATTTGGGTTTGATTCTGTTTCTGCAGTCAACTGCTCCACCAAACATGATGGACATGAGAGGGCCTGGCACAAACCTGGGAACCAACGTTGGCCTTGGAATGGGCATGGGCATCGGTGTTCCATCTCATCCTCGTGGTCCTGCTCCACCTCAGCCATGATAGTTGATTATCAGAATTTGCAATAGACCTTTGCCATTTTGAAAGGTTACAATTGCCAAAATACACCCTCACATCAAGCATTGTTTGCCTACTAGTTTAATTTTGTAGGTTACCACAATAGAAATTCTTCTTCTGTAGGTTATTGTCTGGTGATATAAGATTTGGTACCGGTATTCTTTATCAGGTATGAGCCAGAATTCTTGAAGTAGTGACTCAGATAAGAGAGCAGAGGTAGACCATTTTGTAAACGTAGGAGAAATTTCTTATTTCTGTTGCAGTACCATATGTATTGCTCATTACGATTTTCATGTATAAATTTATTAATGTGAGGGTGAGCTTCATTCAAAATAGTTAATTCTTAATTGCAGGGAGAAATTTTGTAAATTAATGAATGGGAAAATTTCCATTTTATCGTTGCTTTCAAATGTATCAAACAAATACTTTATCTTTTCATGCAATAGAATAAGTATTTTACTAGTTAAAGTTGAATACCAGGTTAAGAGAAGTAATTTTGTATGATTCTTTCTATGTCTTTGAATGTAAATCAGGAAAGTAAAATGGTGTTTTGAAGAAGAATGGATTGATGTGTTTTATAGCAGGAGAATGATTACCAGTACAGAGTGATCTTTCAATAACAGATACACAATATTGTGTTAGATAACTAAATTAGTTTTCATATTTGCCACTTAAAGCAAACTTTAGAGGAGAAAACATTCCATCCAATGTTTGGTTGCTGAACTGAAATTGAAATATGTGTTTTACATTTGAGCTGCACAATTAGATATAATTGAGAACCATTATCTCTAACCTAATTTTTCTTGTTGATTTTCTTCTTAGTAATGATCTAATTTAAGTCAAAGATGTGATGTCTAACAGTTTGCAGTAGGCTTAAATATAAATTCTTCGACTCTAGGGAAATTTGCTATTCCTTGAATTATCATAGCAATTTGCTTGAATCTCCCTCCGATCTAACCCCCTTAAGGTCCAATCTACAAAAAAATGAATGCAAGCAACTGACAATGAATTTTTAGATTAATCTTGCAAATTATTTTTTATGGGTTTGTACTAGTTACTGCTTGTTTTTGTTTCCCTGGCTTGTATAATTTTGTTTTGAATGCTGGAAAATTTATTTATGACATGCTTAATCTACCATGTAAGAGTAATGCATCAATCCGTATGTTTGAATCTCTGGATGGAATGCTGTAGTTTCATATCACATATTCAAGGTCTCATCTTATTATCCTAAGTATAGAATTGTATGGTCATTTCCCAAATATTTCTTTTAAGCGTAGTGGATTCTTTTACATTGATTGTGTTCAAAACTTGCTTTATATATATACCTCTTAAAAAGCAACTACCAACTACCAATTTGGAGAAATTAAAATGCGTTTGGTAATGTGCTATCTTTGATAAGAAGAGAATTTAGATCAGCAAAGACTTCATGTTGCTTTATTTCGTTTTTTTATTATATAAGTAAAACAGGCTTTGAAGGGTTTCGGGACTCTATACAACACATAACAACCAGCACAAAAGGCAAACTACGAAACTGCAATAGGTTGCTACACAACAATTAAATGGGACTTAAAACCCAAAAACAATGAAACATCACCAAAAAATTAGCTGACCCACACCACAAGATAGACCACTGAAAACATGTAGCCCAGGAACAACAGACAACCAAGACTTGTACAAAAGCTTTATTTCGTTGTATACCTATTGTTATCTAGCTTTAAAAGATAATATTTTGGCTATTGACCAGTTGTTGTAAGAGAGAACTGCACTTTTTCTACAGGTTTATGCATTTATTTAGGATTTCATCATATTACTACATTTTTTTGATGTAAACCTTCCGGTAGACAAAAACCAATGTTTTTCGCGTGAAAGGAGCCAAGAGAAAAAATAAAGAGGTGGTGTAATATAACTTACAGCGAAGGTAGAGGAGGCAGGAGTGGGTATTATAACTATGGTTAGAACATATGTTTTGAAGAGATCTTGTTTTATCTATTATAAGCTTTCTCATATTTTTATAAATACATTAAAAAATTAGTGTTGTAAATATGAATTTGAAATTGTAAAATGTAAAAAAAATGAATTTTTGTTAGAAGTGAAGGTAGACAACTATAAAATAAAATGTCTGGTATTTGTTGTGTGCTGGATGTTTTTTGTTCTATAGAGTTTTGGGGTCTTTTCAAAACTTGTTTTGTTGCAGCTTGGTTGTAGTTTGGCTGTGTAAAGGGTTTTGGGGTTCCTTTCAAAAAAAAAATCAAGTAAAAACTATAAAATGGAAATATGATTTTAACTATAAGTTTTTTTCGATTAAAAATTATAAAATGAAAATGTAATTAATTATATATTTTTCTTAAATAATACTTAATCAAATGGAAATTATAATAAAATAAATTGGCAACTCAAAGAAATATGGAATAGAAGAACTAAACACATAATGTGTGTTTGTATAGAGAAACTTGAGGGAAAAACTCTATTGAAAAGAAAGACTAAGTGTCATGTCCCTTTTTAGAGAGGCTTGACAATTAATTAAATGTGTTTTCTAATACCATAACTAATATATATTTAAAAATAAATAAATGAAAAATGATTAAACTGAACTTTAAATTTTGAAATAAGTCATCAATTTTGGGACTAGTGTCTATGGGCAATGGTATATACATATATAGTCTTGTAGGTTTGGTGTGAGGAATTTTTGAGTAGGTTAACTAGGATGAAAACCTCAATTACCTTAGTATTTTAGAACAAAATTCTTGATGTGGTTTGATAAACTTTGTTATTCAAAATTGTTTCTTTCTTATTGTAGCTTACAATGTTATCCTAATTGTGCCTAACCTATAGATGGCCGCCAATCTTTGGGGGATTGCATCAATACTATATCAAATAGCAAGTTATTCATGTGTATCACAAGGGGTGCACAACTTGCTAGATTTGAGGGACAATTGTACCCCTTCAACCATAAAGACATACTATTTGGAGTCTTGCATGCACCCTTCTAGGAGTGGTGATTTATGTTGAGAGCCAATCAAATCATACCATAGGATATGCAAATTTTATCAATCAATTCTAACCTTGATTAGGCGGTACACCTCTCTTTATGTAGACCATATAGGCTAGGATAGCCATGCTAGTCCTACATTGCCACAAGACATTATATTAGTATCTCTTATCAATTGTTGGAGAGATTTTGTAAGGGTTTCAGATCTATTTAGTCAATCTTAGTAGACTACACAAGTCACATGGTGTTTCCATGTTCATCTATACTTGTTGATTTCATGTTTTGCAAATAGTTGTACTAGGGGAAAGGATCTAGTAGTCATGCACCCTATCTTCGTGTCTCTCAAAATCTAACTTCTCAATGTTAGATAACTAAAAATTTAATACAATCTTCTTTGACTAGTTGACTACTTATAACTAAGGTTTCAAGTTGTCATGAGCAATTTTGATATCTTTACTATGTGTAATTGTACAAAGTATCCAAAAGACCACTTTTCTAACCCCCTACCCATCGAATTACCACCTTTGATCCTTGAATGCACTTGTGCCAATAGTGGAACAATTTCTCATGAAATTTTTTACCTATACAACTAATATGAATAAAAAAGAATTATAAAGTACACATCCTAATATTAATAACTAAATACAAATAAACAACTTTTATTTACTAATTATCTTAAAACTATAATATATTATATATTAATTTGTATGTTTTACATTTACAAGTTAATAGTAAACTACAAACGAATAAATAAAATAAACCTAACCCTAATATTTATTTCTAGCAATCATACTTGGAGAGAGAATCAATATTAGAGGTTTTTATTATAGTTTGTGACACGGATTTGCATGCATATGAACCATAAGGTTCATTTCTAGTCAAATGAATGTAATCAGATTTGTAGCAATAGTCAACATTGGTGCCATCTTATTCATTACACTTAGATCTATTGTTTTAATTGCATTGTGGGGTTGCATCTCAATTTGTGATTCCATTTGTGATTTGAATCAGTTTAAAAAAAAGTAGTTTATTGTTTTTAGTTATTTTCTTCCTTAAAATAGTAAAGTATAAAAGGGAGCACATAACATCAAGTTTGTATTATCTTTACAAATAGAGGTTATATACAATATTTTTTTCGTTTATCTTCAATTCTTTAGCACCTGCATAAACATAAAATTTTTACCTACTATGTATATTCTATTATTATTAATTTAAGATTTGTTTATATAGTATTTGTACTCGGTAAATGGAGTGTCTATTGGTTATCATATCCCAAAGCCCCACCTTGAAAAAACCAAGCATTAATAACATAGAATAATGTAGGTTGCAACTAACTTATTAATCTAGCTAATTTGGGTGTTTGGTTTGTTAGGTTTTAGGTGATTTTTTTTTTAACCACAAAATGTGTTTAGCTTAATGATAGTCATTTAAGATGTCATAAACATCTTGAAGGGCACACAATATAGTGAGAGGGGAGGGGGGACGACTGAATCGATATATTCTAATTTCAAACCACCTGTATTTGTTCATCTATGAATCCCTTGTCCTTGAGTTGGTTATTTACCATTTTTGACACCTTCCTCTTTATTTCAAGCTCTTTTAGCTCCATATACACTTTCAAGGATTTCTCCTCACATGTTTCATATATTTCTTGTGTAGGGTCCTTATGACTCTTCAATAATATACCAACATAACCATCTACTTCATTTTAATTAAACTCATAACCAAGTGGTTGAATCCAGACTGTTCTGGATTCCACAACTTCAATAATGCATTCATCAATTTTGACCAAAAATATGATATCATCTCAAAATTTGTCCACCATAGACTTCAGGATCCTCTCCCTTTCATGCATTCTCTTCTGAAATACTACAAAGAATGCAGTAAGTGCTTCATCTTGAGCTTTCATATCACCAGTGTTGTGTAGATGTTCAAAGATTTGATGAGATATAGGTTTCCTTCTATTCCATATAACATTGCTTCTTCTTGGAAGCTCCCTCAAAAAGTAAAACAACAAACAAACTACCAAAGAACCAAACTTGAAGGGTATTTCTTCTCTTTAGTTTGCTTCAAGTTGTCTAAGAGTTGTTGTCGAAGCAACTCACACAAATCATAGTCCTTTCCCTTTTCCACCACTTCATGGGCTACATGAATTGTTGTAGCTGACAAAGAATTATCTATGTTGGTGTAGTATATCTTATATCCTATGACCATAGTTGCATACCTTACTGTGGGATTCCATATAGTGTTCATAGTGAGAGCCTTTTGATCAAATGTAGCTCCAGTCAATTCTATCATATCCTTTTTCTTTACAGATTTCAATATAGGTATAGGTCTGGTGTCACAAAGTCTAGTAATCTTCCTTATAACTTCCTTAGATATCAAACCAGACATGTCAATCCATATGAATTTGTCATGCACTCTACTCAATGCCATTCTCACATACTTAATTTCATCATCATAAACGAAGCATGGAAACCATTGCTCAACATCTAGTTTCTTCTTCACTAGGTTTTTGTATTCAGGTTTGATGTTGAAATCATCTCCAATTAATTGATTTGTCCACAGGTTTGTAAATTTGTATGGTTATAATCTTCCATTTTCCCATGGATGTATGCTCTAATGTCCTCTATAGGCAAAACCTTGTATGGTATACTCAAAAGAGCTCTGAGCGGGTCATTCTCAAACACTTTCATGGGGCATTTCTTGAATTTCAGTTGGGGTTTCTCACTCACATTTACTAGAGTAGGTGTATCCATTTCTATTAAATTCAAATGCTTCAAAAAAACTCTATTACAGATTTGGACAATAGTAAATACCTTTTTCTTGCTCACCAGGATTTAGGGTTTGGATGCTCTGCTTCAATTCTCTCTTCTCACTCGAATTGCATAAAAGTGAATGAAATCAACAAAAAATATGTACATGTAACCCTTTGATTCTGCCTTAATTCTTATTACACATCAAATAATAAAGTTGGTAAAAACCTTTCTCTATGCAACAATAAACCCTAAGTCACTTCGCAATTGCATATTTTCTTCCAAAGTCTTCTCCAAAAGATTCATACTATCCATCTCCATCAATGACAAAGGGGGAGATTGTTGGAAATATGAGTAGCTTGTGTGTTGTCATTGATGTCAATAGTTCTAGTTTGTTGCATTGATGCCAACAAGTCTATAGAGAGATTGTTGGAAGTTTGTGATGATGCTTTGATTGGTTGCATTATGTTGTCATTAGTAGTATCACCGATGTTAATCTCTAATTTTTCTTTGATGAGCATGTGTTGGTGATGTTCAACCTATTGTGTGGTTGAGATGCTGTGAAGGTGTTCTAGGTGATGAGTTTGTGTTTTTGGTGCTTAGTTTCCAAGTGCTTTTGAGAAAATTTGAAGAAAAGAGAAAAGAGTGTGGTTGAGAGGTGTTCAGTATAACAAAGTGGTGTTTAGTGTTTTGCTCCATATTTCTTCATGGTTGAAGATATGCTTGTGCAGTTTGGATATATTTATTAAATATGTTAAGAGGTGTTATATCTAGAATTTTAGTTGTTGGATCGTTGTGTAGAGAAAGTTGTGTTCATCAGTATGTGAACTATGTCAGTAGTGTTGTCTAGGAGAAATGGTTTTGCTCCACATATATCCACAGTGTGGTTTTTGGTCTTACGAATTAGAGGGTGTGCTTATATTGCTCATATCTATCTTTTGTCTGAGTTGTTTGACTTTTAGTGCTCCACAAGGTTGGATTTAGGTGTTGTGTGTGGAAAGTTAATTGGTTTTGCAGGATGAATATGTTCTTCTGGTGTGTGATGTTGCATAGAACTTGTTAGATCTCAAGGTTTTGATGGAATATTCTAGATTGTGTTAAAGTGTTGTGTATGGTCCATGAGTTGTCTTCAGATCAATGAAAATGTGTACTTAACTTTTTAATGGTGTTAACACAGGTTCAACCAACCTTGAGTGTTTACACTAATTGTAGATATGATTCATTGTTTGTGGAAGTGTGGAATGGTGTGTATGAGTATATTTTGGTCTGAGTTAAGGTGTGTTGTGGTCCGCCTTCATTCCTTTCCACTATGGGAATGTTTTGGTACCAACCTAATTTGAATTTGCATGGTGGAGGTGCATAACCTTCCTTGTGAATTATTTTCAAGGTTGAAGATGGTATAAATAAGTGTTGAGTTGATGGAGAATCATGTAGAGAAGTGTGTGATGAAAAGTGCAAAGATGTGAAGTGTGAAAGTGTGAAATGCAGTGTGAGATTTAATGCCTAAGACTACTAGAAGCAGTGAGCAAAAGGTGTCTGCATTCTACAAAGAGAGTGTGAATGTTCTGGTGAAGCAATGGTGGATCTTTCTATTGCTTTGAGATGGATTTCACATTGTAACATTCTTCTTTCTAATCTGGTAGTGAGCTATTGATAGTGATCCGTTCTTTTCTTTTGGGCAGTGAGCCCTTCGATAGTGATCCTATTGTATTCGATGTTGCAATTAATTTATTTTGTGAGTTAATCCTCACTATGGTTTTTCCCTTCTTGGGTTTTCCATGTAAATTTGGTGTTCTCATGTGTTTGGATGTGTTTGTTGCACCAAAAGATCGACCTATCAATGCTTGATACAACCGCCAGAGTTAACGAATCCATGGGAGGAAATTAATTTATGTCACAAACCCAAGCATTGTGTTGCACAACACAAGGAGACCAAGGACACACACCTTGCAACAATCCCCCCAATACAAGCAATGTGTTCGAACTCATGACCTAGGCTCTGATACCAATTGTTGCATAGACAGTTGTCGTTGCACCAGAATACCAACATGTCAGTGCCCAATACAATCGCCAGAGTTAATGAATCCATGGGAGGCGGTTAAGCCATGTCATGAACCTGCGCACTGCATTGCACAACACAATGAGACCAAGGGCACACACCTTGCAACAGTGTTTGCATTATTGTTTCTCATGTTTACATTCTTCTAATGTATTGTAAGGGTTTAATGGTTGTTAAGGGTTTAAGGACTAATGCTAATTTGAATGTTAATGAGAGTTTTGATGTTTGAATGTACAACCGATTCACCCCCCTCTTAGTTGTCTTGTGCATTCAATAGATCTATCTAAAGGTTTTGCTTAGTTTGGAATAAGAACTTTCATGTGTGTTTATTTTTGTTTGAGTTTCAAAATTGAGGCATTACATTTTGGTGACTTTGTTAATCCTCATTTCTCACTCCATTTTGTGTGTTTTTGGTTGCTTTCCACTCATTGGTTTTCACAAGTTATTAAACAAGTTTTAGGTACTAAGTTTTTACAAGTGCATTTGAGAGAAAAACAGACTACGCCGTTGCATTCAAAGCAACTAAGAAATGAATTTTGATATATAACAGTATTTTGTTGAGGAATTTTTTTGAGGTGCTTGCAAGGCTATTGAAAGGTACGTTCATACAAAATTATGTATAAATGTGCAAAAACTATATTGTACAGATGATGTCGTACAATTGTGTAGGGCTTATAAGATTTACGCAACACAATACAAGAGATATTTATGAATTTTTTGAAGGCATATACTCACACCTATAGAAGGATATGCATAGTACTAGGTACATACAAGTTTTGAAAAGTCTTACACTATACATATGAAATATATGAGTTATGTAAATATATAACATCAAATATATATACATGCACAAGGTAGAGCAACATACACATTATGTATATTCCATGGTAGGGTATGTGTACAATTTGTTCACATGTTCATATAGGTGTCAGGTAAATACACCTGCAAGTACCATGGGTGTATTCAATAAACCCACATATGAATTATTCCTTGTTTTCATTTATTAAGTTTGTTTGCATCTATTTTGAAGTTATTTCAAAATTCCTAAATTATTTTTAACTTTCCTTTGAATTCTACCATTTCAAAAATTCTTGAACTATTTTTAACTTTCCTTTGAAGTCAGTAGCATTTGAGGTCTTAGTAGCAACAAAGGCTTTTATTTGTGTTTAGGCTTAGCTGTCGATCACATTGGTAACTAGGAGCCTAATCAGAAGGTTAAGCATCCATGTCACATGGGTGTTTTAGCCCATGGTCTCCTTCAGCTCTATAGGGATTAAAACTAGCACATGATGCCTCAACCCCCATCCCTTCATCCAAGGTCACGTGAGTGACCAGGTGCCAACCTGTAGTGGCCTTAAGCCCTAAATTAACACCATTTAATTTTTTTTAAAGCACATTCTAGTTAAATTGTTGTAACTTTTGCATTTTTAGTTAGATTTTCAAATTTTAATAGGCATTAGAAATTTGATTCGAAGACATGTTGTGGTGAAGGTAGAATTTCAAAGATTTCCTCCTACTTTTAGGTATTCTCATTCAAAGTCAAATTTTTATTTTGCAACTTTATTTATGCACAACTTTTATGTCTTTTTATAATTTTCAACGATTTTATAAAATTTATAAAAAGCCCAAAGAATATAATTTATCTATTTTTTTGTAGGATTAAGTTCTTTTTTATCTTTGACTAACTTTTTGTGTGCATGTATTTTTGTGTTTCCAAGGATTCTATCTTAAAAACTACTAACATAAGTGGTTTTATAGGACGCTTGCTGAAGACTTTGATTATAGACCTTATATTTTTGTGTGCTTTGTGCTTTTTATTTGTTCTCACATTACAATTGCGTTAAAATTCACATTCACACTTCAATTCAGGTTAATAATTTATGAGTGTCTTTTAAACCCTAAGCACACTTACATATTCTCTCCTCTCGCACCCTAAGGTGATCTTGAGGATTAGAAATAAGTTTTGCCTTTTTTTAAAAAAAATGAGGGAGGTCTGCTTGGGGTTTTCATCACCCCAAGGGATGACCTCAACTAAGTGTTCTAGTCAAGTATAAATAGTGAGGGGTGAATTGAAAGACGTGCCTTTTGGAAGTTGTGATTTCATCATTTGGGCTAAGCCCCCAAGAATTTATACCTTGGGGAAGTGAAGGAGAAGGGTGGATTACCATCTTCTTCCAGATTTTCAACTTTCTTACACTTCCAAATTCACGGATTATGCCACATACCCTTATGGTATTTAGAGGATTCCCTCTAGATAAGCCTTGTATAACCTAGTTTAAGACCTTTCGACCATTGCTTATTATGGTGCAAGGTACAATATTATATATGAAGATACTCACCTTGTACCTTATGTTGGTATGTGGTGACTAATCATGCTATACTATACACTCTTGTATCCTCGTCGAGAAACTTTTTTCTCCTATTTTTTCACTTCATCAGCGACAAGATAAAAATGGCTTTGTAAAACCCTAATTCTAGAAGCTTCTAAAAATCTTGTTATAAGCGATGGGATGAGAGTTGTAGTATGGCATTATTTGCGAGATTGTAATATGTTTTGCATTAGATAATAAAATCATTGGATGGCTACGGTTTTGTGGATGTAGCCCATATTGGGTGAACCACGTTAAATTCTTTGTGTTGTCTTGTTGTTGCTAAAAAAATTTTGTGTGTTTTAACATCTCTATTTTATTGATCAAATTTGCATTTAATTGTTAGATATTTGCCTTTCTAACCCTAACACCTTCTTGAATATAGGTAGAAACTCTTTGGAGAGTGATCCCACAAAACTGGTTTACAATTACATTGCTGAAGGAAAATTGCAAAAATGCTATCAAAAACAAAAAAATGGGTTTTTAGGGGTTCGCTCAAAGGGGGGTGTTTGAGCAAACCCCAAAAAGGGGAGTTTTCTCAAACCCCCTTCGAGTGAACCCATTTTTGAAGATAGGCTCGAGTGAACCCCTTTTGGCAGGGTTTCTCTTATGAAATAAAGGAAAATGGCAGAAAAAAGGGGGGTTCGCTCGAACCCCCCTTCTAGCGAACACCACTTATTTTCCCTTATCCCTCTCTTCCACCATTTTTTGCAAAAAATTTCCTTTCAAAGCTCGGCTTGAAGATGAAAATGGAGGCAACATCATAGACCCAACTGGATGATGGAGTCCTCAAAACGAGCTATCCATTGAAAATAATTTTAATATATTTTGGTTTTATTATGTATTTTTTTTTAGTTTAATTAAACATAGTTTTATCATCAAAATTCAAGCTCTATATTCTGCACATGTGGAAAAATAGTAGATTATCAAAAGAAAAATTCAATATCTATGCACTAGATATTGATGTCCCTAATTCAACAAAAAAATTAATTGAATTTCAATACATACAAAAAAAGTTGTGTTAGCAAATAACCTATGTCTAAATTGTAACTGGTTTGACTTCAAAGCTTAATTAAGAAAAAAATATTCAATTATGCACTAGATATCGTAGTTAGGAATCTAAATTCAAAATAATCAAAATTTTATCCTTCATAGAAAAAAGTTGTGTTAGCAAGTACACACCACTCTTTAAAAATAGTGGTTATTGTTAAAAACTAGTTTTCAAAGGATATGAAAAAAGAGATGCAATCTGATTCCAAAAATTAAAAATATATATATTTAGAATCTACAGACAAAACCTCACAAATCACTAGTTTGCATCATCTTCAACTTCCTCACGGTTTAGTTGCTATAGGTGATTGGAAGTGAAGATTTAGTTTTAAAAAATTAGTTTAATGTCCAGTTTGGCCAAAATTTGTAAACCAATATCATGGGATCACCTTGGACAAGGTATTCAAAAACCTTCAAAAAAGGGAAGATGTGAACCCTTGTGCCAACAAACTCCTACGTACCGACTCTTAAAAGAGAGTTTTCTCACACCAATATTACGGTATTAATAGATTAAATTATATGGCAGGACCACACTAAGTTAACACTCCTTTTATTGAATAAATTTAGGCTTGTTATTATGTCTTCTTGTTTGAGTGTTTTTATATACCAAAGTCATTTTTTATAAACCTTTACTACCAAGTTTGAGTTAAGTCTGGTTTGAAATCCTTTTGTTTGTTTGAAATAATTTTCCAGATTGATATCCTTTTAAAACATAAAATATTGAAGCCAAACCTAGGGTAATCATTTACCTTCCAAATCAACCCAACATCCCCCACACTACAATATATTTTCCTTTTCCCATTTATCTATTTTGACCATACCCTTAGTCCTTAATACATTATCCATATTTTAAAATGTCTTATTATCCAATCATCTGTAATTCACCTTTGAGTGCAAGGTACACATTTATTTGTCACTCATTGTCCACTTGATCATAACTTAGTCATCCTTCAAGTCACATTGTGCATATTTGAAAACATTATGATATCCTTAATCATATTCCATCATTATCATATTGTATCCACCCTCCTTATAGTCCACATTTGATCATCATCTAAATCAAATCCTTGGTCATCATTGTGTAATTTCATAAAATTGCACCCCTTGCAATTTCACATACATTCGTGTATCCACTTTAGTGTCCACTCCCCTAAAACTTGTGTAGGCTCATTTTATCCCTTGCATCAACCTCTTTCCTTTCTTAGGATGCTCATGACCCCTTTTCAACAGCTACCTTTATGCGCCAACTTTGCATCAAATCTTGTGCTTTTCTTATTTTTGTCATTTCGTCACATGATGTTTTTGGACACTAGCATGTCGTGCGTACATCCACACACTGTGCTAATGTCTTGTGACGTTTCAACATTCAAACGACCATTTTTTAGCATGTTTTCCACTTGTCAGCAAGTTTTGACAGTAGTAACGGATCGGGACGCCTTGTAACTGCTCAAGAAGCTTCGTTTCCCTTCTCTCCTCTCTGTAAAAGTTATCCTTTCAATCTATTTATCCTTCTTGGGTTCTACCTTGAACTCTCCTCTCCTTTCTCACTCTCTCAAGCTTGCATAGCTTCCTCTATATCTTTCAACAACACTTTCAATCTCTCTTGGCAACTCTCTTTGCAACATTCTCAAGCTCTTACAGTGCTCTTTGCAGCTCATTTGGCTCTTGAATCCCTCTCTTTCATCCTTGCTCTCATTGGATTCCTTAAGCCTTGTAGGTGATATTGATGCAGAGGAAGGACATTCATGTTGACAACACACCCAAAAGAAAAGGTATTCTTGCTTGTTCTCTATAGATGTTTCTATGTGCAACTTCCTAGCTCCTAGCATGGAATTTCCTTAGATACTTTGATTCAAAACACTTGAGACAGTTACATACAAGGTAGACTTGTCCAAGGACTTAAAATAACTAAGAACAACTTAAAATGTGATGGTACACAATGCAACCAATCTTGTATTGCTCAACCTAGGTGAGATGATTTTGATGAAATAAGGAAAACCATTAGGGAGTGTTCAAATCCTCAACACAGACTTGGAGGCTTCCCTCCAACATTCTAAATGTGATTCTAATAAGTATTCAATGCCCAGACTCAAGGGTAGATCCTATCATGCTTGAAAACCAACACATTTCTTATGACTGTATAACTAGACCTCTTGGGATAGTCCCAATGTGACTTGTATAAGCCTACAAGAATGTTACAAAAACCCTTTGTACAGGTCTATGAGACCTCTCACTTCACTCCCATAATGCTTCCAATGACAAACCAATAAGATTCAAGCCTCAAATTCATGAGTTATCTCTTCAATGCTATCACACAGTTTGATACATACACATATCAAACTAACTGTCACTATAAATCGCATGCAAGCTTCTTCATGGGACCCTTCAAGCTTGAGAAAAGGTAAAATACATGCATGTAGAACTCTCCACCCATTTTTATGATTTTACAATGGTGGAGGGTTGAGTTACTACATTATTTTAGCTCACTAGTTACTCTAGGTAGGGTTTTACAGTCTTCAATAAAAACACAATAACTTTCAAAATACACAATGAAAATTGATGCTAAAAAAGGAAAAATAAAGTATATTCACATAGAAACACTATCCAATCAATTTCAAATCAATACATGAGCTGTACAGGCCGTACCAAATGACAGAAAAGAGTTGCAACGTTGGAAAATAGGAAAAATCTTGCTTTCTTTTAGTAAAACTTCAAACATCAACTTGATCTCTCCTTTTTTTGACCTTGGAGAGTGTATACATCCATTACCAATCATTTTTCAACTGATTATAACATTTCTTTCTTTCTTTGTAACGGTTTCTTGAATTTTTAACAACTTACCAAAAATTGCATGACAACTTTTAGCAACATTACCAAATTTCTAACCAACGACCCTTAACACTTCAAAACTGAATCAACATGATCCAAAATATCCATAAAGGAATTTATTATACACCAAAACACACCCATAGCCCAAAAACCAAAAATGACATAAAGACTTGCTTATGAGGTCCTGGTGACCCTGCACCATACACCCAAGGGGAAGAAAACTCAAGTCCCACTTGAGTGCAGGTTTGCAACGGTATATCCATGTTTGATAATATCATACTCAAACATCCAAATAGCATCTTACATAGGAAGACCCCTCCATTTGACCAAATACTGAAGATATGTTGTGTTGCTTGTCTTCTTGAGTTCCTTGGTATCAAGAATGCACTCCAACTCTAAAGGTTTAGTAGGAGGAAGGTCTTGGATCCATTCTTCATCTTCAACTGCCTTTAGCAATCTCTCTAGCCTCTTCTCTTCAAAATCTCTTTCTTATTCTCGTTCTTCTTCACCCACTTATTCTTCTTCTTCCTAGTCACTCAAATCTCTTGTGAGCACTCCTCTTCTCTGGTTGGTCTCAACTGATGTGAGTCTTGCATCAAGACTATCCTTAATGGCTCTCAATTATGGGGCAAGAGCATCTTTCACCTCTCTAATTATCCTTTCCACATTCAACTTAGGATCCATCTTGGTTTGACTTCAAATCAGCTTATTTATACCCTCTTACTAATTTTACCTGCTCTGATACCAATTTGATGCAGAGGAAGGATATTCATGTTGAAAACACACCCAAAATGCAAGGTATTCTTGCTTGTTCTCCATAGATGTTTCTATGTGAACCTTCCTAGCTCCTAGCATGGAATTTATTTAGAGAATTTGATTCAACACACTTGAGATAGTACACATGCAAGGAAAAATTGTCCAAGGACTTAAAAGAACTAAGAACAACTTAAAATGTGATGGTACACAATGCAACCAATCTTGAGACTTACAATCTTGTATTGCTCAACCTAGGTGAGATGATTGCAGTGAACTAAGGTAGACCATTAGGGAGTGTTCAAATCCTCAACACTGACTTGGAGACTTCCCCCCAACATTCTAAATGTGATTCCACTAAGTATTCAATGCATAGACTCAAGGGTAGATCCTATCATGCTTGGAAACCAACATGTTTCTTATGATTGTGTAACTAGACCTCTTGGGACAGTCATAATGTGACTTTTATAAGCCTAAAATAATGTTACAAAAACCCTTTGTATAGGTCTATGAGACCTCTCACTGCACTCCCATAATGTTGCCAAAGACAAACCAATAAGATTCAATCCTCAAATTCATGAGTTATCTCTTCAATGTTGTCACACAGTTTGATACATACACATATCAAACTGACCGCCACTCTAAAGCACATACAAGATTCTTCATGGGACCCTACAATCTTGAGACAAGGTAAAATACATGCATGCAAACCTCTCCACCCATTTTGATGATTTTACAATGGTTCCAAAATACCACAAACTTGTAACCAAATGGGTTCAATAAAAGAACTAAATAATCCCAAGTAACACCAAATAGAACCCTAACCTTGAGCACATTCAAGTATAGCCACAACTAGTGACCCCAAACATACAAATATGCAATAAAACACTGAGGTAATCAACTTATTCCAAGCATGCCTAATGTTTTCATTTATAGCCCAAAAACCAAAAATGACATAAAGACTTGCTTATGAGGTCCTGGTGACCCTACACTAGATATCTCTTTTATCTTGTGCTTGTGAGCATCTTGGTATTTATCACATCCTTGTGCTACAGGTTCTCCTCCTTGAGCACGGATTTATTTTATCACTCTTTCACTCATTTCATTTCTTCTTATTGTCTCTATCTATCTATTTGGTTATTCGTGGAGGTGGGAACACAAAAATAGGGTTTGACGGAGGCAAACCGCTATACAAGCCCAACATTTTCTCTCGATCTTACATATGCAGGTATTGAAGATATTCACATGTTGGAGGCTTCATTACTTGGGTTGTTGTGATAAGTCTCTATTTTTTATCCTCTTTATTCTTATCATCTACTTCACTGTATTTCAATTCTATTATATTTTGTTACTTTCTCACGTTCTAATATTTTCATAGTAGTCAAAATAGTAGTAGTCACCTTGTTGTTTTCTATGGAATTCTTGATTTATAATCCATACAAGACACCAACGCGCCTCTAGGACTCCAATGTGCTACACTCTCATCTTTGTTCTATGTTGCATCCTTTGACTGAGAACCCTCTAGTTTGTCCAGAAAATCTTTGTGACCTGCTCTTTTTGATTTTGAAACCCTAATGTTGTTCCTTGAGGTAGTTTAGGGTAGTTCGCCCCTTGGGATTCTCTTGAGAATAAAGAGATTCATGAGTAATGAATCCCCCTTCTCTAAATTTTGGTGAACTCGGCGTGAATCACAAAACTAGAAATTTATTTACCCCAACTTGGTGGGATCATCGATACTCAAAATTTAGAACCGTTTACACGATTGGAAAGGTCTCCAAGAGGGATAATTCAATCCCTAAAATATTGTTCCTTTGACATAAAAAAAAATTAGGGACTGATGCAAGTTTCGACCCCAAATTTTTCTATGAAGACCTCTCAAAATGCAAATTACTAAAACCTAGAAAATACCAAAAAATGGAAAATTTGAATTTTTGATTTTTCTCAGTTCTGTCACCCCTAGATTGCTTCAGATAGGCCTACATGTTTGTATTTCTATTTCAAAATGTATTTTCTATCTTTCTTTCTTAAACCTTCCGATAACATCATCCAAACTTGCTATCAAAGATGATTATTCTTCTACATTATGGGGTAATGTGAGCAACAATTTTAATGTCCTTGATGTTGATCCTCCCCCTTTTGAGGAAGATGATCACACCTCTATTAAAGTGGCTAATGTTGGCAGTCCTATGAAGAAGGATAATGGCGATCCCGTAGAGGAGAATAATCCTTATTACTATAATAATACTCTCTATGTAGATCCTCCTTCTTCTCAAGGTTTGCAAACACATTATGGCCCTGGCTTTAAACTCGTCTCTAAATATGGCTATGGGCGTAAAGGTTGTGGGCATAATAAACAAGGAATTCAAATCCCTATATAATGTGTACCTCGTAAGCATAGTTTGGGGCTTGGTTGCTCGAATGAACAATCTAAACAAAAGCCATGATTGAATGACATGAATTCTACTCAACCTCATTCTCTTGGATTGATTTATCCTCCTTTGTGTCCTATCTTTGTGTCTTCTTCTTGTGAGAAGAAATTTTTTTTCTCCACAAGAGAAAGGGTTGCTTCCTACTCTTCATCCTTTATCTGAGCAAGAGCATATTTTGTTGAGGCTTCTCAAATCCCACTTAATTACTCTTCCTCCTAAGAAATCTCGTAAGCATGATAAAGCAAAGAATTATTTTTGTGCATACCATCAAGTGCTTGGCTATTCCACTAGTGAATGTAAGGCCTTGAAGGATAAAATACAACTTCATGATTCTAGTGCCATAACTCATCTATTTGATGATGCACCTACTTCTTCTTCTCATGAAAAGCAATATTGAGGTCTACCTCTATCATTTCCATTCTAAGCATTTTCTCATAAGGTTCTTACACCTCCCTTCTATTGTGTTGTTGCCCGTCATGTGGTATTTGTAGCTTTAATTGCTCATTTACATTCATGATCGTACACTATTGTGTGTGACCATACTTTCTCTATGGCAACAACACAATAGTATCTTGCATGGCTCTCCTCCCCTATGTGCTAGGGGCAGTAATGGTTGCTTCTGGAAATGTGTGTCATTCTTAAGGACCCTCTCTCTTATCTCATGTCTTTCGATTAAAGTGTACCTTGAGTGGACCCCTCTCCTTTTGGACAGTTCCCAAGGAACCCCCTTTGAAATATTTTCTCTTGAATGAATTATATGGTGTCTAGCTTGGGGGCAGCCCGACTAGATCTATCTTTTCATATTGTGCATCCCTTGAGTGGACCCCTTTTCTTTTGAAGGGTTCCCAAGGGACCTCTTTGAAGGCTTTCAAATTTTTGAATGTTTGTGTGTCTATCTATCTGCCTACATAGATTTTTCAAACCTAACATGTTCTATCTGTGGATTGGCATGTTGCTTTCTACGTGCACCTATGAAGCTTCTTTCAAGACTCGGAAAATCCTCTCACATTGGGCTTCCTTCAGGAGAGAGTACCTGGTGCACCCTATTTTCAAGTCTAAGGACCTATAAAGCACTTGCATACTATGGGATATTTTTGTTTAAATCTATAGGATAGAATACCTATAGAGCCTTTTTCTCACCTTTTGTAGGTTTGTGGATCTCTAGTGCATTTGTTCAACATCTCCACAGGAGAGAGTACTGTGGAGCCATCTCTCTTGGAATTTTCATTCCTTTATCTCTCTTAAGTTCCCTTCTCTTTTCTCATCTCAATTGTGTATACCGGATTGAATATCTACATCCTCTTCATCCTGAGTGTATTATCTTTCTCTTTTCGACATTGGTTGCTTCCCTATCTTTTGTATGTATTCTTCTCTTGAAGCAATCAATACTTACCTCCTCTTCATTTAACAATTTTTCTATGTGTTATTTCTTTATTTGGGGATGACGCATAGTACTGAGACAACCTATTACATCGAGGTCTCTTTCACTTTTTTGACTCAAATCCTTTAGTTTGTTATGTGCCTATGTGTATGTGTTTTTATATGTTCTAACCCCATGATGTAATGGCTTTTTATGTTCTTACAGTATTGTTTGTTCAGGTCTTTCTTGTCTAATGTGTTTGTTTTGTAGCTCTTCAACCTGGGGGCATGCTTCCTTGGTTCAAAGAATTATTTTCTTCCTCTACAGTATCCTTTTGGCATTATGATGTTATTTATGTTTAGTAGTTTTCCTTTAGAGTCCATATTAGTGTAGATCCATATGCCCACTAAAGTGGGGACAAAATGTAATGTCATAAAATTACACTCCTTGCAATTTCACATATATTCTTGTATCTGCATTAGTGTCCAATCCCCTAGAACTTGTGTAGGCTCATTTTAGCCTATGCATCAACCTTTTTCCCTTCTCAAGATGCTCAGGACCCCTTTTTAGTAGTTACCTTCACACGTAGCTTTGCATCAAATCTTGTGCTTTTCTCATTTTTGTCATTTTGTAACATGATGTGTTTGGACACTATCATGTTGTGTGGACATCCACGTGCCACGCTAGCATCTTGTGACATTTCAACATTCAAACAACCATTTTTTAGCATATTTTCCACTTTTCAATAATTTTTGTTGGTGGTAATGGCTTGGGATGCCTTGTAACCACTTGGGAATCTTATTTTCCCTTCTCTCCTCTCTTTAAAATTTATCCTTTCAATCTATTTTTCCTTCTTGGGTTCTACCTTGAACTCTCCTCTCCTTTCTCTCTCTCTAGCTTGTAAAGCTCTCTCTATAGCTTTCAACAACACTTTCAAGATCTCTTGGTAACTCTCTTTGCAACATTATCAAGATATTATAGTGCTCTTTGCAGCTCGCTTACCTCTCGTATCCGTCTCTTTCATCCTTGCTCTCATTGGCTTCCTTAAGACCTACAGGTGATATCTCTTTTATCTTGTGCTTGCAAGCATCCTAGGATTTCTCTCATCTTTGTGATACGGGTTCTCCTCCTTGATCGGGGATTACTTTAATCACTCTTGCATTCATTTAATTTTTTCTTATTATCTCTATCTATCTATTTGGTTGTTCATGGAGGTAGGAACACCAAAATGGGGTTTTGACTAAGGCAAAACCTATACAACCCCAACATTTTCTCTCGATCTTACATATGCAGGTATTGAAGATTCATGTGTTGTAGGCTTCATTACTTGGGTTGTGAGAGGTTTCTATCTCTTATCCTCTTTAGTCTTATCATCTACTTCACTTTATTTCAATTATGTTATATTTTGTTACTTTCTCACATTTTAAGATTTTCCTAGCAGTTAGAATAGTAGTAGTCACCTTGTTGTTTTTTGTAACATTCTCAATTTTTGGTTTGTGTGAGACACCAACGCACCTCTAAGACTCCAACGTGCTATGTTATTGTCATTGTTCTATGTTGTTGTCCTTTGATTGAGAACCCGCTAGTCTATCCAGAAAATATTTGTGACCTACTCTTTCTAATATTGAAACTCTCACGCTGTTCCTTGAGGTAGTCTAGGGCAGTTCGCCCCTTGGGGTTCTATTGAGAACAAAGAGACTCATGAGTAGTGAATCCCCCTTCTCTACACATTGAAATTTATCACTTTTGAATATTTTAATCAAAATCACCACTTTAGTCAAACCTTTGGGACCTTTAATATGTTGATCATCCAAGATACTAAGAGGGGGGTGAATCAATATCTTCTTAAACTTATTGAACAAATACCATCCAATTAATCCAATGCATATGATAATTAAGATGAGAAAAATCATTAACTGAACATGAAGCACATAGCACAAGAACACCAAGATTTTTACGTGGAAAACCCAGAATGGGAAAAACCACGGTGAGGATTAACTCACAATATAGTATAACCGGTTATAAGATATTACAAAAGGGTGGCTCATTGCCAGGACTCACTGTCTAAAAAGGGGAGGCTCACTGCCTACAAAAGGTATAGTAACAAAATGGCCTACAACCAAACAATGAACTGATGTAAGTACACCTTAGAGTGCAAGTTCAATTCCTTTAAAGCTCAAGAAATTTGCATGCCAGCATATCATTGTTCACTCTTTTCACATCCACACTTAATCCACCAACACTCGCATACACAATATTTCTATACCTCTATCTCCAAAGACATCATGTATATATTATCTGATTTTCCCATAAGTAACAATTAGGTCAACTCCAAGTAAATACAAAACTTATCAAAATCAATTCAAATATTTGGCACACTACTACATGTCAGCATGGATTGCACAAACAAGATTTAATCTATTGCACCTTCAACCACTTATTAGGTCGGCCGGAGATAAACCTAATAACAAAAATGTAAATAACAAAATGATGGCGACAAAAAACACAAGCATTTGTATGCATGAGATCCTTTCCATGCATGCTTTCATCGACCAAAAACAATTTCCCAAGATTTGGAGTAACAACCATCACCGGAGGGGAAATCCAAATCAAACTACCAGAGGACAAATCTGCATTACCGGTTCAAAATATCGGATCAATATGACTTTGAGCCTTGCAATTGCAACTCATATATCATGGTGACATCAATGACAACAAAAACTATATCAAGAGATGTGTTCTTCATTCTTCAAACAATATCCCCCTTTGTCATTGATGGCAACATGTACCAAAAGAATTTATAGACTTCCTATGTACATAGTATACTCTATTTCTCTTTCCTCTCTCCCCCTTTGACATCAAGGACAAAGGGTGACCAAAAAAGTATGAACATAAATATGTACACATGGTCTAAAATGTACAACACGGAGAATAAAACTATTGAACTCCCCCCGAGGAGTTTAACCCAAACAATGTGAAAACCAAAAAATCTTTACCTGGAGGAGGGAGTACTTTGAATTTCCTAAAGATTCGCCTTGCTAAGCTGCTTTACCATTCTCCCAACTTTGTTTAGCATATATCAACATTTTGTTCAAAGACTCTAATGCAATAAAACTTTCTTTAACCTCATTCGAAGTATCTGAGGTCAGATTGATCTTATCCAATTTCTCAACATTAGCCAACGCATTGGCTACTAGAGTGTACTCCATCCTTACATTTTCACCAAGAAAACCAGTTTTTTTTATTATCCCTTCCTTATGCTTCTGTAACATGAAAAAAAATTGTCTATGTGCAAAGATGGCATTCCAAGTTGATTTGTCTCTATCCATGGATACATTGTAAGTACTAGTAATAGCTGTCAACTGGGACTCAATGGATTCCATGAGATCTTGTATCTTTGTGTGGCATCAGGCCACCTTATGCAATAGGAAAACATAGAATTTGCTTCAGATTCACAGGCCTGTATAGATTCAAGGCTCTTTTCTACATTGGTATGTGCCAAAGCACACTTATCATGGAGGATCAATAGCCTTTTCTCAATCAATTTCTCTTCAATTTTCTTTTTTTTTCTCACCAAGTCCAGTGGCATACTCCTTGAAGGAGTCCAATAGAAGTTTCAGGTTTTCAATTAGAGTGAGAGATGTGTCCACTAACGTATCAAGTGTGACATCCTGTAAAGCCTTAATGGCATCTTCGATAAGCTCAATTCCCTTCTAATGCATTTCTAGGATTTCTCTTCTACTGGATGCATGAGATACATCACCTAACACCATTTTATGCATAGGAGAAATCTTGTCCATATCCGCATAGCCTTGATTCATGGGAATTTGTAGGAGTTTCGAAGGAATTACCAGTTGAAATCTGATTTTCTTAGATAGCAGGCCCTTCAAGATATCATTACCGGAGGAGGATTTTTCGGTGGACTTTTGTGATTCCACAACCTACTGAGATCCTTCTTCATTCTTCCCAGCAATTTCACTTGATTCCTTATTTCTCTCTTCTTCCTCAGCTTTCTCTTCCTCTGCTCTCTTTTCTTCTATCTTTTCCTCTTCCTTTTCATCTTCTCTCCTCTCTTATTTTGCTTTATATATTTCCTCTTCATAGTGTACCAAAGGGGTGGCATCAAGAATCTCTACTTCAACATTTTCTTTAAACTGTCTTTCACTCTCTAGAGCCTCATTAGCAACATTAATTTTTGATAGAACATTTGTACTACTTGTTTCTAGAGGGATATCAAATTCTTTCATTTCCAGAGGTACGTTTTCATCACTAGTACCGAAAGGAGGATCTTCCTTAACTTTTGTAGAAGTTTCTTTTCTTGATTCAGGTGTCGTATCAAATGCACCAAGCATACCATACTTTTTTGTTGTACTTCTAATGGTATTTATTCTTTCCTTCCTTATCCTTTTGATTTCCTTCTTTTCTTTGGTCATCAAAGTATTAAATCTCTTCTTCATCTTAAACATGTTAGCACAAACCTTCTTCAAGGTTTCTAGATCACCCAAAGATAGAGAGGATGCAATTTCCTTATATGCCTTAGCTTTTACGTTCTCTTCCAACTCAACTGCCTTTTCTCTTCTCTTCATCAGAACTTCCCACAATTTTTTAGGTACATCATTCTTAACATTATCCCACTTAACTTCCAATATAATAGCATGTTTAATGATAGCCATTGTTATTGTTTTCTTATCTTCTTCACCTACTTGATTATAAACTTCTATTGTGGGTTTCACCATTACCATTAATAATTTTTCTAAACATGAAATCCAAAACATCAAAGCAACAATTATTGATTTTTTTTAAAGATAAAGCAATTGAGCAACACAAATTCACACATCCACACAAAGAATACCATATTTACGTGGAAACCCAAAATGGGAAAAACCATGGTAAAAAGAGTTGCTTGGAGCTACCATCTAAATCTAGCCTCACAGAATAATATAGTACTTACAATGATTTTGTAGGCACTAACCCACAGGAATTACAACCTTAAAGAGAGACACCAATCTCCTTAAATTTTGATTTGCAAACACCAACCCACAGGAGACACCAATCCCCTATATCATAGTCATTGAGCACCACCTCAGATTAAGAGACTTCAACATTGCAAAAGAATATAGATCTTGCCCCGAATCAACAATCAAACACACTCTCTAATGATATCTCAATTTCCCTCAACATCCTTGACTTCTCTTTTTTGCTTGCACATTATTTTTCATATCTTTTCATGCAGAATTACACATACTCATCTCATTTGAGTCACACACATTTTTTCATAAAAATGATTTACAATAATACCCATTCCAATATATTAACAATATATCATGTCAACCTAGAACCATTAAACACTATTCACAAATATCCATGTTCACCAAGGATAATTCTTACTACAAAATGATATGAAACATGTTCTCATCTCGATCCTAAATCACATATGTGCTTCCTTCAAAGGTCTTAAACTGGTCCTATTTTATCTTTACATGTTTCCTCTAGCTGACGTGTGCTTCCCTTCTCTAGCGCAAACACTCAGACATCAATCCCAATCAATCAACAGACACAAACCATACTTTGTTACTTCTAACTTTTTGTTTGTTGAAGCACAACCTCTAAAACTCTAGAATTTGATACATCATGAGTAACCTTATTTTAGTTCCAAATCGCAAGCCATAACATTCAACTGTGGTAGAATGCAGGACAATTTAATACAATGCATGTTATGCTTCTGAGCATCAAACCACAAAAACACTACTGCAAACACTTCTAGACTACCTCCAACAACTAGAATAGATACAAAATGATATTACAAACATACTGCAACATATATTCACAAGTTTTTTCCTCAATAATGATAACATTAACATTCTACAACTAATCACACAACTAGTCACAATACTTCTTGAATTCAAATGCTTAAACATGACATGACAGAAGTAATTACAATTAATTCTCATTGATTTGCTGACCCTTTAGCCAACATACCTCTATCACACATTTGACATCAATGGCAACATATGTTCAACAATCTCCCCCTTTGTCATTGATGTCAAACAAAAAAATGTTGCTAGCATATCAAACCAAACCTATCAAAAACTCCCCCTATGTAATACAATTGAAGTCTTGAGCATTTGAGCTACATAGAAGATATAGCATTTTGGGTTCCTTTCTCCCCCTATGACATCAATGGAAAACAGAAACAACTCATCTAAAAGATATAGCATTTAGGATTCCTTGCCTCCCTTTGACAATATCGTTCCGCAAGACCACCAAGATTGCTTGTGGCAGGGATTCAACACTCCCACTCACCCTATACTTCCTCTTGATTCAAGAGGATGGAGAAACCACTCACAACTTTTATCAGAGATACTAGAAAGTCTCCTTGGGAGGAGGTTTGTGAAAATGTCTGCAATTTGCTCCTTAGTCTCAATATACTCCAACTTCACCTATTTATCTGCAACTTTCTCAGAAAATGATACTTAGTTGCAATATATTTTGTCCTTGAATGCATCACCGAATTCTTGGAAATATTTATAGCACTAGTATTTACTAAAATATTTAATGTAATATTAATGGTCACTTTTGTTTTAATTATTCGTCAGTTAGCTTTAGTTCATTTTAGCAACTTCCTATTTTTTAGCTTTAGTTTTTGTCAATTAACGATTGTTTCTTTTAGAAACATCATCTTGTAATTTCTTTATAAGGAGCCTTTGTCTCCTTTTGTGAACCATGCAATTATGAATATCAATTATCTTTTCATGGTATCAAAGCTCTGGCTCAAACCTGAGTAGTCATGAAGAATTTTTAATAAATTTTGTGAAGCCGATTTTTTGAAAATTAGAGGGTTTTTAAGAAGATTTTTTTAGGGAATTTTTCTTGAAATAGTTCGAGGGTTTTTTTTCTGAGTAGTATTGTGAAGAGGAAAATTCAAAGTTTTCTTTATTTTGAAGAAAATTTTTGAAGCTGAAGTTGAATCGCGGATTTTCTTTTGAGAAAAATCGTGCATTTTTTTTGGCCAATTTTGAATGCGATTTGGAGAGATTTCATGGGTTTTGACCTATTTTTTTAGGCACCATTTTGTTTGAGATTCGCGTGAGGTTTTTTCTCCTTTTTGGCCCACGACTGTGCATGTTGTGCACGGGGTTTTCTAGTGTCTAGTTTTTTATCATGGATTTGTATTTCAACGCCTCTTGTGTTGGGAATTTTTAGAAATCGACTCCTTTTTAGAGAGCATGCACGTTTGCAGTTTCTGGGCACTAGTTTCCTTCTGTGACTATGTTTTTTTCTTCATTTTCTAATTTGCACGAGGGTTTGTGTCGTGATTTCTGATAGATTTTGTGGAGGTTTTTTTAGAAGAGATTTTGTTGTATTTTGGAGTTCGAGTTTTTTTACGATTAGCATTTTTAAGGTGGATTTCTAATCTGTTATGGAAGAAATGTTTTTAAGAGTTCTAGTTATGGGTTTTTTAATAAAAAAATTCTCCTTAAAAAAAATCTAATGGGTTTTCATAATTTTGACCCTTAAAAAATCATGTTTGGTTTTCTGATTTTTTTCCTAAAAAAATCATGGGAGGGTTTATAATTTTTTTCTAAAAAGAATTAAGGGTTTGCTCCTGTATGCCCTAGTTAGGGTTTTTGCAGTTCGAGAGGGCTCTCTAGTTTCTAGAAATGTTTTACCGTTTTTCCTTAAAAAAGATGTTATGTATGCTAATTTGTGTTTTAGATTTTGTGCCAACTACCTATTTGGTTTTTTTTTATTTTATCCTCAAAATTCATTTATGGGCTTTTATAATTTGCACAATTGTGTGGGATTCCTTTGTGGGTTTTTTTTTTTTTCCAAAAAATGATGATTTGTAATCTTGGGTTTGGTGATTTTTTTTGCAATTTGTTATAGGGCATCGTGCTCATTTACAAAAGTTTGGAGGATTGGTCAATTTTTCCTCAAAATCATGGTTTCAGTTTGTGCAGTTGTTTTTAGTGTCTCTGGCTACAAGGAGGGATATCTTTGTTACCCAAGATCAGGTCGGATGTTTTGTGATCAATTTTGGTCATTTGCAGAAGTTTTACGATTTCTAGGAGGCTTGGTGGCAGACTCATCTCAAGTGGTAGAGTCAGTGGAAGGCTCTTGTCTTTTGTTGCAAAAGCATTCTATGAAGAAGGGGGCAACCTTCTCTATTATTTATTTGGGTAGACTTAGTTTTTGTTTGTATGATGACCATTAAGGGGGGTATTAAAATATTTAATGTAATATTAATGGTCATCTTTGTTTTAAGTAGTTGTTAGTTATCTTTAGTTCATTTTAGCAACTTCCTATTTTTTAGCTTTAGTTTTCTTCAGTTAACGATTGTTTCTTTTAGAAACATCATCTTGTAATTTCTTTATAAGGAGCCTTTATCTCCTTTTGTAAATCATGAAATTATGAATATCAATTATCTTTTCAGTATTGTCACAAAGAATGGAAATGAGCTCATTAAATTATATTTTCATCTCCTTCATATTTTGCTTCATCCATAACACTTGAGTGCGATAGGAAACTGCTACAATGCACTTCACTTTTGCTATAAATAAGGATATTGAATCTTGTTTCTTGCTCAACCAAGACACAAGACTATCACCAAGAAAGAAAGAAAGCTCCACCACTTGCACTCTTCCAATCATCTATACTTTCAGCCTAATCTGCATCTATGTATGCTATTAATGTGAAGTGTTCACTCTTAGGCCAGAAACCAAAATTTGTTGTAGACTTTAGATATCTAAATGTCTTTTTTATTTCCTTTAAATGAGCTTCCTTGGGCACTGCCTAAAATCTAGCTACCATCCCTATTGCTTGCATTATATTCGATCCAGATGCAGTTACGTACAACAAACTACCAATCATTCACCTATACAAGGTTTGATTTTTTGGAGCATATTCATCACCCTTACTTAATTTACACCCAATAACCATAGGTGTACATATCAGTTTGCACTCTTCCATCTTAAACTTACTCAACATCTTTTTTGTATACTTGGTCTGAGAAATGAATATACATTTTGTTGATTGAGATATTTGTAAACCAAGAAATAAAGATAAATCACCAAGCATTGACATTTCAAACTCTTTTTGCGTTGCATCCCATAACTCTTTGCACATTGCATCATTGTTAGCTGAAAAGATGATGTCATCAACATAAAAAATAATCAACAACTGATCACATTTTGTTTTTATGTATTAATTGGTGTTTGCACTACCTTTCCTAAAACCTTTTTGTTACATATATCTATCCAATCTGGAATACCATGCTCTGGGGGATTGCTTGAGTCCATAAAGTGTGTTCTTTAGCCTGCACAGAAAATCTAGCATGTTTGAACATTAGAATCCTTTTGGTTGTTCAATGTAGAATTCCTCTTCTAACTCTCCATTCAAAAATGTAGATTTGACATTCATCTGATATACCTTGAAATTCTTGAATGTTGATAATGCCAAAAGCATTTTGATTGCCTCTAACCTTGCTACTAGAGAAAATGTCTCCTCAAAATCAATTCCCTCAACTTGAGCATATCCTTTGCATACAAGTTTGGCCTTATTCCAGATCACTTTTCCATCCTCATTCAACTTATTTCTAAAGACCCATTTGGTACCAATGACTTTTTTGTCTTTAGGTATCATAACCAACTCCTATTTTATTTTCTTAATCTAATTTAACTCTTCCTTCATGGCATCCAACTAGCCTTTTTCTTTGCTTTCCTTTGCATAAGAACTTGGTTCATTTTTTATAGTAATGCAAAGTGTACTCTATCATTTTTTGTCTCAATTCTTCTCTGATTTTGAACACCATTGTCCTTATCTCCTATGATTTGATCTTTGGAATGGTTCTTCTGAACAGACCTAGTTGTAGTCTTTGCAACTATATTCTCTAATTCACTTTCTAAGTCTTCATCATTACTATGCATTAAATCATCATTATCTTCTTCATTTGGATCCTTAGTAGACTGAATTTTCTCATCAATACTCACATTGACACTTTCTACAATCCTTTTCAACCTTTTTTTATAACATCTATATGTCTTGATTGTCATAGAATATCTAAGAATAATACTTTCATCGGGTCTAGAATCAAAATTACCCAAATATTTTTCATCCCTTTTGATGTAGCATTTGCTTCCAAATATTTTGAGATGACTCACTAAAGTTGACCTTCCTTTCCACAAATTATAGCTTTGATACCTCATTTCCCATGAGCACTTTACCCACAACCAATGTGACTATTGTTGACACAATGGTTGCTAATGTCGCTCAAGAAAACCTAAAACAAATGGATGAAGCCTTAGAAAAATTATTTAAAAAATTGAGTTTTGAATGTATTATTGGTACTATGGCTCTTGTCATAGATAACATGAGGAAAATGCTTGATAATGAACAAGGAATATAAATTGTTTGTAGCCTAGCTCATATAATTGACAATCATGTTCCTGCAATGGCTAGTTGTGCTCAAACTTTTGGGTATACTCAAAGTCAAGGTGGAAATTCAATTCCTCCTTCTAAAACTATGGCCTCTACTCCTACATATACTAATCCAACTATTACTATAATCATACAACCAGCTAGCAATGTCAATACCACCTTAGGTATTTCCATTGGGAATCCCTTTAGCTTTGTGCATTCAAATATCATATCTCTTAATCCATCTCCCCTCACAAAATTACAATTCACTTGTCCTACGAATACATATTCACCTCCATCCCATAACACAACCAATGATTCCATCCTTAACCAACTCTTACAAAAAAATTAATCCCTCCAACAATAAATTGTCACATTAAACCAAATTCAAAATGGCCAACCATTACAATATGTCAAAAAAAACCCCTTTATCCTTGGAGATATTGAGAGCACAAATGCCACAAGGTATAGAGATTCCTAGATTTGATAAATATGGTGGTAAAGGAGATCCTAATAACCATATTTCAACATAAACAACCTTATGTAGTGACTTCATTTTTTAGGATAATCTCTTGGCTAAAATTTTCCCTAGATCCTTGAAAGACACCACGTTGGAGTGGTTTTATTCTTTACCGAATAACTCAATTCATTCATTCAATGAACCTATTGATGCCTTTCTTAACCATTAACAAGTGCACATGGGTCCTAAGATGACCTTAGTTGATTTAATTCAATGCAAAGAAAAGGATGATGAAAAACTTACTGATTTTATCGCCCATTATCAATTGTTTACTCATAAATCAACATTAAGATTCTCGATGTTGATCTTCAAAGAATGTTCATTAGAAAATTGCAAGAAAAAATCCAAGAAAAACTTGGGATAATTAAATTTCCCTCCTTTACACACTTGTGCATGAACCTTCATGATTATTAGAATTCGATTAGTCATTGTGAAACAAAAACTTCTTCCAATCGCCTTGAGAAATCCAAACCCCTGCCCCATAACAATTTCCAACGTTTCACGAAACAAAATAAGGACTTTTTACAACTAAATACACCTCAAACAAGTCAACATGTTAACTCCCAAGTAGCTACCATAAAAATGGAAAATCCATATCCATTCAAGGAAAGGAGTAGACAATTTACCCCGTTATCTGATACCCTCCATTCAATAATGTTGCAACTTTTGGGTAAGAGCCTAATTACATTACCTCCCATTACAGCCCTTGATACCACTAAGCCTTTACATCTAAACTATAATGTCGATGCCTTTTTCAATTAGCACTAACAAAATGGACACGATACTAAATAATGTGTCTTAAACATATTGTGCAAGACCTCATTGATTCTAATCAGATCTAGATTGGTTGTGTTAATGATGAAGGAAATAAGTTTGTTTCCCCACCCAACCAAAACTTTCAAATCTTTACCAACCCCATTCCAAATCATAATATCTCTTTGTGAAAGCTAATGATTCCAAGAATGATGTGATGAATGTTGACAAACTTCAAGATACAAATAATTATAATGTGAGTAAAAATGAAGAAGACTTACAATGTATGGTTGGCTTCATTGATGTTCAACCTCATAAGGGCCAAATAAAAATGCCCCTTGACATTGCTTTCTCACAAAATGACATAATTAGATGTGCACCTAATGGTCCTCTTTACATTATTGGTAGAATCAATGACAAGCCTACTAATTGATCTCATTTGTGTAGAGAATGTGATCACTGAGGAAATCTTATTTGTGCATGAACTTTATCAAGATTCTTATGAACAATCAAAAGCATGGATCAAAACACATAATGGTTTTTCTTGCCCTGCGATAGGTTTTATCACTCTTCCTTTAAAATTTGGACCAAAACAATTGAATGTCTCATTCTTTATCATCCCGTCGTCAAACCAATTCCATGTGAAGCTTGATTACCTATGGCTACACTCCATGGATGCCATCCCGTCGATAGTGCATAAATTCTCAAAGTTTCTATTTGGAAACAATATCTTTATTGTGCATCATAGTGGCTTTAATCCTATGTCTTCCTATGGTAATTTCTCATTGGATTTCTTTTGGCCCAAACCTATGGAACCTCTTGAGCCTCATGAGCAATTATTTTTCAAATCTTATCAAAAGTTCAAGGTAAAGCACATAGCAGAATTATCCCTTAGCAACATTCCTCAGCCCATGATTGAGCCTCTTATCATTGATGAAGTCATGATTGAACCAAAATCCCTTCCAAGTAACCAAGACCAACCCATGAAAAATGATTCACCTATCTCCTATAAAAGACCAAGAGATAACCAAATAAGTCATATGGTCCCTCCTAAGATCAAACAAGTTTATAAGGCCAAAGAGAAAGTGGTTGAACAACCTTCCATGGTTCCTTTTGTTCCTCCCTTATGGGAAGAAAAGAAACCTATAGTTGATAAACCCGCCCTACACAATCACAACTTGAAAACTGTACCAAAAGAAATAGAAATGCTAAAGAGTGTAGGCATAGACGTCATGTTATTGCTCATAAGTTAAAAGAAGAGAATAAAACAAATAATCAAGATCAAACATCAATTGAAACAAAGCATGATAATTCTCCACCTTCACCACAACAACTAACACATGAAACTTATATGGACATTGTCATTAGGCCTCCAATTGTGATTAACTTGGATGATGATGATGATGATATTTCTAAAATTGATGAGGAAGTGAATAATGAGCTAAATTTATTGTTTATGTCTTCGATGATCTTATATAATAACAATCATGATGATCCTCCTAACAAGAGTGACTCACCACGTGTTGAACCTAGTGGTGCTCCTAGTACAACACTTGTAGTTGTCCCTTTGGCTAGTTTTTCGCCTTTCGCATATGATGAACAAGATTGGGATGTAGATGACCTACTATAGGTTGACTTACATGTGCCATACTAGTATTTTCTTCATTTTATTTTTATGATCTTTGTGATTGCATTTGTGTAATGTGATCCCTCATACAATGTTGCTTGGCATGCCTTTATATGTTTTTGAGACTACTTGGATGACCCTTGTCACTCTGTTGGTGCAAGGATAAAAAGGAAGTGAATCTTTTGTGACATTTTTCTATTTGTATCTTCATTCTTCTATCTATCATGACCATTTATATTTTCTCTTGTCTTGTGTTTTCCTTTTGGGGATGACGCAAGGCATTGATACATTTAGGTCTCTTCCATATTGATCCAAAAGCTTTTCTTTGTTTTCTCTCTCTATGTGTCATTCTTTCTTTGTACTCATTTTTCCATGAGTCATTTGGGTAATGATGACAAACATTGACCCCAAATATATCGATCTCTTATGTGTTATCTTAGGATTTTATATGGAGGGCACCCTCCTTTCCATGACGTAGCTCTTTTCAATAACATATATTTTGCATAGGGCTTTATGAATAAAGCTCTAATGTATTGGCATTTATTGTGTTCTAATTTAATTTAATTGCTCATAACATGGTGTTTAGCAATTTATTTTAAGTGGGGGCATACACATCCACACTCATTGTTCGCTTCAAAGTGTGGTCTTCATACTTTACGTGATGTTTCTTCTTAGTGGTGTTTTAATGTTCCTCAAGAGCATGACCTTTTTGGTTATATGACATTCCTCTTAGTGGTGATGCTACAGTTTGTATTCCCTATGTTGTGAGTCTTTTATCCTAGAATAGTCATCTCTTGGTGACATTGAGTGTGATTTTCCCTAAGGTGAGACATTTTATGAAGTAAGAAAAACCAATTTGACCATCCTATCCTATTGTATTCAAACGACCACCAAGCATAACACAATGTGCTTACAAGTGGAGCCTTTTTTTTCATGAGTGCCTAGCATAATGCAGCTTGCTAGCCTTGTAACCATTTTTATGGTGCCTTATCAAAGTTATCAGGAGGTATAACTTTGGCATGGTTGGTACATGGGAACCTGTAGACCTAGTATGACTTTCCCATCAGCCACCTTTTGGGGCTCACCTAGTGGACAACAAATTTCACTAGCCCATATGAGTATATTTTGTTTACATAATGGACAATGGGTTTCCACTTGCAAACATTTTTTGGACAAACAACTAGGGCTTGATCCATACCTATTTGAAAAAACATCAAGGCTTGATCCACCCCTCTTTATTTTGCATTAATTTTGGCATTGTATGCTTGTGTATCTTGTCTTGTTGTTGCATATTTAACATAGGCATGTGTCTCTTTGTGCCTTTATTGGTTTTCCTTGAGATATTAGATCTTGAGGGCTTGATCATCCTCCTTGACCTTTGTTGTCTTATCTTTCCAACACTTGTACAATTATACCTCTCTTGATGCTTGTTTTTCTACTTTAGTGTGAGTTTAAGTGTAGGGCTCATCCTCTCACTAAAGTGGGGGCTAAATGTAGTGTCAAAAAATATACAACTTTACATTTTCACACTATGTTTGCATCCCCTTAATTAATTAGACTTGATCCAACCTCTAATTGGCTCAGTTATGCATTCAAAATCCTACTTAATCTTGTTTTCTAAAAGGGAAGCTTGTATTAAATAATTGTAAACATTAATTAAATTGCCTTGGAAATTGGAGTATCCTATATTTAGGTCTTAGGACCCATTCGTCCAAGGGAGAATGGGTCCTTCTTAAGTTTAGGATCTCAATTTTTAATATGTTTTTGGCAACATTTTTATGATTCATATTCAATTTGCAATTGTCGTCCTTTGATGTTTAATTGTCAGGAAATTGGAAAATCACCTATAAATACAAGGTTATTCTATCAATTCAACATTATGAATAAAGAGGGAAACTTTCACAAGAGAAAATATTATTGTCAAGAGCATTAAAGAGTAGATTTATCAGTCATGTACAACAACAATCAAGATCGATATCATCATGTCAAAGTTATCTTCATTCATGCATGTTTTTGGAGCTAACATTACATGATGTAGATTTCAAGCATTCAAGCATCAAGATCAACATTCAATCAAGCCATTTCATGCAAGATCAAGACCTTGGAGATATGTGTTAGACTTCGGTCCTTTAAGGGTTTTCATTCAAGGGTTTGGTGAGTTGCAACATAGAATTGTTCATTCATCATTCCTTTCATTCATGTTTCATTTCATTTCAAGGTTTGATTACCAAAACGAGGTTTAACCAAGGCAAACCCCATTCACCAAAAACAAACAATTTCTCCCTCTCCTTTTTTTTGTAGATTTGAAGGTGAAGAAGGATTGAAGATTGATCAAAAGTGAAATTTTGTAAAGTTTTCATCAAAGTTGTCAAGCCACAGAAACTCACTTGCATAGTTTATTTTTGACTTCTTGATTGTGAGATCCAGAGGAATCAGGAATGCAGATCCAAGAGCAGAGAACTATCAAAATAGATTTTGGATCCTTCTAGCATAGTCCATTCTCCCTAGGGTGAATCTATCCTAGGAGGACACTTAGCAAAAGCTTTTGGTGACAGGTGCACAGAGTCTTTCCCTTCTCAAATCTGTCAAAAGTTTATTATTTATGTTTTTGTTATCTTTTAAATTGATGGTTCAAGTCTTACATTGTATAATTGGATTCATTTAGTATTTTTCATTTATCTCCCAAATATAAATTTCAGTCATATTTACCCTATCCTCAATCATAAGGAAAAAAACAAGATCTCCATTAAGGTTGACTCACCTAAGGGTTGAAAGTCAATCTTATCCTAGGAGATCTCTTTTTCCTAATGAAACAAAGAAGATAGGTGCATACCCCCATTTCATATCCATCAAACCTCTATTTTCCTTTGTTTCAATCGGTATACAGTATAGACTTCTTTCAGCCATTGGATTTTCGAGACAACTTTCAAGCAAGTGAAACATCCTTCGCCTCACGTTTGAAAACAAATTTTGACTAGCGACTATTTTTTTCATTTAAAAGGCTAGAAACATTTATTATCTCTAAAACCTTGATAGTTTAAGATCTACTTTTCGTTTATTTTGAATAGATTGATGCAACCGTTGTAGGGAGATTGGTTTTGGTTTATTTAATTTTTATAGAATTTTCATAGACATTTTGTCCATTTTTACTCATTAGTATGGTTGACAACATGACACAATTTGTGCAAAATCTTGAGGTAAGTCACTTGTCATGGTTTTAGTGAGTTTATTTTTGGGGAAATTTGTACACGGCCAGTTCTTTTTTTGTTGTGTTTTATTTTATAATAAAAAAAAATTGTTGTTATTTGTTAATTGAAGGCATTGGTTTTGGGGTTTTACATATGGTTGGCTTCATATATGATATAATTGTAATACCTAGTTTTACATTCATGTTTATTAGTTCATATCGTAGGCAAGTATACTAATGTACTCATCTAGTTTTATTAATTTTTCCAAATGAACCAATAGAAGCAAAGAATTAAAATAGATTGACTATTTTTCTATTGTATATATTTTCCTAAAATTTATTTTAATATATAATTTTTTTTAATTCTATTGGATTATAGTACTATAGTCATATTAGTATGAAGTAAGCATTTTGACTAATGTATCACTATTTGATACTATTCATTTAAAAACACTATTGCTCAATAGTATAAAATTTGTCTAAAATATGTCTAGTCAATTATACTCTAGTAAAATGTGGAGCTATTGATTTGATTGACAAATTCATAGAATTGATATTTTTTATTGTTTAATGTATTAATATATTATAATCATAATAATATAATGTATAATTAGTATTTATTGTTAGTATATGTTATATATCTATACTATATAAAAATTAATTAATATTATATAATATAATAATAATAATAATAATCATATTATAAAATATATTTGTAGATAGTTGAAATTGTCTCAGTCAATATCACACACCTGAATTTGATTACTAACGTTGTTTCCACTCTAATCAACCTTTTTAATCTATTTAATTAAATAATGCACATTGTTTAATTAAATTCATCATTTTATGATAATTAATACTATTTGATTAACTCACCCCTTTCATGCTAGTTCTCATCCTACTTGATTAAATAATCTTAATTGTTTAATTAATTGTCATAATCCCGCTTTTTAATTAAATTATCTAATTGTTTAATTAAAATGCTAAATTCTCTCACCTTGCACAATTAAATAATATCTTAATTATTTAATTGACTAATACCTTCTAATTCCTCCAACTTCTCCCACTTGCAAGAGAATATTCCTCCAATTTAAATTCAAATATTTCCCCACCAAATGGAAATATCTTCCAATATTCTTCCTAAAATCATGGGATTTGTGCTTGTCTCGATCAATTTGAGCCCTTGATTAATTCCCTTGATCCATGACATTGAGTAATCTTGATCCTTCATTTGATCCTTGATCCATATCATTTCCTCTCATCTATTTATTGTTAGAGTAAAATTTTTAACTTAATTATGTTGATTAAGTTACCTTTATTCCCTTCTTAAGATTTCACGTTAGTTTGCATAAAGTGACATTTAATAATTATATTAATTATTAAATGTTTTCCTATTAGGGCTTCTATTAGGGTTTTTCCTATTAGGGTTTTATTAGGGTTTGCATGATCTCCTTTTTATAAGGATTGATCCCATTGTATATCATATCAATTCATTCTCTCATTCTCTTTGATATATACATTTTTTAGTTTTCAGAGAACCCTTGCTTGTTTGTCTCCATCTCTTCTTTTGTGATAGGTTATTTGCATGCTGGTGATCTTTGGGGTTTGTGAAGTTGTATTTTCTCAACTCCTACATGGTATCAGAGCTCCACACCTGTTGCTTTCTGTTCTTGTTTTGAAGATTTTTGGAGCTTCAAAGGTTTGGGGTCTGTTTTTTTGATCTAGGGCATACCTGCAATTTTGAAGCATTTTCAGCTCAAACGGACCTTGCCATTGCATCCGCAATGGTCCAAAACCCTTAAATCGACTGTTCATTCGTCCATTTTGGACAAAGTCGAAATTTGGGGCAAAAAAATTTTAGGGTACAGTCGTACGGCCGTCGTCTGCGCGTAGATCCGTAAAAAAAAAATTCTTGATAAAAAAAATTTATTTGTTTCAGAAAAAAAAAATTTGCAAAAATAAATTTCTCAGTTTTCATTGTCAAAATTTGATTTTTTAATTTAAAAAATCAAAAAAAAAGGCAAAATAAAAAACTTTTTTACGACTTGCTTAGGCCGCACCACACACAAGTGGGTACCCTACGCAGGGTACTGCGCAGGTCCGTACCTGCGCAGACCTACGTAGGCCTGCACCCTCATATGGTACGGAGGGGGTGGGCCCACATGCCTCCCCCACCAAACTTTTTTTTTCAAAAAATTTTTTATTAAAAAAAAAAAAATTGTAATTTTTTGTTTGTTTTTTTTATTTAAATAAAAAAAAAAATTATGTATAAGCCCAATCGCAGTTTTACGGTGACGGTCGTTTGGCCGTCAAATTTAAGCCAATCTTTTTGCTGCGACGGCCGTATGATCGTCAAATTTAACCCAACGCTGGTTTTTTCCCTCTTTGGACCTGATTTCTTCCAGAGGCCGTAACTTGGGCATACAATATCATTTTTTGGAAAACGAGATATCGTTGAAAAGCTGGTTTTCTCATCTTTCCATTTGTGTGGGTTTTATTACTTCATTCTTTTGTTGGTGCATTATACAGCCAGTTGAAGACAAAGGGGATTTTTTCAGTCCCAAGCTCATAACTTTTGATCAGTTTCTCCGTTTTTCACAATCTCAGCGGTGTTGGAACCGTATTTCAGAGCTTTTCTATTTCATCCATGCAATTTTTCCAAATTTCACTCTAGGTATATTTTATTCAGTTATTTTTGTTTTCACACTCTGGTGAATTACCTGGACATATTTGCTCTTGGAAATTTTTTGTTTGCATGGGATGCTTTGTTTTTGGTTGTTTTTCATGTATTTCCAGCATTTTGTCTTTTTTTGGACATTTTGAGCATCATTTGTAAGCAATCTTTTATGTAAACGCACTGAGATAAAGTGCCACACTATTGTACATGCATTTTTAGGGATTTTGCACATAAGGTTGTGCCATATTTTGTACTTGCACTGTTATTATAAAGTAACATGAGGGGTTGTGTAGTTTGCCTTTGTTTTTCCATCACATCTTTGTCCAGTGAGTGTCCCTCCACGACGACAGTGAATCCATACCATAGGGGGTTGTGTAGTTTGTCTTTGTTTGTCATCACACCTTTGTCTGGTGAGTGTCCCTCCACGACGACAATGACTCCATATGATTCCAGCCTCATGCATGTGTGCTTTGTTTTGTGCACCACTTTTCCAGTTGCAGGTGCTATCTTGCGCACTTTCAGATGTTTTTTCTCCTTCATGCACTACAGGGTGTTTCACATCATTTCAGTGGATCTGTCAGGCTCTCCCAGTTCAGCATTATGGGGGGGTTATTATATCGTTCGTGTTAATTCTTCCTTAGTTTCACTTTGGAAGGGATCTTCCATCTTCAACGGAGGTTCTTCAGCTCTATAGCAGTCATCTTTCGATAGTTGTTTGCAGCTTCTTTTGCTTCAGTGATATTTCTTCTTGGCTTTCTACATCTCTTTTTGGAGTAGAGATTTTTCCCATGAGGTTTTCTCTATTTCTCCTTTTTACAGAGATTTGGTTGTATTTGGGTACCTGATCTGGCCTAGTTGTCGGGACCCTTGTTTGCCTTCTTGCATTGTAGTTACCTTTGCTTTCTTGCGTTTGTTTGTAGTTGCATTGTTGCTCATCTTAAGGGGGGGTGTTAGAGTAAAGGTTTTAACTTAATTATTTTGATTAAGTTACCTTTATTCCCTTCTTAAGATTTCACGTTAGTTTGCAGAAAGTGACATTTAATAATTATATTAATTATTAAATGTTTTCCTATTAGGGCTTCTATTAGGGTTTTATTAGGGTTTGCATGATCTAACTTTTATAAGGATTGATCCCATTGTATTTCATATCAATTCATTCTCTCATTCTCTCTGATATATACATTTTTAGTTTTCAGAGAACCCTTGTTTGTTTGTCTCCATCTCTTCTTTTGTGACAGGTTATTTGCATGCAGGTGATCTTTGGAGTTTGTGAAGTTGTATTTTCTCAACTCCTACATTTATATCCATTGATTAACCAAATAAATCATAGCCATTGATTCAACTAAGAATCTTATAAATAGCCCTCATTTCTATGAATAATTCATCCACAAATCATTTGAGCACTCTTATGCTGCAATAATTCTTACTCACATTCATCCCTTTCATCAATTGAGAGTATTTGGGAGCAATTTATGTGGTTCAACCTCCATTATCACTCATCATCAAGGCTTGGCATCAATGGGGGTTAGGAAAGAGTTGGTCCTTCCACATCAAGTCAGCACTAATCCCCCAAAGAGATGAGGTTTGCTTGCTTAATTAGGTTTACTTTTATCAATTTGAATGTTATTTCATCTTTCATGGATTCTTAATTAGCTTTTCAAGAATTTCATTGGGAATATGAGTTGATTGGGTTAAATTCTTGTTTAATTTACTTAATTCAATTACATTTTCTCTAAATAATATTAATGTTCACAATATTAATATTAATATTATATATTTAAAGAAGGTGGAAAATGGTGAAAGTGGTCTACAACAGTCTGGTATCGGTCGTCACTTAGGAAGAGGACAGGATGCCCACATAGATTCTCGTAAAGAAAATTTTGAAGGCATCTTGCAACCAAAAATATGGGCTCACCCTACGAACAACCATTTCGACCCTAGGGTAGAAGACCGTGGTCATGATGGGCATCATTTAAGAAAGGAAGAGTCGACTTTTAGGGGTCGCCATGAAAGAGGAGGTTATCAAAATGTTTCCTTTTGAAGACCTCGTCAACAAGATGGCAAAAATAGAGCTTTTGGTGGCCTTCCATGGATGGAGGGATCAGTTCAGGGTCAAAACCCTAACCAGAGAAATGGCCCTAATAGGATGGTCTAGCAAAGGAAAAAAGTGGAACGGGAATAGGAGGAGAACAGGGAAGATGAGCAAAGTGGTGATTCTCGTCAAACTGCTTCTCAGAATGGTAGTGTAATTCCGGTTGGTCGAGCTATTTTAGTGGTTAGCTCTATAAAGCTCCAAGCTAAGGTCCTAAGGTTAGAAAATCTAGGGTTGATTGGAAAATGGTACGACACGACGCTAAACTGGGAGTATCTAGTTAAATGGTGGAAAGATCATTGGGGACGGGACCTCTAGTTTAAAACCCTCCAAAATGGATTTTTCCTAATAATTTTCCCATCCAAAGATCTAAGGGATGAGATTTTGAATGGTGTTTGGGTTTTGGATGGTTGTGGATTTTATCTGGCATTGAAAGGTTGGCTTTAACCTTGAAACGTATGTCATGGAGACTCTTCAAGACTGGTATGGTCTTTCTAATCTTCCTTCAGAATATTGGGCTCCAAACATTCTTGAGGAGATTGGGAATCATTTGGGGACTTTTTTCTATACTGAAGAGAGGAATAAGGTGGATGAGACTTAATCCTATGAGAGGATTTTCATCAAGAAAAACTGAGTGCGACATATTTGGGAAGAGATTGAACTCATCATCGACTATGGGAATTGGGTTTAGAAATTGGAATGTGACTCTTTCGCTCATAGCAGTCTAGTGCGACCTTTAGGTTGTAGAGCGTCCTTCAAAAAGGCAGTGAAATCTAGATCTACCTCAGTATTTGAAAGTCCCCGGAGGAGGGAGAATATCATGTTTAAGAGTAATCCCATCAAAAAAAAATTAGTACCTAATGGTGTTGATACAAAAGTTCCCATTAAGGCCTTGCATTTTAATAAGGAGAAGGAGCAAGGTGCTAGCCCTGGGTTGCCTGGTAGACCTATGTAGATTGTTTCAAGCCCACAAGCTATGGTGAAAAAGCCAAAAGAGGAGGAGCAGTGGGTAGCACAGAATTTAGCTTTGGAAGCTAAGATTTTGGAGGCTTTGGATTTGTTAGGAGGAGATTGAAAAAATGTGGAGTTCGGCCCCCTGATAGAAGTTGGTAAGGAATTGGTGGATCTGGAAGAGGCAGCCAAAGCAAGTTCCTAGGATTTAATGAAAGAATATGTGCCAGAAGGAATAGATTATGATGAGTTTCAAGAAGGGGTTGAAGCGGACTTGGAGATTTTTAGTCCTCAATCTAGGAAAAAAAGGAAAATAACACAAGGTCTGGAAGATGTTAGAGATAAATTGGGTATTCATCAGAGGGATTTGGCAAAAAAAATGCCAGATTGTTGGGAGATGAAGAAGAGAGGAAGGATTTCAAATCAAGAAAAATGCAGGTGGGATGGAGATGCTAACCGTCAAAATAAAATTGATTCAATGATGAAAGTAGGGAAGAGTGACACTCTTCCTAAACAATAATGAATCTCTTAACTTGGAATGTTAGGGGCTTAAATGCCCCAACAAATGATGCCTTATCAAGCATCATCTGGAAGTGTGTCAAGCAGATATTTGTCTTTTTCAAGAAACAAAATTGGGGGATTAGGATTTGGTAGCCTTCAGCAAAAATTTGAAGCAATGGAAATGGTTGGGTGTTGGCGTTGATGGGGCTTTGGGTGGTTTGTTAATCGTTTGGAAGCCCCAAGATATTTTGGTAGAAGAACTTGTCTCCTGTCAACATTGGTTGGCCTATAGGGTAAGAAGCTTGTTATCAAATCTTCAATTTTTTCTTATAAACGTTTATGGTCCCTCTTTACGTGTTCATAAATGAATTGTTTGGAAAGAGATGGATGGGGTTCTTAATAGGTTTAACCAAGATTTATGAATTTTGGGAGGTGATTTTAATGATATTTTGCATTTGGAAGACAAAAGAGGCGGTGTGGGTCGAGATCTCCAGTCATAGATTGACTTTCAGAGCTTTGTTGAGAGAAACATGTTGATGGAGATTCAAATGGGTAATGGTTGTTTTACATGGATGAATCATAGAAAGGGGTTTTGTAGTATAGTAGAAAAGCTTGACAATTTTTTCTGCAAAGGTAATTTGTGTTCTTTTCCCTTTAAGTTGGATAGTATAATAAATTTAGGGGTTGGTTCAAATCATTTCCCAGTTCAACTTCAAATTGATGGGGAAAAGGGGCTTGTTCGGTGTCCTTCAAGTTTGAAATGATTTAGTTTAAGGATCATAACCTTATGAATATGTTAGAGTCTTGGTGGAAGGAATGCACCTTGGGTGGATCTAAAATGTTTAATCTAGTCATTAAGTTGAAATATATATAAAAAAATTAAATAAATGGAACAAGGATAGTTAATAAAAAATGGTGGAGCAACAACACTCTCATGGTTTTTTGGTGGCACCAGGGTTTGCAGTATGGAGGAGTCTAACAACCCAGATGGCCTTTCAATCATCGAAGGGGCAGAAATGGCCAACAAAATAGAAGGAATAGTCCTTATGGGGCATGGAAGGCTCCAGTTAATCAGAGCGCTAGGCCAGGGGTTGTCGAGAAAGCTAGTGGTCAAGGTTGGCAAGCTGGTCAGAGTGTTGTAAGATTCAGGTCGACGACATTAATAGAAAAGGTGGATATCACCCAGGTGCAGGAAAAATTTTGGAGGCCAACAAACCAAGCGAGATAGGCGAGCTCAAGAAAGGTAAACCCTAATCATGCCTCGATGGTGTTGTTGTTGTTAGAAAGTAGGGAATGGAATGATTTTGTAAACTATCTTAAAGCTCATGCCTTTTTATGAAGTTGGGGGGGGGGAATTGGTCGGCTTTCTCTAAAGTTAGGGCTTGGTGTGATGCTCATTGGGGTAAAACTTGTGGTCTCAAAACCTTAGAGAATGGGTTTTATTTAGTGTTATGTCAAACGGTGAAGGACAAGGATTGGATCTTGAATAGTGGTCCATTTCTAATGGACAGGAGGGGTTTCCATATTGTGGACTGGGTTCCTAATTTCAATCCCAACTCTGCAGTAATCAAAGAAGTGCCCGTTTGGATTAAGTTGAAGAATTTACCTCAAGAGTATTAGGGTCAAGATACTCTAAAAAAAATTGGAAACAAACTAGGAGTGTTTGTGAAGGCAGGGGAAGCTATGGAAAAATCTAATTTCAGTATGTTTCCTAGGGTTTTTATTCTATGGCAGTCTATTCATCCTCTTCTTGAGTTTCTAGAATTGAAGACTGGGGAGGGAGATTGGCGTCAAGTTGTGGAGGTGGATGAAGACATGGTGACTTACACACGGTGTTTTGGGAAAGAGCATTATGATGGTAATTGTCCAAATGTGGATAAGGGGAAAGACCTGGCACATAATTCCTTAGTGAATGAGTTGGTGAGTCTAACAGAATCTGTTGATGGAGAAGCCCAGTGGAACCAACAAGTTTTGGGGCATATGGGAGAGCAGCTAAATTGGTCCTCTTCAGGAGAAACAAAGTTTTTTGGGTTAAAGATAGGGGCTCAGAGAGCAAAAATTGACCTAATCTTTGAAAATGGGTCAGATTTGCAAGGTATTCAAGTGGTGGAAACTACTGAGGTTGTGTGTGTAGAAAAAGAAAACATTGCGGTGGATTCCTCTATGTTGGTTTATGATGAAGGCATTCAAAATAATGGAGGCAGATGCAATGGAGAGGTAAATGAAACCCTTTCTTTTCATAATGTGTCAATTCATGTTTCTCTTTCCCAAATAGGGGAGGAGCAAGAGAGGGTTGGACCAGTGAGTCATGAACCTTCTTTTTTCCCTATTAAGAATGGTAGTGTTGTTAGGGCCATGATTAATCGAGATGAGAAACTTGGAGATTTCGAGGACCTAATTGCTTTAAGCAGCAAGAGACGGGACAACCATGAGGCTTTTATTCCTCCTAGTGTGGAACCTGTGGTTGATGATGAAGAATTCATATTCAAGGACATTCCCATTCCTCCCATATGAAATCTTGAGAGTAAGTTTGAAGGTGTTAGAGATAGCGAGGGGAACATGGAAGATTCAGAATCAGATTTGGTCTTTGATGAGAAGGAGGGAGGAGAACATTCGCTAGTCTTGCAGGAAAGTTTAGGGATAGTGGATAAGAGGATGCTAGAACAAAAGTTTGCTTCAAATCCAAAGGTGAAGGTTGGTGAAAAAAAGAGGTGTGGACCCAAAACCAATTGAATGAGATTGGAGATGGTTGGTAATGCGGTTGGTCAAAGTAAATTGAGATCGAGAAAAGGCTGTGACTTTTCTCGGAAGTCATGAAAATCCTTTCGTGGAATGTCAGGGGCTACAATGCCCCTGACAAAGTGTGTTTAATCAAAATATGTTTTGATCAAATGAGGCCTGATTTGGTGATGCTTCAAGAAACTAAAATTAAGGAATGTGGTTTTGATTCGTTTAAAAGGTGTTTTAGTAGATGGAATTGTATTCTTTCTAGATTGGTGGGTGCTTCAGGGGGTCTTGGTGTTTTATGGAATGATTCAGTGGTTGAATGTTAACTCCAAACAACTTGGGTTTAACTTCTCAATTTTAAATGTTTATGTTCCGATAAATTCTAATCTGAAAAAAGTTTATTTGGCGAGATCTTTCTATAATCTTAGGAAATGTGGAGGATAGGATGTTTATTTTGGGAGGTAATTTCAATGTTATTTTTAGGCCTTCTAATAAAATGGGTGGATTATGTTGGGCTGGTCAGAATCAACAAGACTTCAATGAGTTTTTTATTAGTAATGGCTGTTAAGGTTAAATCAGATTCCAGAATGTCAAAAATCGATTCTTACAGGTCAAACAAAATCTATCAATTCCATATTTCTTCTCTTGCAGCCGAATGTACTGATTGCAGAACATTAATGAATTTTGATGTTTGCATATCAAGAATGGAACTAGCTTTTATATGTTTAAGAGACCCGCCACTAAGGGGTGCGTCTCTTGAGAGGACGTGTCTCCACATGTGGAGACACGTCCACTCAAGGGACGTGTCCCTTTGGGCGCGCGGGTTCCATACACAACCGATTACCATTCGGTTAGTGTTTATTTAACACACACATAGCCTTATATGTGGTGAGTGTATAATATAAGTTCTAATTTATTAAATGCAGAAATAAAATTTTATTTAATACGAATTTATATATTTATGCTCATAAATTCGATTTCCAGAAATACAAATAAGAAGGATAATATTTGATCATATATAAACAACGAAGATGCTTTTAGCATTCGTTATTTATATCTAACCGCAGCTATCATCCATTAACACTCCCTCTTAGCTAGGGAAGACATTTCAAATCAAATAAGTAGAGATATCACCTTAACAAGTGATATCTAAGATATGGTATGATTTCTTAATATTGTCAAGTCACATGACATTCTTCATAACACATCTTTATTATTCAAAACTCCCTCTTTAACTAGGGAGGATAACTTCCATCAAGTAAACGTGATATCACCTAACTCGTGATATCAAAAGATATGGTATGCTTCTAAAAGTGTCAAGTCACATGACATTCCTCATAACACATCTTCATTTGTTCAATACTCCCTCTTATCTAAGGAAGATAAACTCTATTAGCACTCCCTCTTAGCTAGGGAGGATAAACTCCAAACAAGTATAAAGTGATATCACCTAACTCGTGATATCAGAAGATATGGTATGCTTCTGAAAGTGTCAAGTCACATGACATTCTTCATAACACATCTTCATTATGGTATGTGCACTGACATCAAGTCACATGATGTCTACCATAATTCATGGCATATCCACAGATATAAATATCCACCATGATTATCTCTTTAAGGATCACAATGATCTTCAGATGACATCAAGTCCCATGATGTCCATCAAAAGTGTCCAAGAGATACTAGCATGACATGTCCACAGATATCAAGTCGCATGATATCTATCATGATAGTTTATCATTGTAGAGTCGTCACTTTACAATGTCAAATACAAGTGTTCATTATTAGAAAGATCGTCACCTTTCAATAATGTACACAGGGGGAGTAGGCCCATAAGGTCATGGAGTCACACACATGACAAAATATTTTACACGTTAAACATCTTTATATATTATTACAACTTATAAACAAATTTGAATTTCAAACATAATATCAAATTACATACCAAGTTTTCTTCCCGAAGAGTTCAACCTTAACTCTGGAGAGAAGTTTGTTGAGTATGTCTGTTGTTTAAACATTTGAACCAATATACTCCAACTGGATCACTTTCCTTTCCACCATATCTCTTACATAAAGATAGGGGATCTCAATGTGCTTAGATCAAGGAGTCCCACAAGCAATTTACGAAGCCAAACTAAGCCAAACTGCTTCTCTTGCTCCCATTGAGGCTGTAATGTATTCAGCTTCCATTTAGTTTTTGTGAAACTGAAGATTGTTTTCTGCAAATCCAAGAGATCATAGCCGATCCTAAGCTGAAGCAACATCTTGATGTGCTTTTCTGATCGGTTACACTTCCAGCCCAATCATATCCAGTAGTGTTATGAAGATATCTCAATATATGTTTTACTAGGACCTTCCATTTGTAGTTGAAGTGCTCTACCAAATGAGCTATTGGCCCCTTGTGGCCAACCCATCATTAGTCTGTGTGTGGCTTATATCCAACACCCCCCCTTAAGCCATACTGCAGGTGTATGGGGCTCTTCTGAAGTTAGATCCTGGGACCTGTCGTCATGGAGTCTCTCAACATGTCACCTCATCTCAGTCTCAGAGATGAACAAGGCTTTCACCTCATATCTCTCTATTTTAAAGCATTTTAACAAGTGAAGATGAGACTCCCTCTAAAGTTCTAATTACTTCTTCTTCGAAGGGATGATCGCAATCTATATAGGTTCTTCCTCTTTGAGAGATGTCTCCAGTCACCAACTCAGTCCCATGGCTGCAAGCTATGTCTCCATTCGTCAGCTTGCGTGACTTCCTCATAGGATGCATCAAGCTCTTCCTCCCTTGAATGCAATCTCTCATCATCCATATGCTCCTTGGTCCATCCTAAAGCTTTTTAGAGAGTTTAATAATAGTTCATAAAACCATCTCAAAGAGAAATACTAATGCTAGAAGCATACATGATTCACTATCCCAATGTTAAGACATGAAATAATAACTACAAAAATCATGAACATTATTCAAACATGAAATACTTATCTCATTGAAATCATAATCCTATACGCAGACAATGAGGAATTGATATCAACGATCACAATTTTTTTTGCTCTTTCTGCCCTTTGCAGTGGCATTGATCGCTGCTGCTCTCAATGCAAACTCTTGACTTTGATTGCAACTAAATATCAAAAGAAGGTCAAGATGTCCTTTACTCAATCAATATATCTTCTCTAAGTATGATGGCGACTTCTCTGTCAGGAGTATAATCAAGGGATGAATCCATATCCTGTGGAGTCTTTTGCTCCTCATTATCTATCTCCATGTAAGATCATTTAGATCTTCTAAAGGCTACCTCCTCTTTGGGTCATGTTCCCTGATATCCGATGAGGATTTCTGTTCAGTCCAGCATGAGCACCAACTCATTGAATCTACAAACTCAAACTGAAGCGCCAGGCCATGTAAAGTGCTCCCACATTTCTGAGGTTCACATAGCAACTTACATTCAATAACTACAATCACTTAGAAAGACAAATCTGCAATTCTAGTTAAGCCTGAGTGTTATGCAAGAATGACGCCTTACTGGTAGCATAATGGTCAGAAAAGATGAACCAATAACCAGTTCATCATACACACCAAATAACCTTGAGAGAATATCGAATTGTTATGGCAATAAGGATTTCTCGATCTGATGCCAAAGCAGATTACTACCGAATACTGGCCCAAGGATATATGCTTTAGTGTAGATGAACCACACGCTGGAAATGCAAGTTAATTCGCTAATGTTGGACAAGTTCCCGAATTAAGCTTTAGGCGATATGGTGAATGGTGGTTCCAATACCAATCGTAGAGGAGTAGAATGTCACATATTCCCCTCCTATTGTGAATTCCAAAACATGAAAAGGTGTGGGTTAGTGCACCCCACAAATAGTGATGAGGATGATTTATTGATTGGGTCAGCGCCCTTGTCGTGGTGCTTTCGATTATGTCTGACATCCGCCTTCAGACTCCCTCGCAAGGAGAGTTTGAAAAAATCACCAAAGTGGCATGAGCCTATGGCTTCGCCATTATTCGCTAACTTTTCCTAACACTCTCAGTCAACGCCCATGAGCAAATAGACTTAGCGCACCCTCCAACTGGATAATTATGTCGTTGACCATATAGAGGTTTTTGTCTCTATTTGATCCTCTGCATCCACTGCTGGTTGGAAACTATAGAACAAAATATGCGAATATATCTGAGTGACTATCAATAGCCTTTATATAGCCCATCATTCCCAAGGTCGGCGCATAGGAATTTGCATGGCTATAGTCTACCCCAAAGCCCAGCCATCTATTATCCCCAATCGCGGCTTCCAAGTAGGCGTGACTCCTTCCAGTGATACAACTTTGAGCCTGGTGATGATCTCCCGTATGTTGATGACTAATGTAACTCCTGTCACAATGGTTACCCAACTACGTGCGCGGCTTGTGATGATGGTGAACTCCCTGTTGGCATCGGCCAAAGCCAGAGGCTCTGGTTGGATGGTGGAACAATGTTGCTCTCCACCAATGTAAGCTCGTCCAAGGCCTGGAGATTTTGTTTGCTATCCTGAGGAAATGGATCTAAGTGTGTGTCCCAGTTTGCAATCACAATCGCTCATGTGAGACGGATTTGAATATTGGCAAAAGAAGACTAAATGTGAGCATTCAGGTCTGTGACTACGTCCAGTACCTGATGCCCCGCATGAAGATGCTACGCACTTCACTGATGTAGGTAGGAAACAATTCCAAACTCGTGATGGATGATCAGATGCGCTTAGAACTCTATAGCTTCCAATGATGTCCCAGGTAGAGACTCGTTATGCGGCTACCTTCTGTGTCTTTCTTCCACACAATCCGGAATTATGCTTAGTCAAATCTGATTTGATTTTCTTGAACCTGGCTCTGATACCATGTTAAGGTTAAATCAGATTCTAGAATGTCAAAAATTGATTCTTACAGGTCAAACAAAATCTATCAATTCCATATTTCTTCTCTTGCAGTTGAATGTACTGATTGCAGAACATTAATGAATTTTGATGTTTGCATATCAAGAATGGAACTAGCTTTTATATGTTTAGGAGAGCCACCACTAAGGGGTGTGTCTCTTGAGAGGATGTGTCTCCACATGTGGAGACACGTCCGCTCAAGGGACGTGTCCCTTTGGGCGTGTGGGTTCCATACACAACCGATTACCATTCGGTTAGTGTTTATTTAACACACACATAGCCTTATATGTGGTGAGTGTATAATATAAGTTCCAATTTATTAAATGCAGAAATAACATTTTATTTAATACGAATTTATATATTTATGCTCATAAATTCGATTTCTAGAAATACAAATAAGAAGGATAATATTTGATCATATATAAATAACGAAGATGCTTTTAGCATTCGTTATTTATATCTGACCGCAGCTATCATCCATTAACAATGGCCTTATTGAATTACCTTTTAAAACTGGTGATTTCACTTGGACTAATCGAAGGAGTGGCTTTCTTAATATTGCTGAAAAGTTGGATCGTTTCTTTTGAGCTGGGAATTGGGCCAATCATCGTTGGACTTGTGAGGCAGAAATTTTTCCTGTAACTGGTTTTGATCACTATCCTATTGGTCTGAGAATTCAAGAAGAGGCTACCCCTGATCGGTGCCCTTTTAAGTTTGAAGCTATGTGGTTTCGGGTTGAAAGCTTCAAGGACTTGGTGGTGGGCTGGTGGAGAAATGCTCCTATCCAAACTGGTAACAAATCTTTTATCTTCTTTAAAAAACCTCCAATTTCTTAAGGAGAAGCTCAAGAGGTGGAATAGGGAGTCCTTTAGGAATATCTTTGTTGAGAAATTTAGATTGGAGGATGTTTTGAAATCTCTCCATTCCAAAGTAATTGTGAATGGAATGAATGAGGATGATTTTTCTTTTGAAAAATGCCTTAATAAAGAAAATGTCGAAACCTTAGCTAGGGAAGAGATTTACTGGTGGCAAAAATCTAGAAAAACTTGGTTAAGGTGCAAACATCTTGTAATAGAATTTTTTCAATAAAGGATTCTTTGGGTTTTATGATGAATAATGTTGATGAGGTTAATAAGGTTGCGGTTAATTATTTTTTGGAGGCTTTTTTTGATAGACCGGCTGAGGTGTAGTCTGGTCCTAACATTATAGACATTATTCCTAGGTATATTTTTGAAGCTCAGAATGAAATGCTCATGGGGGATGTTACTCTAAGTGAAGTTAAGAAGGATCATTTTGGATTGGGAGGTGATAAAGCCCCAGGCCCTGATGGATTTTTTGTGATTTTTTTCCAAAAATTATGGGACATTTTTTCCCATGATCTATGGGAAGTTGTAGAGGAATCACGAAGGGATGGCTTTATTCTAAAGAATTTCAATAACACCATCATTGCTTTAATCCCAAAAAAGCAAGTTGTGGGTTCATTTGAGGACTTTAGACCGATATACTTATATAATATGATCTATAAGATTATCTCTAAATTCATAGCTAAAAAATTGAAGAAGGTTTTGGAGTCGGTCATTTTTGTTGAACAAAGTGGATTCTCACCGAATAGATCTATTTTTTGAAGGAATTATTGTTACCCGTGAAACTATTCATTCCATTCGCTTTGCAAAAACTGAAAGAATGATAGTCAAGTTAGATATCAAAAGGGCTTATGATGAGGTAAACAGAGGCTTCTTTCTAAATTTTCTTGAGAAATTTGGTTTTTCAAATGAATGGGTGGCTTGGATTAAGAGTTGCATCTACACTTCGTGTTTCTCTGTTCTAGTGAATGGAAGTCCTCAAGGCTTTTTTGAGTCTAATAAAGGGATCATACAAGGAGTTCTTATATCTCCTTTCCTTTTTATTATTTTGGCGGAGGTGTTACAGAGGTTGATTTCTAATAAATGCAACACTGGCCAATGGAGAGGAATTAAAGTTGTTGATGGTGTTGATCCTCTATCACATTTGCACTTCGCTGATGATACCTTTTGCTAGGTGAAGCAACCATTCAAGAGGCTCAAGTGATGAAGGAGAGTTTAGATGTATATGGAAATTCTTTGAGGTAGTGCATCAATTGGTACAAATCTGAAATTTTCATTTTTAACACCCCCTTTCAAAAACAGTTGGAGATCTGCAGAATTCTTGGAATTAAATCAAGGACTCTTCCTAGTAAGTATCTTGGTATTCCCCTTTTTGGGGAGGTTAATAAATCTGGAATTTGGAAAGAATTGGTGGATGTTTGTCTGAGAAGATTGGATGGGTGGAAGAGTAAATGGTTAACGGCCACGAGGAGGCTTTTAATGTTGAAATCTGTCATTTCAGCGATTATGGTGTATTCTATGATGTGTTTGAAACTCCGCAAGAAAGTGATAAGAACCATTGGCCAGTGGATGTGTAAATTCTTTTAGAATGGTGCTAATGAGTAGGATAAAATTCCTCTCTTGGCCTAGAATAAGATTTTTCAATGAAAAGAGAAAGGAGGGGCTAGTTTGAGGATTGGCAAGTAATGAATGAAGCTCTTGGTGCAAAGTTGGTTTGGAATATCTACTCAAGACCAGATATTTTATGGGTTAAAATACTAAAGGCAAAATATTTGGATTCTGTTGAGGATCATAGGATCTTAACTATTAGGAATCCACCTAAGGGTTTAGCTATATGGAATTTCATAATTTCTTGTAGACCGGTTATAACAAATCATATATCATGGCAGATTGGGAATGGGAAAAAAGGTAAATTTTGGGATGATTCTTGGGATGGACGGCCTGCTTTGAGTGAAAATGAATAATTACAGGAACTTAGAGCTCTTTTTCTATAGAAGTGGGGTGAAAAGGTGCGTGATTATGTTGAGGTAAAAATGGGCCCTTTTGGCAAGGAGTGGGTGTGGAAGGAGGTTGAAGGTGAAGGTTTATCTGGTCAGCAAATGGAATGGATGAAAACAATCTTTCAGTAAAGGAAGGTGTTTTTGTCTAATGTTGAGGACAAAGTGGTATGGTGTGGATCTATGAATCGGTGATACTTTGTTAAAATTGGTTACCAACTATTGGATTATCAATATGGTGACACCTTTTGGGCCAAGAATCTATGCTAGAGCAAGGTTTGTTTACAAAAAGAAGACACCTTTTCTTAGCTTGCAGTGAAGGGAAGGATCTTGTCAAGAGAAAGGAGAAAGAGACTTGGGTTTGTTGGGCCAACGAAATGTGTGATGTGTGATGAAATTGAAGAAACAGTGGATCATTTGCTTCTTCAATGCAATATAGCAACATAATGTTGGGAGTATTCGAGGAGGAAACTAGGATGGCATGGACCACTTCAAAGGACTCTCAAAGAAGTTTTTGAGAGTTGGCCTTCTTCTCATAGGGAATCTCTTATTTCAATTATTTGGTTATTTAATCCATCTATAGTGGTGTGGGAGTTAGAATGGTTTGAAGAATTTAAAGTGAGCCATATTCATAGATTGGGAAATTGTGAAGTTGATTGTCTGCCAAAATGGGTGGTGTCTTTTGCCAGTGTGGGAGAATCACAAATGGAAGATTTCAGGCTGGTGGAATTAGGGGATGATGATTGGTGAGTGGTGTGTTTTATTTGGTGATGGAGCATTGGTGTGTGTGTTGGCCTGTTTTCATGTGTTCGCAACCTAGAGGAGTATTATTTGATTCTCATTGAATCATGAGAGATAACGACTAGCTTCTTTGTCTTAAAAAATTATTGTGTATCTTTAGTGAAATGATAAGAAGTGGGTACAAAAGGTTGTCTATGATAGTTCAAAGAGTTATCAGATGTCCTTGGGTGACGTGGGATGTCTTTTCATAATCGGTTTTGAGTATGTGTAATCTCTTTTGGCGGCGGATGATAGCTTCACATTAATGAAGCTCGGTTGAGGTGGTTCAGATGATGATACCTGGAACGTGTTGTGAGTCTTAATAAGGAAGGCTAGTTGTTGTAGCATGTACCCTGAAGTTGCAGTGAAGTCAGGATCTAGGTTGGTGCTTCTTTTTCTGGAACGATGGAAGCTATGTACTCATTCAAATCCAAGTTGCAGTAGAAATCATTTTTTGGTCATGTCTTGAAGTTTAGGCTTAAATTAGTGCTAAAATGGCCATTTGATTATGTTATTGAGGCAGTGTTGCAAGCTTTGGGAAGGATTTTCATGGAAGCAACACACAGGGGCAGGCTGAACATTGATATTGCGTCCATGTTATTTTTGTGGGGTTTGGAATTGAACGAAGAAATTGGGTTTATCAAATAGGTAATGGATTCTCTCTTTGATAAGGAGCTTTTATTGGGGATGGATTCCTTCCTGGAGTGGGTTGTTTTGGGGGTGGGTTATGATATTTTGGAAGGATTTGAGGACATGGAGGATGTTGAGGAATTGGGAGTTGTTCCCTTTATGAGGTGGCATAGGAGGATAGACAAAGATGCTTATAGGATGGAGATGCTTGTGGCCTGGGAAAACCTGAAATTGGTGCTTAGGCGTCATGAATTTGAACCTAGTCAAGAAGAGGTGGGAATTCCACATGCTTTTCCCAGAAAGAAGCATTCAGAGAGAAGGGGTGGTGCTCGACGGGCTTTGGTTGGAAGGTGAGCTAGTTAGCGGAGCAGGGGATGTTGGTTTTTGGTTTTTGCATATTGGTGGTCGAGTCTTGGAACATCAGTTTTTTGGATGGATCACATTTTTTACTGATGCAGATGAACTGAATTGCGCTCGGTCGGGTGTGGATTGAAGCGGTAGTTATCTTTTTGGTAGGCAATGGGATCTTTGGTAAATCTAAAGAAAATGGAGGCTACTGTGGAATGGATGGTCGGTGATTTTTTGGCGGGTGGTAGTGTGTTTAGCAATGGCAATGTGGGTCATAGATTTTGGATTTTGGGTGGGAGCCCATGTGTCTGCGTTGGATTCATTTGACCTCTAATGGTGGGTTGGGGTTTGCTAGGGTAAGGGTTTTGATGGATGAAATTTTGGTGTTTTCGGGGACATCGTTGTTTGCTGGTGATAAAATTTGGATGTAAATATTTTTATCTATACATTAAAAAAATATGTTATTACCGATTACGAGAAAATGGAACAAAGATAGTTTCAAGAATATCTTCGAGGAGAGGCTCAGAGTGGAAGAAGAATTAGATGTTTTTTTAGAAGATATTTTTAAGAATGGGATGGATGATGTTCGTTTTGTGAGAGAAAAGGAGTTGACAAAGAAGCTAAATGAAGCTCTGGAAAAAGAGGAATTTTTTTGGAGGCAAAAATCAAGGGAGGTGTGGTTGCGTGCGAGGGATAGGAACACTAAATTCTTTCATAATTCAACGAAGGCTCATTGGAGGTAAATAGGGTGTCTTGCATAAAGGATATAGATGGGCATTTAATTGAGGACCCATTAGAGATCAAAGCTTATGTGGTTTCCTTCTTCCAAAATCTACTCAATGATTGGGATGGTTCTAATTTGGAGGCTCAAAAAGCAGTCTTAAGGAATATTCCAAAATTGATCTCTCCTTCTTAATTAAAATATTTGAATGCCAAATTCTCTAAGGAAGAGATAAATGTTGCAACTTTTGACTTGCAGCCTAAGAAGGCTCCTGGGTCAGATGGCTTCCCAGTTGCATTTTTGTAGAAGTGTTGGGTGTTTGTGGGTAAGGAAGTTTCAGAAGTAGTTGAAGATTCTAGGGGGTCAAGTAAGGTTCTTAAGGAGTTAAATAATACTCTAATTGCCCTTATTCCCAAAAAAGAAAAGCCTAAGTATTGGGATGAATTTCTCCCTATTTCACTTTGCAATACGCTATATAAGATTGTTGCAAAAGCAGTGGCCAATAGGCTTAAGATGATTCTCCTATCCATAATCTCAAATGAACAGACTGGTTTTGTCCCTGGAAGGTCGATTCTATATGGGGTGATAATCACATAGGAAGCGATCCATTCAATTCAAAAAACAAAACAAAAATGAAATTCTCTTGAAATTGGATATCAAGAAAGCGTATGACAGGGTAAATTGGCGCTTTATTTTCAAATTAATGGAGTCTTTTGGTTTTTAGAGAAGTTGGTTGGATTGGCTTTTTGGCTGGGTGGAAATTTTGCGTTACTTTGTTTTAGTAAACGGATCAGCAAAGGGATTTTTTACAGCTTCTAGGGGTTTAAGGAAAGGTGATCCTATGCCACCATTCCTATTTATAATCATGGCAGAAGCGTTGGGGCATTCATTGGAAGAAGCAAGAAGGACTGGTTGGGTGGATGGGCTTCAAGTCACAAGTGGCCTTCCATCTATCACACATCAGCAATTTTTTGATGACACAATGTTGCTTGGTGTGGCCTCAGTTAGGGAAGCCAAAAGGTTGAAATGAATTATGGATAAATATTTTCTTGCTTCAGGCTAGGAGGTTAGTGTTGCAAAGTTTTAAAAAAATCTTTAATACTAATTGCTTAAGTGAAATGTAGATCCTGAGAGTACTGGGTTTCAAGAAGGGTCAAATGCCATGCAAATATTTGGGTCTCCCTCTTGCTAAGGGTTTTCAAAAAGGGAGTATTTGGAACTCCCTGTATAAAAGGTGTAAGGATCGTCTCTCCTAGAAAAATCAATGGTTGTCTTGGGTTGGTCGGCTAACAATGCTTAAATCGGTTAGTTTGGCTCTTCCTATTTTCATGATGTCTTGTTTGCCAAAGTCTGTAGGTACTAGCAATTCTTTGAATAGAACTATGAAAGATTTATTTTGGAAAGGAAATTCGGAAGAGAATAAATTTTCCCCTATCAAATGGCAGAAGGTTTGTGAAAGAAAGGAGAAAGATGGGGTTGGTCTTAAAAATCTTCTATTGCAGAATAAGGCATTAGGGGTGAAATTGGTGTAGGTGATTCATTCCCAACCTGAACTAAAATGGGTGAAATTAGTTTGGGATAAGTATTTGAATATTGATGCAACTTTCTTTTTTACTACTAAGTCCCTTCCTAATGGGTTGCGTATTTGGAATTTCATTAAAAGCTCAAGAGATCTTATTCTGGATTACTTAACTTGGGAGGTAAAAGATGAAAGTGAGGCGTTGTTTTGGGAGGACTCTTGGGAAGGTTTTTCTATTTTGGCGAAGGATCCTGCACTAGCTCTTGTTCAGGAAAGGATAGTTCAATCTTGGGGATTAAAGGTAAGAGATTACTTTGATGTCCATTCCTTTGATGAGGAGGGCACTTATAAATGGAAGTCTATTAGGCAGCTAGGTCTATAAGAGCAAGAAGTGGAATCTTTTGAGAAAGCAATGAAGAAAAGGCATGTTTTATGAAGGAAGGGACAAGATAGATTGAGGTGGAATGCTTCTCTGAATGGGAATTACTCTGCTAAAATTGGGTATGTTGTTATGACTTCTAAGGGGGTGGATGTTCCAAGTTTGCCAACTGATTTATGTTGGAATAAGGTTTGTCTTCCCAAGGCAGGGATTTTTACTAGGATAGTGGCATAGGGCAGAGTTCTTACAGGGAATAGATTTGCCAAATTGGGTTATTGTGGTCCCTCTAGATGCTCGTTATGCCATGAAGCTGAAGAGACTATTGATCACTTGTTCTTGAATTGTGAATTTTCACAAGGCATTTGGAGGTGGTTATGTGTGAAATTTCATTGGAAAATAGCTCTTCTGAACAAGTTGATTGATTGGTTAAAGGTCTGGCCTGCTCCAGTAAAGCATTCAATTTTTGGTGATTTATGGGTATCAATCCCATCGTTAGTGCTATGGGAAGTGTGGAAGGAGCGCAATCGATGCATTTTTCAAGAGAAAGAGATGTCAATTCCTAGGGTGCAATGCAAAATTGAGGCCTACATTGTGGAGATCTTTGATGCTAGAGTGGAGGAGTTGAATCCAAAAAAAAGGAAAATTTTCAGTTTGGGATTCGTGGATCTTAAAGAAATGGTTTGGAATCAAATCTCCCTCTTGTGGGGAAACTGGGTGTGCAGCTTCTTCGGAGGAGTGAAGTAAGGTTGTTTGGTTTCCTCTAGATCCTGGTTGGGTAAAACTAAATTTTAATGGAGCTTCGAAAGGGAATCCTAGTCCCTTTAGGGCGAGATGCATTATTAGAGACTACAAAGGGTTTCCAATATTTTGGAGAAATTAGCAAGATCTCTCCTAGAAGGCACAAATAATGTTGTTGAATTTCAAGCCCTTCTTTTTGGTCTAGAGTTCTATAAAGAATTGGGGGTGAAGAGAGTTATAATAGAAGGGGATTCTTCACTGGTGATTAATGCTTTAAGGTCTAAACATATTCAAAATTGGAAGTTTGGGGAGATTTTGAATGCAGCTTTGGAGTTGATTGAGAATTTCAAGCGAGTAATGTTCAATCATACTTTGAGAGAAGGGAATTTAGAGGCAAATTTTCTTTCTAATTTGGGTGTTGTGGGCCCGAATTTAAAAGAAACAGATGTAATCAGGGCCTAAGGCTTGTGGGTAGTAGGGTGGGCGCCCCTCCAACCTGGTGGAGGGGATGTGATAGATGTGCCATGTTATCTGGTGAGTTGGGTCAGGTGGCTGAAGTGGGAGGACTCCCATGAGTTGGAGTTGGTAGGAAATGTCATGTCATGCTAGTATGAGTATTGATGGAGAGGTGTTTTCACCCTCTCTGAGACCAGCTAGAATGCTTTGGTTTGATGGACTTAGTCCTTTCAATAGTTTTTTGGCAAGTTTGGAGGTGCCTCATTAGTGGAGGTGGCGGTCGCTAAGTACTTGGCATTAATCCATGTTGGGTTGGCTTTAAGTCTGATTAAGGCATGATTTATTTCTCATTTTATTGTCTTCGGTTTCGGGTGGTGCTCAATTCCTTTTTGGTGGTGTGTGGTCTATTATTGGGTGTTGATGGCCAAGTGCTCAAGGTTTGTGATAGAGGTGTCGACGTGGAGGGGTTGGCAAGATTCAGGGTGGATACCTTGATTTCACTGAAGTCATCATCTTGACAAGCTTCTTTCAGAGAAATAACGGATCAACGACTGAAAAGGGTCCTTCTCAACAATGGTCCTTTGGTGGTGGTGGCAACCAAAATGATCCTGGGTGTCGAGCATTTGATGAACAAAGGATATGGAAGGGATAATCTGCATATTTCATCTAGGTTCTTGGCTTCTCTCCTGGACAACCAAGTTGATAAAGTTGAGGCAAAATTGTTGATTGAAAAAATGTTCAAGGAAGATTTGGTGGAATGGGTTGATGAAGTTTTGAGTGTTGTGGTGGATAGAAGAGGCATTCTGTGCCCCTGTGACTTGGAGCTCCTGTGGGATTTGGATGAGGCTATCAAATTGTGCCTGTTTCTTCTCGACCTAAGTGGTTCTGCCCTCATGAAGCATAGGATGGTATCGGTAGTGGCGGTGGAGTTCCTAAAGAAATTCTTTAGGTTGTTGGCAGTTGGGGGTGTGGAATGGAAAAAATATTTCAAGGAATTTACAAAGATAAACCATTTTTTGTAAGTGTGGTTAGGTTGGGCCCTGGTTTAGTAAGTTAGGTTTTTAGATTTTAAAAATTTGGGTATGTATTATGTTGATGGCATTGGCCATGGTGGACATTTGGCAAATCTGGTTTTAGGAAGTTTTTTTGGATGGGCTGGTTGGCGGGTAGACTTCATGGTAGTTATCTGGTTTTTTTTTTTTTGGCATTATTGTCTAGTGGTTGAAGGTGAATATTTTATCCTACATTGGCAGTTGTTTGTAGCCTAAAATTTTTATATAATATAGATCTATACTTATGTATCAAAAAATATATATATTTATATTATATATTTATAGAACATATATTAAACTCATTATGTATAGATAATATATAATTAAAATTATACTGTAGACACTTAGAAATGTTTTGAATGATATCATGCACTTGAATCTGATATACTAACATCGCTTCATCCTAAAACCCATCCTCTTTTCACTTAATTGATTAAATTAGCCTAGCTATTTAATTAATTATGTCATTTCATTTATTAATCTAATTAATCTAATCGGGTTAATTCACCTCTTTCATGCTAACATTTTGTCTTATTAAATTGAATAAATCTAATTATTTAATTTAAATCCCTAAGTCCTCTTATTTAATTAAATAACCCTAAGTTATTTAATTAAATATCATTTCACTTTCCCCTTTTTCATTAAATCGATTATTTAATGAATATTATTTAAATCCCCTAATTGACATAATTACAACTTCTAATTAATCTAATTCTCCCACTTGAAAGGGAATATTCCTCCTTTGCACATTCCTCCAAAAATGGAATATTCTTTCTTTCCCCCTTTTGCACATTAAAACTTTGTTTTAATTTGCTAAATATTTAATTTTCCTCACCCACAAGAATATTCCAAAGAATATTCTCTCTCTTCACTCATTTGAAAAAAAAGGAATATTCTTCCTCATAACAAACTTACAAAACTTCTTGTGCAAGTTAACTTACAAGACTTCTTATGCAAGTTTTAAATGTGTGTTTGTTTGGAAGAATATGAACCCTTGATTCTTTCCTTGATCCATGTGATCATTGCTTCTCATCCATTGATGATAATCCATGATCCATGTTTCATCTTTCCTCTATTTTTGACTATTGATTAATCTTTTTAATCTTAGCCCTTCATTTCTCATTTTCTCTCCTATAAATAGGTCACTATTTGGAGACAAATGGATCTACCTTTTAAAACTCGTTGTTAAAATCACTTGCACTTGCACTCATATTTAACACTTATTTAACATCATTTTAGCTTAATTTACTTGCATCATTAGTTTAGCTTCCATTAATGGCTTCCATGGTAACATAAATGCATCCATTTAGCATATTGTGTAATTAGGGTTTGAATCTTTTTAGCTTAAAATCCATTTAGATTAGCTTTGCACACACCCATATCAATCATCTTAGCATAAATCATGTTAAAATATCTTGCATCATATTAATTTAGCTTTAAATCATGTTTTTATACACATTTATCATTGGTTTCATCGATTCTCTTCAATAGAATCGATCAAAACATACTCATTTATCCATGGGATTGGGAAAGGGTCGTCATTCCACATCAATGAGACACCACTCCCTCAATAGGATAAGTTTCAATGGATTAGAATAGGTGTTTTTTTAAACTTTCATGATTTAATATGTTAGTTTTAATTGATTCCTAGTTTAGTTTTTATTGATTGATCTTATTGGTCTAATGTTTAGTGGCTCGAATATAATTTGAATCCTCATGGATCAAGTGTAGTCAACCCATACTAATCTGTCGGTCACATTTTGGTGCTAGGAGGGCATAACCGATCAAATTTAACAAATTTTTCTCTCGAAGTCTATTTTTTTGTTTTTGTAGATACAACGACATTCTTGGAGATTTTAGCGACACCTTTGCCAGGAGTTGCCATATAGCGACGCTCTTTCCAGCAGATGCAGCGATGCCTAATTAAAATACTAATGCTGATTAAAACAAATTATGACACTAATACTTTTTAGAAGTATCAAATATTAAAAAACAATAACGTCACCAAATAGTGAAGATATTTTTCACCAAAGTGACATTCATTTGAATTATAGCAACCCTATCATGAATAGCGATTCTTTTTACTGGTAAACAAAAATAATGAGTGATTTTTAGCATATGTGCTTTAAATTTTTTATTTTATCTACTTTTCAACACATCGCTGACTTCTCACTTTTTTAGGCTAACTGGGTTTTGCAAGTTTGGACAATACAACTTGAAGTGAAGGATCACATTATTATCACTTAATATTATAATTGTAACAAGCGTTTTGATACTTATGGTGTAATTATAACCCATTTATGATGTTTTTTATTTCACGCTTTAGGACCAAACTAAATTTCTTTTGGGCTTTAAAATGAATGTTCAAATTGGTTAAAACTGAACCCTCACATCATTTTTCTTGTGGATTAAAATTGAACACAACTTTCACATTTCAAATTGGTGTTTAGAATGAACTCATTTTTCTATAATGGATTAAAATGAACATGTGTTTGATTTTTTAATGTATTCTTGTTGTGCGTATCCAATCCCCTTACATTTCATGTGATCTTGGGTGAAGAGAAACACACAAGTCTAATTTTTTGTTTAGAAGCGCTTATCCTCTCCCCTTGTGCCTATTGGCAATTTGGGGTGATGAAGATAATTTTACGCTTCAAACAAGTGTTACCTTTAGATGGCATGCTCCCAACTTGTGAGAGGGAACAACCCAAGCGGTGCTTTCATTTCGACCCGCTATATAAATATTAATCAATTATGACTAAAGTCATTCACAGGTTGGTTGGGGTTGTCCCATATCGATAAATGTCTCCCTTAGTATCCTTATGATGCATTTCTAAGGGTTGGGAGGCCTCTTAATTGAGTGAATCATCGTGTTTATGGAACTAGTTTATCTCAAATATGGTCATTAAAATATTTTCTTGTAGTGGCTAACCAATCCAATTCTGAAATGTATTTCAAATTAGTGCATGGGAGTAGCACCACGCCCAGAAGTTACTTACCATGTCTATTTTTTATTGAAGCAATAAAGAAAATGGGGAAGGGACTCATTTTCTTGGCATGTCAAGACATTATATTTTCTTGGCATGTCAAGACATTATATTTCCTTGACATAGCATGTTTGTCCACTTCATCTTCACAGATTAATCATCTCTTTCGATGATGGTAAGCCTACTAAGAAATACGTACCCACTCTATGTAGGATTGTAAATTCTTGTGAGTCAGTTTAACACTTGTTTGGTTCCAAAACAATTGTAAACAAACATCAACAAGTCTTTTCAAAATTTCCAACCCTTTGGTCTAAAGTATGGATACCCTTTGACAAAACCTTGATATTGATGCTTGTCCTAAGAATTTATTCTTAGAGACTTGTAAATATTTTGGTTTACATCTCAATCCATACTTCCCAAAGTTAACCTAGGTAACTGTGCCCCTAAATTCATCCTTTTCACAAAATGGACTTTGTGAGATGAATGATGTTTTTGACATAGACATTTAGTTTGAACTTAAAAAAGACAAGTGTTTGTGGTAAAAAGAAACTCATTTAAGCAAGATAAATTGATAAATTGAACCCCACATGAACATTTGGCACCAATCACTTTGGTTAAACAACCAAACCTTATGCTCGTTATCATTCAACCAAAATTTGAACTCATTAAAGGAGAACAAACCGATATAATTAGTAGTTTGAGAAGCTTCACTTTTGAAACAAAGGAAACACCAATTTAGTGGAGAAACGAAGCATGCATCTTATACAAAGAAGAGGATCAAGCTAATATTGTGGCTGGAAGGCCCATATTACCACCTCCTGTGTGGCAATAAATATCCTCTTTTTCATGATCTTATACTTCTCTAAATGATCTCATGCCAAATAAAAATCCCCAAGAGAAGGTCTACATGTTGTCACTTCAAACTTAGACATCATAGTCCAAAATTTATCAAGAAACACATTGTGAAACTTTTATAGACATGTTTCAATGAATTATCCAAACATGTATGCCCAATATTAACATCTCATTTAATCCAAACATTGTTATTTTTCACAATCTTAGGCTTTCCTTAAATGATCCCACATAAAATCAAAATCCCCAAGAAAAGGTCTACATGCCACTATTTCAAACTTAGACATCGTAGTACAAAATACATTTGGAGACGTGTCTCAAGAAATCACCACAACCGAGATAGATCGATAAGGATAAATTTTCTACGCTATTTCATGAACAAACCAGATCTACACATTTCACAAGAACTTCTCCTTGATCATTGAGTCTTTAGGATTTGAAAAAATTAGAGGTTTAGCATGTTTCTCACCACATTGGTCTTATCAAACAAAGGTTCACTCTACTTCAACATTGGGTCAAACATTTTATCCACCCCTTCATCTAAAATCATCTTTCACTTCATCAAATTTTGTAAAAAATTCAAACACCCCAACACTTTGGACTTATACATCTATCAATCCAAACCCTAACTTAGCTACTTTGTATGTGAAATGAATCTTTTTCCATGCACCTAATAACATTAGTTTTCATTTGTGGACTAGTTTATCTTGAAGGTCACAAGTCTATCCTAAAGATTCATAAGTTCATAAACATCCTTTATCCAAACATCAAAAAATCAAACTTAAGTCAAAAGTGTTGTCCCAAAATGTTTGAAAAGCTCACTCCCCACTTCATTCACCTTTTCATCCCCCATTATCATAATTGCTCCAAAAAGACTTAGAGCATCACTTCTACCTAGATTTGAGTCAACTAGAGAGTTTAAACATTACAAATCTCAACACAACTCTCCCATAGGTGACCCAAAATTTATGGTAAAGAAAATATCACAACACAAGAGAATCATGGAGAAAACCAAAGTCACATTCACCTCAAGTGATCTGAATCGTCAAGAATTTGATTTGAGAAGTCAAGTTACCTAATCACAACAACCCTCATCTCCATCAAGACCATATGAGATTAAATACATTACAAACAACCCGTTTGAACTTAGTAGGGAGGAAATTATGGAATATCAAGCCTTAGAAAATGTAGCTCCAATTTCCCCATCTTTTGTTCAACAATCATTAACACAAGGCTTGACTTCATCCACCTTAAAAAAAAATCCATTTCTAGGGCTAAATCAAACATCCATTCCTAGTCTTGCAACTAGTCTTGCTAAGTACTTTGGCCATACTCTTCCATTTGAAAGCAACACACTTGTGGGTACCCTAAATACAATCCACCTTAAACCACCACTTGGAAACCTATGTTTGGTGCTCCCCCCGTCCCCAAACATCCCTTACATCAAAATAAACCACTTACACTTCATGAATCCACAACCTCAACATATTGAGGTCACCCATCTTCATCCATCCCCACAAGTACCACGAGTGTGCCCAAAATCACGCAAGGAAGTACAATCCAAGTGTCTCAAATGGACCAACAAGGTCATGCCAATACCCTTACACAAATTCAACTATTAATGCAAATAGGGACATATCTACCCAATCCCCTAATTGGTTCATCTGCACCATTAGTTTCACAAAACACATCCATCCCGTCCATCATCAACTTTAATCAAAAAAATTCCTTGGTCATAAACCCCCTCAACCCAAGTAATACCTTGACCACATCCCTAACACAAGGAAAACCCCTAGACATTGGTCAAGGGAACCTTTTTAATCAATGGGCTCAAGGTCTTAATGTGTCATTACCATCACAATATCCAATGGTACCATCATCATCTTTCCACATGTTCTCTCTAACCATGCAAAATCAAATGGGACCTCAAACTTACATTCCTCCATCCCAATCCACCATCTTACAAGGAATGTTAAACCAAGGGAACCCCCAACCTCTCATCAACAACTCACAATCCACGCAAAACATCAACACCCAAAACCCATCACAGATGTCCCAACAACCAACTAATCCTACATTGCAAGCACATTCCTTAGCTTTGCAGCAAGCACAATATGTGCAACAACAATAAAACAACAACAAGCAGCCCTAGTAGCATTAAAAAAAAAGCAACAAGCAACCCTAGCAGCACAACAACAACAACAAGAAGCAACCTTAGGGGTACAAAAAATAGCCTTAGAAACACAACAACAACACCAAGCCCATTAAGCAAATTTAGCAACACAACAACGACAGCAAGCCTTAGTGGTGTACCAACAACAACAATCCCAACAACAAGCCCTTGTAGCCCAACAACAACAACAAGCCTTACTAGCTCAATAGTATTCCCAACAACAACAACAAAAAAGTTTGTACTATAACCCTTAATAGAACATCGTCAACCCAAACTTGTTAGGAACATATACATCAACACCACAATCACCTTCACAAAAAACCACACCATACAACACCTTATAATATTAGAATCCTACGTACAAACCATTTGCCATCCCACAATGCGCAACATATGTTCCTCCACCCAACTCGCAAGACAATGTAGCATAGCAACTTAAGGCATTATCACAAGAAATGCAGGATCTATGGATAGGCAAGATGAAGAAGCCCCATACACAATTTTTATGTCCATATCCATTTGATCAAGACATCGCAATGGTACCATCTCCTCTCAGTTTTTAAATCCCAAAATTAAATAAATACAAAGGGAGAGGTAGTCTTGTGGACCATATCAGAGAGTTTAACATCATGTGTATGGAGGTTTCCTACAATGATTCATATTTGGTGCGCCTCTTTCTTTGAAGCTTGACAGGCCCAACTATCAATTGGTTTTCTCAATTGCCTCCAGGTATCAAAACTTTCCAAGAAATCATAGATCACTTCTCCCTTAACCTTAACATGGACGTAAGCCTAGAAGAGTTATATACTCTCAAACAAAACAAAGGAGAATCTTTCACCAATTTCATACGACGGTGGAGACAAATATCTAGCAAGAGAAAGTGGCCCATTCCCAATGAAAAACAAGTGGGGATCATCATAGAAAATCTAGATCCAGATCTATCCTTCCATTTGAAAATGCAGTGCATTACCTCTTATGATGATCTTGTCCCTAGATCCCTTAACATCAAGAGAGCTCTGATCTCACAAGGAAATTCTCAAGCCTACAAATACAACTGCCCATCAACTAGTTTAAACGACAAGCCTCATGTCTGGGCTAAGAACAAATGCGTAGCAAATGATGGTGTGGTAGATGCTAAGGTGTTCTTAAGTGCTCCTAGGTCAAAAAAAATCAAATATCCACGTTCAACCAACTCTACAACAAGCAACACCACCTCAAAACAATTAGATCAATAACACTGAAATGCAACAAAGATGAAACCCTAACAAGAAAAACTATCCAAAATGTAAGTACACACAATTTTTAGTACCTATTGAAACCATCATGAATAATTTGGTAGAGTCAAACCTAATAACGCTTCTCAACTTTGAAAACTACCAAGAACCATAGGATAAACCACCTAGTACAAAGAAAAAGATCTTTGTGACTTCCATAAAATCAAAGGACACAAAATAGAAAATTGCATGAGGCTCAAAAATATTATCCAAGATCTTATAGAGAGTGAAGCCATATCTATTGAGGTATCAACCAGTAACCAGGATCTTGAGATATACAAGAACCCTATGCCAGATCATAGCAAACGAAACAACACTAGAAAATCTAAGGATTACACAAATATGCATTAACATACTTATTCTAATGTAGTCACTTCTTGTGATAGTTTCATCACCATTGTCACCATCAAAGGGCCTAGTGCAGAGTGTGGAGTTACCACACAATGTGGCAAAGTCACCTTCCGAGGAGTCTCATCCCAATCTATGGCACAACCTACTTTTCCAACATCAAATACCATCAAGTACAAACTCGTAGATCAACTTAAGAAGACCCTACAGAGATATCAATCTTGGAACTATTGAGGCTATCACCCACACATAGGGAAAACTTAGAGGAGGCTTTATCTCCATCATCTGTCCCTGAGGATATTAAAACAAAACAATTTCAATCTATGGTAGGACATATCACTAATCATCTTCTCACCTTCTCATAACAAGACCTACCATCACAACCATCTCATAACCATGCTTTACACATTGATCTCATTATTCATAAGAATGAGGTTAAAAGAGTCTTAGTAGATGGAGGTGTCGGTCTAAACATGTACCCTTCAGTTGATCCAAAACTTGGGCTATTTAGAGGATATTATTGAGAAAGTAAAGAGTACCACCATCAAAGGATATGATGATCAAGAGCGATTATCACATGGCATCATCACACTACCCATCCAAGTGGGACCCATTATTACAAATACTGCATGCCAAGTGTTAGACCTTGATCTCCCCTACAATATCCTACTTGGCCGACCATGGATCTGTGCCCTAAAATTTGTAGCTTTGACCTATCATCAATGTGTAAAGTTTCCTTTTGAGGGTAGAGAAGTTACCATCCATGAAGATCCTAAGCCCTTTTACTACTACAAGAACTTTGAGGCCAAGTTTTACAAGATACCCCAAATCCCTAAAAATGATGAAGGGCCTACGCCATCTTCCTCATTTGTTGACCCATCATCCCTTGCATCTACCTCATAAATGAAAAACACCCATTGTGTATAACATTATCGACATCAAAGCAATGATCCAAGATGATAGTTGTGGAAAATATAAATTAATGGACACTTTTGTATTGGGGGAGATACCTATTTCTCCCAAATCTCGTGGAAAACCCACATCTAGCAATGAAGTGGCCAAAACAATCAAAATGGAAGCTACCACCTACACCAAGTGGGAGGATTTGAACAAAGAATATTTCAACGAGAAAGATGTTTCCATTTTATTGTATCAAGATGAATGACCCATCCCTATTCTTCCCATGGAATATGATAAAAAAGGCTTGCAGCTAATGAAGAGTTAGGGATACAACAAGAATGAGAAACTAGGACAAAATGACAATGGTTTGCTAGAACCCATCGTTCCTAAGAAATGTCCAAAGAATCTTGATTTAGGATGTACTAATAGCAAGGTCACCCTTATCATCAAAGGTACTTCTGCTAAACAAGTTGAAGCTTCCTCTTGGTTACCAACATCTCGTGATATGACCATAGATGACTTCCCCCTCGATGTTGTTGACCTATTTGAGAATAACTCCCTCTTCATGATATCCACAACATCCTTCACCCTGAACAATCAATCGACTGAAATACACCTAGTATACCAACAACTCATTGATTTGGACCAATGAGGACCACCAATTCTAGATTTATTTGAAAATGATAAAGTAATCTTAGAGTTCATGCGACTTCATGACAACTTGCCATGAGCAGATCACAATGCAGAATTTGATATAAAGCTAGACATAGGGGCATAATATGGGGAGACAATTGAATCCTTCGGTCATAAAATTGGCAACATGCAACTAACATGCATATCTTTAAGTGAAAACCACACTGTGGCACTTTCTAATCCTAAAATGGTAAAAAGAAAGGACGTATCCGAGGGTGAAAACCTCTTTGAGGTTCCCAAGGATGAGAGATTCAATCTCTCCCTTAGTGCAATGCATCCAGAGAAGTCGGCAGTATTAGCAAAAAAGGCCACCCTAATCAATGTGGGAACAGAAGAAGCACCCACTTGATCACTTTCTATGTCAAATCCTTGTTGGATGAAGAACAAAAGAACCCAGAAGTGTTCCTAAAAGAACGAAGGGCTAACTTTGCATGGTCATACACAAATATGTCAGGGCTCAATCCAGAAGTAGTTGTGCATCATTTAGCAGTCTATCCTAAAGCCAAACTAATGAAGCAAAAGTTAAGGAAAATGCACCCTCAGATAGCACTCTTGGTGAAACTTGAGTTACAAAAGCTTCTTGGCGTTGGATTCATTCAACCAATAGACTATCTTGAGTGGGTTTCAAACCTGGTACCAATCTCCAAACCCATTGGGGGCATCAGAAACTTGTACGAATTTTAGTGATCTAAACAAAGCATGCCCAAATGATGATTTCCCTCTTCCTAACATTGACATCATTGTGGATTTAACAGTTGGGAATGAAATTCTATCACTCATGGATGGTTTTTAAAGATATAATCAAATTATGATCGCCAAGGAGGATCAACACAAAACTGCATTCACTTGTCCACGGGGAACAAATTGTTGAAACATGATACCATTTGGGTTGAAGAATGCAGGAGCAACCTATCAAAGAGTAATGACCCTCATCTTTCATGACATGATCCACAAAATAGTCAAAGACTATGTGGATGATATCCTAGCCAAATCAAAGAAAAGAAGTGAGCACATAGAAGTCCTAGGACCCATCTTTGATAGACTTGAAGAGTATAAGGTACGACTAAACCCGAAAAATGTGTCTTTGGGGTTACATCAGGGAAGCTTCTTGGCTATATTGTCTCACAAAGAGGGATAGATATTGATCCAGTAAAAGTGAAAGTAATCCTAGACATGGAACCACCACAAACATTGAAGTGGATGAGAGGGTTACAAGGAAGGTTGTAGTCCATCAGAAGGTTCATAGCGCAACTAGGGATATCACATATTTTCCATAAAGGAATAACTTACAAGTGGGATGAGAAGTGTAATAAATCTTTCCAACATATCAAGGACTACCTATTGACACCTCCAGTGCTCATGCTACCGATACCAAACAAACCCTTGATCTTGTATAACTTAGCAACATCAATAGCACTAGGTGCTCTTCTAGCACAACATGATGAAAACGGAAAGGAAAGAGCTATCTATTACATCAACGGGACCTTGGTGAGCTATGAAATGAACTATTTATCCATTGAGAAGGCATGTTTAGTAATAGGTTTTGATTTACAAAAGCTTAGACATTACATGCCGCATCAAATCAAGCTTATTGCCAAGATCGGCCCATTGAAATACCTATTATCGAAAGCAACACTCACTGGGCGAATGGCCAAATGGGTCATGATCTTAAATAAATTTGACATAGAGTACATGGAATGCAAGGCAATCAAAGGATAAGTGATTGTAGACCAACTAGCAGGTGCACCTATCTATGCAAAGAACCTGTTGATATCTAAATTCCCTAATCAATCAGTGTTCCTTGTCAATTTAACTAATCAATAAAAAATGTGCTTTGATGGATCATTTAGCCAGTATGGATCAGGCCCGGGTATTCTCTTTATCACCCCTCAAGGTGATTGCATCCCAAAGTCATACAGGCTATCATTCCCATGTACTAACGAGATTGTTGAGTATGAAGCCCTAATCACATGTCTAAGGATAGCAGTTCAATGGAAGATACAAGAGTTCAAAATCTATGGAGACTCATAGCTAGTTGTTAACCAAGTCAAATGATGACTACCAAAATAAGGATGATAAGATTACTCCTTACAAGAAGATAGTAGAGAGTCTCAAGGACCTTTTCATAGATATAACATTTGAGCAGATTCCTCGCATGAAAAACCGAGCAGTAGATGTTATGGTAGCAATCAGATGAGTGTTATACATGTTGCATAATGTCCTTCAATGTGAATTCTTGGTAGAACAACTTCTCATAGCAACTTTCAAAATTCGTGACTCTAAATTCATGTGCATCATTGTTTGTCATGGATCCCCATGGTATCATAATATATTCACCTACCTAAGTAGAGGAACCCTCCCATCTGATATCACCTATAACCTTAAGAATTCCTTTGTAAAGAAGGCATCTTGATTCGTGATCCTAAGTGATACCTTATACCACCAAAGCATTGAGGGGACATTACTACAATGTCTTAACCAAGAGGAAGCCTTGACCGCTTTAATAGAAGTACATAATGGCATATGTAGTTCCCATTCTAGTGGTATGACTTTAGCTAATCAATTGTTGAGGATGGGGTACTACTGGCCAACCATGGAAAGAGAATCCCATCAATATGTTCAGAAGTGTTTCCAATGTCAAAAACATGGAGATCTTATTCATGCTCCAACTCGAGAATTACAACCCATGGTCACACCTTGGCCTTTCTCGCAGTGGGGGCTTGACCTCATAGGAAAAATTACTCCAACCTCATCTAATGGCCACAAGTTTATCATAACAACCATTGAGTACTTTACCAAGTGGGTTGAATCCATTCCCATGACCTACATAATGGGGAAGCAAATTGCTAAGTTTATCTTGAATTACCTCATGTGTCATTATGGTGTTCCACAAACCCTTATCTTTGACTATGGAACACCCTTCAAAAATCAAGATGTGAAAGAGTTATGTCAAAGATTCAACATCTAGCATCAATTCTCTACCTCGTATTACCCCCGGGGAAACAGTCAATTTGAGGCTACAAATAAGATCATTTTGAAGATCTTAAAGAAAATGGTCAATGAAGCTGGCCATGACTGGCATTTGCAGTTAAATCTCGCTCTTTAGGCCTATTGAACTAGCATCCACACACCAATAGGTGCAACCCCTTTCTCCTTGGTCTATGGATCAGAAGGCATCCTGTTAAAAATAGGATGCCATTTAATTGCAACCCTAAAGATTATTTATTTCATGTATCTCCTAAGTCCTTGGAATATGTTCAAAACACTAGGATTAGGAAGAGAAAAATATTTGATGAAATAATCATGTTAATTGACATTTGTAATTAATTCTAAGTGTTAAAAGCATGTGGGGATGCCTTGGAGTTAGCTCCTACAAAATAGGAGCACATGGGAACATACATGGGAGGTGGGATCCACCTTGGTTCAGTTAACTAGTTGGTGAATTGAGTACACTTCAAGAATACATCCTAGGTTCCTACAAAATAGGATTTTGATTTATGCATGTTGAGGTCCTATAAAATAGGGGGTGACGTGTACAAGGTTCAGTTCAATTATGGTTAAGTTATCTTCAGTTAGTTTTAGTTGAATGTTAGTTAACTTCAGTTAACTTGGAATGCAAGGATAATAACTTGAGTTGCATGACAGATAACAGGGACTACCTTCAGTTAATAGGGGATTACCATTCTTGCATGAATGATTTTGAGAAATGTTTCAGTTAACAATAAATGACTTGGACCCACCTTGGGTGCCCAAGTTGGCTTCTTGGAATTAACTCCTTTGCATGTTGAGATATTTTAGAAGGCTGAGTTAAGTGGGCCCTCTTTTGGGTGCCAACTTTGAGGATAAGCTTTGAAGATATTTACAGAATAAAGGTTCAGTTATGACTTCATTTTGGGATGCCCAAATGAATGAAGGAGAGGATTTGTCATTTTTCTTCATGGCATAACTCTACTTGCAAGAGATAGGTATACCTTTTAGGGATAGGGCTTGAGCATTGTAATTGTAACTCATTTGGAGTTTACAATGTTGATTAAAGTCTATTTATCTCAAGCAAGTTGAAGAGAGTGATTATCAGTTTTATTGCAGGTTGTGAAGAAGTGTTGGTGAAGGAAAAAGAGGCATTCTCAAGCAAGAATTGGAGCTATTGTAATCTACTTCATAGATTGAATAATAGATTAATTCTTGGTGGAGATTTTTACCTGAAAGGGTTTTCTCCACGTTATATTCTTGTGTGATCTTTCTAATATCCTGTCTACTTCTTCTATCAACTTTTGTCTACATTCTACAAATAGTAAAATGGATTAATCAGATAATCACCCACAAAGAATTTGTAACAAAGGAAAATCGTATTTAGATCAGCAATATTAAAGTTTTACAAGGTATTAAGCTAAGAAAACACCTCAGTTTTCAACATTTGGTATCAGAGCTGAGGTTGGGTAGAGTATTGAAGGATTTTTTGGCTTAGTGGGAGCTTTTATTATTTTTGTTATTTGTTGATTTTGGAAATAAATTTTGTTATAATGGGTTCTACTTCTCATTTAGATATTGAAAGGTTCAATGGATCTGGGTATGAGATGTGGAAATTAAAAATGAAAGATATCCTTGAAGAGAGAGATCAATGGTTAGTTGTAGGTAATAAGACAAAGACACCTTCATCTATGTCAGATGAGGATTGGGCTAAGCTTGATAAGAAGGCAAGAGGAACCATAAAATTATGTCTTGTTAATGTTGTTCTCTTGAATGTTTCAGATGAAAAGATTGCATTTGATTTGTGGATGAGGATAGGTGATATCTATCAAACTAAAATCCTTACTAATAAATTGTATCTAAAAAGATAGTTATATTCGTTAAAGATGAAAGATGGTGATTTTTTTGCACATCATTTAAAAGCTTTTAATTTTATTCTGAGTCAGTTAGCATTTGTAGATGTAAAGCTAGAAGATGAAGATAAATGAATTTTGTTACTTTATTCTTTACCAGAGTCTTGGGAAAATTTAATTTTTGTTATCAATGGTAGTGGTGTAGATATGAAGATGGACAATATAATTCCTACTCTCCTATCAGAGGAGATGAGGAGGAATAGAAATCCAAGATACCTTGTTTGTACAAGGTAGGCCTAAGAAAAAGGAACCTAAGGGAGACAAGGAAGGAAAGGGTAAGTCTAAAGGATGGTCTAAAACCCTTGGTAAAAGTAAGGTAAAGTGTTGGAACTGTGGGAAACCAGGACATGTGAAGAAGGATTGTAAGAACAAGAAAAAGAGTTTTGATTCTTCTACAGAGGAATCCTCAGATGACAATAATGATGCATTGTTTATTTCAGATAATATAGTTTGTGATAACTCTTTGCTTGATGTTACAGAGTGATCTTCATGGAAAGGATGGTAGTCATGATGCCATGTGTGACTCGGTACCACGGTTTAGTGGGAGTTGTTGGTAGTGACGAGGATGCATCATTGATAAGGTTATCTTCAGGTGATATGGAGATATTTTTTCTTGATTTAGAGTGGTTGCTATTATGTCATGGTTTACTCTTGATATGTGTTTAGAGTTTGGCATGGTACTTGTTCTCTTGAAACTAGGATGTTTTTGTAAGATATGATGCATGTGATCTCCTTGGAGGAGATGTTTATATCATGAATGTCATGTTTATGTTCCTGATTTATGATTGGAGCTTTGGCATTGATCGTAGTAATTCTCTTTGTATTGGGTACATTAATCATTTACTTGATTACTTCATGATGGTGTTGTGTTGCATTTGGAGTTTAGCATGGATTGATTGGTTACAGGTCCTCATGGATACTTAGAGAATTAGGTGAGGCTTGATTTCTCTTATGGTAAGAGATAAATTTTGGAATGGTTACTTGTAAGAAAAAAAATTCTAACAGTAAAGATCGAGAAGCCTACACCTTGGTTGAACGTGAGTTCAACACACTTGGCAGTTCTTTATTTGAGAGGTATTTGCCTATTATATCTTTCAGATGTGTTATGTTTCATGATTTTATTTCTCATGGGATTGAGTTGATCCATGGTTGATTATGAAAACTCATTTAAGGATGGTTTAGCATGAGTTTATATGTTTTATCTTTCAGAGATATGGATCTTAAGCTATGAATAGTTAGTTTTGGAGGATTCATTTTGAGGGATGTTATGACATGGTTTATGGGGATGGTTACCTTGAGTTTGATCTTCTTGGTTTAAAGATTATGGTTTTACTTGACCTTTTGGGAGTTGTATCATTAACAACAGAGTCTTTGATTGTGTTAAGTCCATGGATAATATTCATTTAGAAGATGGTTATCATGATGCCATGGATAACTTGGTTACATGTTACAATGGGAGTTTTTTTATAGTCATGGTTTGATGTTTATCTTGTTGCCATGTATAGCTCGGTATCACGGTTCAGTGGGAGCTTTGGTAGGATATGGTTATCTTCATAAAATTTGAAGAGGTTGTAGTTATTTTTGGTTTTGAGTATTAATCATTTGCTTGGAGCTTCATGATTATGCAAGTTGCATTTGAAGTTGGCATGAATTGTTTGGTGAGTACTCATGGATACTACAGAGACTGGGAAAGGTTTTGATTGAGAAATTTGACAATTTAATCAATGTTGCAGAGAAGTTCTTGTGGTGTAGGAAGGCCATTGGCCTTGAATCCTATAATTTTTTAAATGATTCCTTATTTAGAATAATTGCAATGATAATATCAATTGGGAGAATGTTTCAAATAGGATGCCATTCAATTGCAATCCTAAACATTATTTATTTCATGTATCTCCTAAGTCCTTGGAATGTGTTCAACAACACTAAGATTAGGAAGAGAATAATATTCGATGAAATAATCATGTTAATTGACATTTTTAATTAATTCTAAGTGTTAAAAGCATGTGGGTATGCCTTGGAGTTAGCTCCTACAAAATAGGAGCACATGGGCGCACACATGGGAGGTGGGATCCACCTTGGTTTAGTTAACTAGTTGGTGAATTGAGTACACTTCAAGAATGCATCCTAGGTTCCTACAAAATAGGGATTTTGATTTATGCATGTTGAGGTCCTATAAAATAGGGGGTGATGTGTATGAGGTTCAGTTCAATTCAGTTCAGATCAGTTCAATTCAATTCAATTCAATTTAGTTTTGGTTCAGTTATCTTCAGTTAGTTTTAGTTGAATGTTAGTTAACTTCAGTTAACTTGGAATGCATGGCTAATAACTTGAGTTGCATGAAAGATAATAGGGACTACCTTCAGTTAACAGGGGATGACCATTCTTGCATGAATGGTGTTGAGAAATGTTTCAGTTAACAAGAAATGACTTGGACCCACCTTGGGCACCCAAGTTGGCTTCTTGGAATTAAATCCTTTGCATGTTGAGATATTTCAGAAGGCTGAGTTAAGTGGGCCCTCTTTTGGGCACCAACTTTGAGGATAAGCTTTGAAGATATTTACATAATAAAGGTTGAGTTGTGACTTCAGTTTGGGATGCCCAAATGGATGAAGGAGAGGAATTGACATTGTTCTTCATGACATAACTCTACTTGCAAGAGATAGACATACCTTTTAGGGATAAGGATTGAGCATTGTAATTGTAACTCATTTGGAGTTTACAATTTTGATTAAAGTCTATTTATCTCAACCAAGTTGAAGAGAGTGATTATCAGTTTTATTGCAAGTTGTGAAGAAATGTTGGTGAAGGAAATAGAGGCATTCTCAAGTAAGAATTAGAGCTATTGTAATCTACTTCAGAGATTGAATAATAGATTAATTCTTGGTGGATTTTTTTACCCAAAAGGGTTTTTGCCATGTTATATGCTTGTGCGAGCTTTCTAATATCTTGTCTACTTCTTTTATCAACTTATGTCTACATTTTACAAACAGTAAAATAGATTAATCGGATAATCACACACAAAGAATCTATAACAAAGGAAAAACATATTTAGATCAACAATATTAAATTTTTACAAGGTATTAAGCTAATAAAACACCTCAATTTTCAACACATCCTACCTATTGAGGTTGAGCTTCCATCACTGCGAGTGTTACTACATAACCTAATCATTGATGAAGAGTATAGAGTATCTCGACTAAATGAGCTAGAATTATTGGATGAGCATCATCTTGATGCCCTTAATCACTTGCAAGTATACCAAAGCTGACTAAAATGAAGATATAACAAGAAGATCAAGTGTTGGTATTTCCAGTTAGGGGATCTTATTCTCAAGTAGAATAAAAAATATCTTCTAGATCAAGAAAGTAAAGGAAATTTTGAGCCTAACTGGTTAGGTCCCTTTGTGGTCACAACAAGTTATGGATCAGGAGCATATCGATTGTCGACATCTAAAGGTGAACCCTTGCAGGAACCGACCAATAGTCTACATCTTAAAACACATTATGCCTAGTCTTGAAGAGTGTAAAATCTGAAAATACAAAAAAATCAAAAAAATGATCAAAATCCAAAAAAAAGTGTTAAAAGGGATTGAAAAAGTAAAAAACAATCGTCCTCTAGTGAAAACCACTTCAGTGGTGCTTTGGGAAATTACCTTGGTGAAAACTTGGCAAATAGGTGTCTTGCATAAATAAAACACCTCCATCTATTCTTTGGCTCTTTATCCTATCATTCTTTGCATCGCATCATTCATCCTATTTATTCCATCACCCATATGTGTGTGGATCATAGCTTGATATTGTGAAGTATCATATCCCCTTTAGTACTATTTGACATATTCCTAAGGTTAGCTTGTCCTACCTATATCGAGGTAGTCTATTGCATCACACTGGTGGCAATTCGTTATGGATCAGATTGGGTTCTTGTATATCTTAAGGTTATTGAAAATCTCATCAAAAAATCTAAAAACATTCATGAAACCTCATCAAAAAACCTAAAAACATTCATAAAACCTCATCAAAATCCAAAAAAACTTGCAAAATAAAAAAATACAAAGATGTTCAAAATCCTGTACAACTAAAATCCAAAAACATTCATAAATTTGTAAAGTCAAAATCCAAAACACATCAATATCCCTAAAAAGGTTAAAACATTGAAAATACAAAAATAGTACCTTATCGAACTATGGGTCTCTAAGCTTGAATGTAGGCAAGGCCATCATTAATGTGCCCCTAAGACACCCTACGTCAGTCCTTTAGCAATTTGTCATAATAAACTAACAATCCATTAATAGTTCATCTTCATCTTCGAATAAGTCAAGTAGTCGAACTATGTGGTTTATGTGTGTATAGCATAGGCAAAGCTCATCTTTTATAAGCCCCTGAGGCCCCTAGGATAGGTCTTTTAGGTTAGGTTCTTGGTTGAAACTCAAAAAATCCCAAAACATCTAAATATCTTGGAAAATACCTAAACATTCAAATATCTAAAACCCCTAAACATTTGAAAAACTTAGAAAATACAAAAACATTTGAAAATAAAAAACTCCAAAACATTTTACAAACTTGGAAAATGCAAAAACATTTGAAAATTGAAAAGCCCAAAATATTATAAAACATTCAAAAGACCTAAACAACATCAAATATCTTAGAGAAAATCCTAAACAACCTCAAAATAACCAGAAAACCAAAACATTCACATAAACATTCAAAAAGATCAAAAATAGCCTCAAAACATTTTCAAAATACCAAAAAAAAAATATATCCAGAAAATAAAAAAACCACCCATCCCATTTCACTATAACCCACGATAAACCTTCACCCATAATAAACCAAGCATCACCTTCAAACTTTGGCAAAGCAAATAGAAAACAAGTATCTAAGGTTGCAAAATGAGAACATAAAGGTCAAAAATCTAAAGTATAGATCATAGGTAAATGCATCAGTGATTTTTGTATCAATGGCTTATCACACACCTCATCCTAATCAAAACATGTAGTGACCCTCCTGATGACACTTTTATTTTAGCTGTTGTGTGACACATTTAGCAGATAGATCTTTGATATTATGTTGTTTCGATGTTTTATGTCATGATTTACATGACTGGTTGTGAAACTCATTTGATGATACACTATATTATTTGATGCGATGTTTACCTTCATGAGATGACATTATGATGATTATCTATGTTGTTATGTTTCACACATTATGATATGTTAATTAGATGTTTATGTCAGTCGGTGAAGAAGATGATTTAGCAGTACTCATCAGTGAGTGCCCTGCTATATCGCGACTCTTCTTCACGGTGTGTTTTCATATTTATATATGTTGGATTAATCGTGAGGTGTTACGTAGCTTGCAGGTACTGGCATCGACTCCACCTGCTTGTCAGGTCTGAGCGTGCCATGACCCAAAGGAAATATCGATGGGAGATAGACTTGTCCTCTGTCTTTAGCCTTCGTTCTAAAAAGAACAAGTATCTGTCATCACCCTTTTTGTTGTGTCACTTGTTCGTCGTGTGCTTGCAATCATTTGTTTATGTTGGAGTCTGTAATGCATTTATTATGCTAATTTGGATTAATTTAATGTTTTAATTAATATTGATGTTGCTTTATATGATTTAATGATACAATTAAAGAAAAGAATCTATTTTTAGTTTATTAAGTGATTAAATTAAAATATTAAATTGTCTTGTTTCGAAAAGAGCATTTAATTGTTAAATTGATTTCATTATTGAATTGGACGTTTTCGAAAATGGAACCTTGAGTTGTGATCTTAAGTTGAAATATCCGATTATCTATTGTGTCTATTGAGTTTAATGTATGTGTTGCATGCTGAAATTGAAGGTTGAAATTTGGGATATTTATAAAAAGAGATAATCTGGAAAACACAGGAGGTTGTTTTGGGGGAGGAGAGAGAATTTTTGGATTTTGAACATTAGAAAAGATAAAAGAATTGTTTTCAAAAGTAATTTTTCTGGAATTTTGGGTTTGGAGGAATTGATCATAGAAGCTTCATTTTGTGATAAAGACGATGTGCTGATTGAGGAAAGAAGAAGTTTGATTATGTGGGGAATGTTTTCACTGGAAGTTGTTTTCTGTATTTTTCTGGGGTTTCGTTTGGAAAGTTGAAAATCGGTTTCTTAAATCTTTGAGGTTTTTGCTACGTTGTTGTTCAAATCTAGAGAGCACTTCAGGTTTTCTTCTGATCTCATGATAATTCTTGTTTGATGCATGCAAAAGGGTTTGTGTTATTTTAATAATATTATTCTGCAAAAATCTTGACTTGGAACCTGCATACACAATAGAAAACGAAAACATTAGTGTCAATTTTGATGGAATTGTTCTGAGGTAAATAAGAAAAGAACTATGAAAACGTCATCAGCTGATTAGGATTAATATTTGTTTGACTAGCTAGTATGTATTATCTTGATTAACTGTGCTATGATTTCTTCTATCAATACTGGCGCGGGTAATTTTAGTCAATATCTATTAATCTTAAAATTTCTTGAATTCTGTCTGGATACTCAAACTATTCCGCACACACATGTTACTGCTGTGTTTTGGTCTTGTTGGAGTTTAAGAATCGATTTTCATCAACCGTATAGTAACTCTTTGTTGTTGTATAAAAATTGTTGGCCTGTAGAAAATCGTTGGTTTTCCTTTGTGAATTCCATATTGGTCTGATGAACGTTTACCTTAATACTACCTCTTAACCATTCTTTTCTAGTCCAGGGTAAACCCCTATACTGAATTTATAATTGATATATGAGCATTGGTTTTTCTCTCAAATTCTGCTCATTGATGCCCTGCAACTTTTCGTGCGGCTCTTGGTTTATAGCAGCGTCTTTTGACTATGGTCACACAGCCATATCTGAGCACTTTATTTTTTTAAATCTTGTCAAATAGAGATTGCAGATAGCTTGGTGAGCAATTGCTATCCTCTTTCCCTTGTGTCTGCGTGGAAAAAGATTTGAGATGCCGCCACTACGTATGTATTGCTTTTAGTTTTTTTTTTTTTTTTAGCTTAATCTTTATTTGCCGTCGATTGTTCGAGTGCTTTCTTATCTTTTGTCTTTGTTGAATCGGTTGAGAGGTTGATTCCTTGTCATTGTTTTTTTGTAATAATTTCGTTCTCTATAGCTGGTTACATCTCCTACCACGGGCGCAGTCACTACTCGCGCATCCATGATCTAGCAATTGGTTTGTAAGTGATTTCAAATTTATCCTCCCTGATTCTATTTGCAACTTTCTCCTATTGCAACGTATGTATATAGGAGTCCGAGAAGTTCTAATTATAGTCTTAAATAATTTTATGAATCCCTAGTTCTTTTGCTGCGCCTGAAGGCCATTCGTAGTTAAGTATTTATATTGGACACTCTGTCTTTAAATTCTTCAATTTGTGATGAGACCTGCATGTAGGATCTTCGTGTTGAAGGCGCAGTGACCTCTAGTAGCTGATACTTTTCAGCCAAATGCATGTCATAAGTATTTTTTTTAAACCAAACTTTGACCTCATCTGTCACTGCGAATTTGTTTTTTTTTTATCTTACTAGGATGGTTTATCTTAAGGTTCAGTGTAATCTCTTATTATTAACAGTCTGCATGTTTTGAATCATTGACTTCACTTAGGAAGTCATGGACCCTTTGAAGTCAGCTACACTTTAGATTGATAGTTTCTTAAACTTCGATTTATTCCTTTCCCTGTCACGATTGTACTAGTGACATTTGGTAATACGAATCGATTCCTTATTAGTGAAGTAAATAAAAGACTTTCTTAGTATTCGTTGTTTAAAAATATAAGGAAGAAAACTCCGAATTTGTAAATATATATTAGCATTGTTAGTCACCGATTGTACCATAAATGGTAGTATTAACTATTAATATACATATACCTATTGCCCATGATTTTAATTTTAAACACACTTACATGTGGATATTGGGGTAATAGTTATTAAATATTATATGTTAAATCCCCTCTTAAGTTTATAAAACGGTTTATTGTTATTATATTTATAAATGCATAGTTGAGTAAGTGAGGAACTACTATATTTTATTATGTTGTAATTATGTGTTTGGATAATATGGACACTTCGTTATTGCTTTATTTATGATTATTCATAAAATAATAACATAAATCATAAATAATTAAGTATTCTATTCTAGGCCTCTTTATTACTTTGCAATGTTACATGTGTTTTTAAACACATAAGAATTGTCTTAAATAGTTGCAATGATTATTTGTGTCTAGTTTATAAGTTTTTTTTTTTACTGAGTTTATATGAATAAAGGAGTAAAATGACATTGTAAGGTTGAGGTATGTGTTGTGCAATTAGAAAATAAAAGAAATTACATTGTTGCTTACGTCATTCCTTATTAATTTGCTTCTAGTACTTATATTAGAAGGGTGTTGAGACAATGTATTTTATTCTTTTACAAGAATGAGTATTATTTAATTATGTTATAAGGAAACAAATAAATAGACCTTGTGGTTAGGTCAAGTGTTATTTCCTTTTGGAATCTATTTTCGAGCTGATATATGTTGTATTTAGTTTTGTCTTCCAGTGGCTAGGAATTGTCATTTTATTGAAATCATGGCTTGTTAATTATATGGTTTTAAAATGTGAACCATGGGCCATGTACGTTTTGTGATCACGTGATGTTGGTTGGACATTTTGAGTCCTATGACATGGCGATGAGTTTAGTTATATGTTGTCAATTTGAGATTTTGTACCTAGGAGGAGTGACTTCCGTTAGGGTCCGGACCGGAAGTGGTTGCATGGGTAACCTCTCGGAAGTATTTGTTACAGTGATGTCACTCCTGTCCTTGGGTTTCTGTCGGGTCTCTTGTGTAAGGTCATCTATGTTTATATCTTTGCTAACGGGAGTATGTCTGTTGTCATATGGATCTATTGTCATTATGATGTCATGATTGTTGACCTTGTGTTGTATGTTGTCTCTTTTGTTGTCTGATCGACTTGAGAACCTGTTCTATCTCCTAGCACAGGGGGTGGGATTTCAAGCTCCACACGGTTGGGAGGAACGTGCCACAATTTTCATTGGGTCCCCTACATGTGATATCATTATGTCATGATTTGTCTTGGCAGGATCCCGGATGCACGTCGTTCACGGAGTTGTTCGTTGGACGAGTTCGTGGTAGAGTTAGACTCGTGATCTTATTCTTTATTGTTCTCGCTATTGAGGTTCTATTGTATTTTGCATTGAAGTATCAAGATTGGTCACAATCCCGTTTATTGTAAACAACTTGTAATATAACTATTGATGTATGGAATCTGTAAACGATTATATTATTAATTTGAGTTATTTGGTTTTAGTTGTGATGTGTTTATTTCTTACTTAGTAGCGTTGTTGTGGAACCCTTGAGCGTTTATGCTTGGTTGTTTTTACTTATTGATTTGAATTGTTTTAAAAAATAAAAAATTATGCGATTTTTAGTGTAACGCTTCCTGGGTTCCACGATGGGGTGTTACAAAACACCTTATCAATATGTCCTAGGATGAATCCTTCCTATGATGAACATCAGCATCAAAAATCACCTTAGCTAAGTTAAACTAGCAAGAGATATAGATAACACCGTTGTTTGTCTTTAATATTTTCTTATGATTTTTCTTATTGACCCATTTTAAGGACCTCTCAATGATGTCTATCAAAATGATTTAGAGAGAAAGGAATGGGGCGTCAATCATTATTTTTCATTTGTTGTGCTTGTGGGTATTCTTGTAAAATAATCTTGGTGCATACTTGCTTAGTTATGTGTAGGGAGGTTGTTTGGAGTAGATTGTTGACTATTGCATATGCTTTGGTCCAATATATTCTGAACTACTAAACTACATTCTGATGAGGTTTCCATATGTCAAAGTGTGAACAAGAATTACCCTATCTGTTTGGAGAGTCAAAGTCTATTACACTAGATACAACATTGTCCTGGTTATTAATACCTTGATGCATCGTGTCTATGTGTTATATCAAACATAAGGAATGATGGAAAATTCCAATCCCAATATATGAGAAAATCATCATCATCATCATCTCTCATCACCATATCTGATACAGTCTCAGTAAATCATAGGCTTGTCAGACTTCTGAATCAATCTCAAAATCAATGGTCAATCCATTTGTCTTATTCTTCTTATTCTTCTATCTCTACTAACATTTCTATCCAAGTATCAAATATGTGTGATTTATCAAAATATACATGAGGCTACCCATGGTTGATGACTATCTCTACATCATCAAATTTGTCTACATCGAACATCTAAGCTTTTTAGTCATCTTTGCACTTGAACCTATATTTAACCTTTGTCGAGAAATCAACCCAAAATTCAAAAAAATTGTCCGATTTCTCAAGGGGGTAGGGAACCATCTTATTCCTTACGTTGGGGCAATAGTGGAGCATTAAAAAAAATTAAATTA
>CM021105.1:55164315-55194166 GCA_007115665.2 Sequoiadendron giganteum | reverse complement strand
AAAGTGGTCTACAAATAGATATTATGTATATTACTTTCAATTATATGCATTATACTCATGTAATAATCATTATATGCAAATATCATTAACAAATAACATGTTACATATTTTACTGCAGGAATCAGATGCAATGTGTCTCTTGTTTCTTCATGAAGAGATATCTTGAACAATTGGAAACCTAGGAAACCTAAATAGGAATTTAATACCGCAATTTAGGGTTTTTCGCTTGGACTATTTAGAGTTATGAAGTTATTGTGCATAATTTTTGGTTTTGACTAAGTAAGTTCTTTTCTTCAAAACCAGATATTATGCACGATAAAAGTTGCCTTTTTAGAGGTTGGTTCGAGAGATTGTACAGGATTTCAAGGTATGAACAAGCAATATGCTAGTTTTGCACTTTTTTGGTTTGGGATTTTTTGACGAAACATGTAATGTATTTTAAGGAATTTATATGGATTTAATGCTTTGCCAACTTTTAGTGGCTGCTTGTGCATTTAATTTTAATTTTTGTATGGTGAAAATATTTTACTACAAACTTAATGGTAATGTTTATGTGATATTTCTTTTGTTCCACTTAGGGTTTTCAAAATGGGGCATGAACTAATGTGTCTTCAAATTGAATGATAAATTCACTATATATATTTCAGTTTTGATTCCTCCTTTATAACTCACCAAGTGAGTTGGATGTGGTATTTCACTTGATATCAATGATGTAGGTTGTAGGATTTAACTTGTGGTCAAGCTAGAGTTTGTCATTTGATAAGTTTTTCCTTATTTACATACTTTTTTTCATGTTTGAGTGGGTGTGGTTATGCATTTCCCCTAAATTTTTCATGGACAAACATCATAGAGGGTTGAGGAATGCATGCTTTTCCATACTCGTACGATTTTAAAAGTGTTGCATACACACCTTTTGGTATGGGTATCACAATGTTGAAATTCATATTTGAGGTGTGAAAACATTGATGGCAATGACACTAAGCAATTTGTTGTCCCTCTCTCACTATGAACTCCAAAGGAGCATCTTTGTAGTTATGATATTTCCATTTGCCACATTCATTGATTTTATATCAATTATATGATTTTAAAAGATGTATTAAGACTATAAGTACTACGAGTGAAAATTTGAAATGCCATACGCTTTAGGGGCCAAGATCTAAATTCAAAAGTTCATATAAGTATGTGTCATTATTGAAGTAAATGGGCACTAAGTAGTTTGTAGTGCCTCTTTCACAATTGGTCTCTAAACAAGGAGGAGGGTCCTCACAGTGCTCAAAAATTACAGATTTTTAACTGAAAGTTCTTCTAAACACCTCTTGAAACATATTAAGTGTAACAAACTAACACTAGCAATGCTCTGATTTTGTAATTTATTTGTTTTTTCCCAAATCCCTACTACGATTTTGTAGTGTCGTAGGTCCATCAAATGATATGCTTTTAAATTTTGTTGGAATTTTTATTATATTTAATGTCATCCTAGAATTTCTTGGTGTTGAATGTGGAGGATATATCTCTAAATTTGCAAAGTTTTTTTAATGTTTTTTTTAATCTTATATCAAATTATTCATGTTGTGCAGTAAACCCTCTTTATTAAAAATGAAGTTGAGTTGAATTAAGAATAAAATCTACTTATACAGTCTTTAATGTTTAAAAATTACAACCATACAATAGTAAATGTGTTCAATTTTTATATTTCTTTCTTTCTTTCATGTTTATACAAATCTTACATTCTTTCAAAATCTTTGGTTGAGCTGACATTATTTTGATAAATTTGAAATTTGTTTATGTTTTTATATTTTAATTTGTTAAAATTTGGCATCACTCACTTGGAATTTGTGTCCTCAACACAATGTTGATCATGGTGATGCTTATCATGCTTACTTTGCTTGGGACTCTTTGAGTCTTTCCTAAACTTTTAGATGAATTTGTCTTACCTTATCTATGAACTTTCTTGCCTTATCCACCTTTGCATCCCCTTTTTTCCTAACCTAGTCTCAATTTTCCAAGACAAACATCAAACACGTTGGGTGGAAAAAAACCAGAACAAGCCTTGAAAGGGCACAAATTTGTTGATGAATGAATGGTTTTGTTATATGAGTACTAAATGCAGACCAAATACTCATCTCGGCCTTTTTTAGATAGCTCTAATTATACCCTTGTAGCAGTTGCACCAATGTTTGATTAACCACCTTTGATTGTCCATCCATTTAAGGATGGAATGTTGTAAACTACTTAATCTTTGTGTCCATCCTAGCCCACAATGTGCACCAAATTTTTCTTAGAAATGTCATGTATTCATTTGAAATGTGATACTTTTTGGAAGACCAAAGTGAATCCAAACATTCTTGGAAAATAAATCAGTTGCATTGATTTTCTTAGAGTCTTCTTCAATTCAGTCAAGATACACATCTTAGAAAAATGATCTCCAATGATAAAAAAAGTAATCATTTTCATGCTTTATCTTTGGTGATAAACCTACAAAGGCCACTAATATGCTCTCTCATGGTCGTTCAGGCACCATCAACGGTTGGTACAACCCAAGTTTTGTGTTGTTGGGTTTGAAAACACTACATAACTGACAAGCTTTTATGAATTTAGAGACATCACACCTACAAGTGTGGCTAATAAACATATTGTTGAAGGTTTGTCACTATCTTTGTCACCTCAAAATGACTAGCCATCAGTGAGATAATGTGTCTCTCTTATGAGCAGTAGTTTTCTCTCTTTTGGGACACACAATTTCCCTACTTTGTCCAAGAGCATCTAAGAGGTAAAAGTCAGACTTAGCCACAAATTCATCATGCTTACCTTGAGTTGTTGACCTATACATTTTGTTGAAATCTCAATCATGGATTTAATCTTGAAAATATACCTATTTGATAGTATGTTAAGTTACACAACAAAAAATGATCTAAAACGTACAAATTCCAAAAAAACATTCACTGAAACCATGGCAAGTAACTAACCTCAAGATTCTCCACAAATTATGTCATGATGAATGGTTGAAATGGACAATTCACCATAGTTCCTTTTTACTCTTGTGATATATGAAATGTTTTTACGCTTTTTGCAATGATGTTTGTCTTATATTTTAAATCTTTTATTTATTTATCATGCATCTAAGCAACGTGTCTTGTCTTGTTGAAGTAGCTTAAGACAATTCAATGAAATTTTGCATACTAATTTTAGGGAATCTGTTCCAATTGATAGATGTTCTTTGTTTTTCCTTTCATTGATTTGTAATTGATTATCAAATGACTTCAAGTCATGACATGAATTTCTCAATTTATGTGGTAAAGAGGTAGTAGCAAAATCATGCTTGGATAACTTTCCAAGCATGGGAAGAAATGATCCATGTATGCTCCACCATTGCCCTCTTGGGCTTACAATTTCAATGTTCTCATTCATTGGTTGGGTTGCATGTTCCATTTTTATTGAGGTCTTTCATGCTAATTTTTCCCACTAAGCAATTTCAATGTAGAAATATACCTCATCTCTAGCCCAAATTTGTGTTCCCCTTGTCACTGGTTTTCTCAATTTCACTCTACTTCATTTTAGAAGCAATTCTCTTTGGAGTTCGTTTGTATCTTTTTTTTAATTATGTTCTTTCTATAGATGGGGTTAAATTGACATCGAAGTCATTACAACATAAATAACATAAAATCAAATGCATAACATAGATTATACCTTCTATAACCCTCAAGGATTGAGCTCAAGATGCACCCAAGTCTTGAAGATTTGCTCACAAGATAGAATGTGGATTGCTCACAAAATACCAACATAATATGTCTATGATTTCTCAAGATGATCAAATGAGAGAAAAAGGCTCCAATTTATAGAAATTGTTGGGGAGAAATGGAGGGCTAGGATTTGATTAATTTATGAAGGGCTAGGATTTATTGAGAGATTGAGGTGTGGATAAAGGTGGTGTGGCTTGTTAGAATTGTGACAAGTGTCACAATGGAGTGTGGGAGAAGTTATGAGGTGTTCTCACACATGTGTGAGCACACCTCGGAGAGACAAGTCATTAATTTTGGAGGCTAGGTGTAAGATAGTGGGGGTAGGTGAGATTTCTCATATTTATGAGACAAGATTGGAGGGGGTGTGAAATTTTGAATATGGGGGTTAGAGAAATTAATCAAGGACTGGTTATCTTAATGGGGTAGATTGAGTTAATAAACCATGGGTTTATTAACTAGGCTAGAGTTAAAAGTTGGAGAATGGGCTAATGGAGGTTAGTGAGTGGATGAAGTTAATTAATCAACAATTAATTAACTCAAATGGAATTATAGGGATGAGGGATATTGATGGGATTAACTAAATAATTCAATTATTTAATTAATTGGAAGAAATTTAGTCTAGGAAGTGATATAATTAATTAAATAATAAAATATTTAATTAATTATAAGAAGAATATGGAATAATTAATTAAATAATAATTTTTTAATTAATCAAAGGTTGAGAAAGGGTGAATTAATTAAATAACAATATTTAATTAATTAAGAAGAAATAATGTCAGTTTTAGAGTGGCTACATTTTGCCCCTCTTTGATGCAGTGTATGTAATGATTTTGCATGAAAGAAGTTTAAAATTTTGTCCCAATGGATTGGAAGGTTAATTATAAGGTGATGCCCCCTCGAGAGGAAGACCAAAAAAATTTTTGGAAAAAATATTTCAGTTTGTTTCTCAAAAAAGGCAAGTTAGAATGATAAAGGGTGGTGCAGAAGAGGGGTTTAACAAAAATCAAAAGGAATGGTGAAACGGACTATAAAATGAGGCTGGTATAGGACTTTTGATTAGTCCAATATAGAAGAAATTAGGGTTTAGGGTAAAATTAGGGTTAAAATACCTATAAATAGGTATTGGGGGGCCCAAAAAGTCATTTTCAACCTTGTGATTGGTGGAGAAGAGCTTAGGTGGCAGCACAAAGGTATGGCTCAAGTTCATCGTCATTTTCATCGCTTGGAGAGGGTGAGGGAGTATCAGGTACGCGAGGAAATAGGTGACCCGATACGTACATTATCCATTGGGATTTAGGCTAGGTTAGGGGTCTTAGGGTAGATTAAACTAGGGCACAAATTTTGGGTAAGCAAATGCACCATTTTATAAAGTGGTTCTTAAGCACACAGTTATGGCGCTTATGCTCAAAAGTTCAACACTTTTGAAATTGTTGCATTTATGCTCAATTTCGACATATGCATGAAAAAACGTGGTGTTTGCGTTCATCATGCATGTGATCGATGTGCTTGTGCTAGGGTTGGGTGGGAAGTGGAAAAACTTGACGCTTCCACTAAAGTGACAGTTGTGTCACTAAATGCCATGCCCGAAATCAAAATTGTTGTGACTGCACAAAGCGGCACCTGGGTGAGAAATTCATGTACCTACGACTGAAGAAACGATGCATGTGCCAAAAGTAAAAGTGCAACTTTATAGAAATTGCAAGGGTGGACAAGTTTGGGTAGAAGTATGCAAATGGTTTGGATAGAAGGACTAATGTTAGTGTGTGGAATGATATAGGAGGAGCTAAAGGTCCTCTAGTCTCATGAGCGATGAATGGATATCATGTTGAGCATTTAGAGGGACTTGACGCCAATGGATGATGATTGGTTACACCTGATGGGGTTATATTTCATCTTGTGGATGCCCTAAATTCAAGCACATCGAGTATTGATGACAACATTAGTGGAGCGATTTAACAATGATATGAGCAACTTTCACTTGCCTACCAATGAGGCCACTGTCACATTAGAGGATGTGTTGTAAATTCTTCGGCTGTCTATTCATTGGGAGCTAGTGGTGTATAGTCTTCATGGTGCGAGGCCAGTATTACAAAGGATATTTATGACCAGGGATTTTCCCATTAGGGGTGTAGAGCTAGATTTGGAGGCTGAGAGGGGTCAGTGGCTAGAGATTTCCCTATTTATAATTGCATTGATCACAGTAACCTTGATGCCAAATAGGAGGTTGTAGGGGTTTGCAGTGCGTTGGGTTGGTGTACTGGAGGGCATGATTATAGATGGTTCTATTTATGCTTGGGGTGTTGTATTCCTTGCAAAATTATACCGAGAGATACATTGTGCGGTATATAGGGAGGGGTGGAGCTTGGGTGTAGGGGTGACTCTCTTACATGTTTGGGAATTTAAGCACATTGCAATATTGCGGTCAATATGTGACATGCGATGAGGGTAAATATGTCATATGTATTCATGTATGTAGGGTTCTAGAGACAACATCATATGGGGAGTTGGATCATTGGCACAAGTTTATAGATGAGATGGACTCCTTCATCTAGCACCCATATATTGATTGTGAGGTGTGGGAGGATGACCATTGATATATGTTGTACATTCAGTGGGTAAACTATTTGATAGGGAGGACCCCAGCTATTATTGAGAGATACCTTCTTGTGTGAGTATTACGACAGTTTGGATAGCACCAAGGAGTGCCACAGGTAGAGGCAGTATTTTCTCGAGTGACCTATGAGAGGAGGCTGTGGGGCGGCTACATAAAGTATTATACTACATTCCAGAGCTGGAGGGACACTCCTGTTGTTGCATGGGATCTGAGATCAGGAGTTTCTAGATGTTGGGACCACACAGGATTATGATGCATGGTAGGAGGGACACAATCCCATTTGCTTTATGATCCTGCATGATCAGCTAGTCATTGCACAAGACAATGGTGATGAGAGCAACAACAATGATTTTAGTAGCAACGGTAGTGATGGAAGTGACAGTGGGAATGATGATGATGACAGTGATGAGGGAGAGAATGATAGTGATGGATGAAATGATGGGAGTGATGGGGGTGGTGGTGACGATGAAGGAGAAGGTGATGATGGGGGATAGGGTTTTTAGGTTCGACAGAGAGGAGACATGCAGGCACAACTATAGGCCATGACCTTGGAGAGGGATTAAATCTGTCAGGAGTGAGATTAGGTGAGGCAAGATCATCTACAAGTGGTGGGAGAGCGTGATATGGCTCTAACAAATGTGGTCCAACTACAGGGGTTGATGGATGGACAACTAGCTATAATGACAACTAAGCAAGATGCGACTAGGGTAGAGGTAGCGATATTGACAAGTGAGAGGGATGCAACCAGGGTAGAGGTAGCCCAATTAGAAGGAACACTGGATGGAGGGGTTGGTGGGATAGGGGTTGGAGATGATCGGCAGGCAACAAATATCAACTACAAAGGGATGTGGAGAGATTACAGAGGGAGTGAGATATGACATGTCAGATTATGGATGACAGTGGGTTATCCTATGCCTTTTTAGAGTTTGGCAGAGCTACCAAGGAGGCAGAGCGGTGGAGGAGATTGTATGAGGAGGAAATGCCACCTGATCAGAGGGCTCCTAGTGTTACCATCAGTAGCAAATCTCATAGGCCAGCCCCATTAGGACCATTAGTGTCTATGGGTCCTCCATAGCCACCATGAAGAGATCAAAAAACACCACAGAGATCGCTTGAGAGGCCCGCACAGTCAAATGCAAGAAGCACAATGTAGGGAAGGACATATTGATTATGACTTTTTGGATTTTGCCCCAAGAGGGGTTTAACTTTTTGTACACACGAGAGACTTTTGTACATTGTTGTATCATGACATTATATTATTTTGATATATAATATGATGGATTTGGTCTACATGTTTTGTGCAGATGTTATTATGTGTATGGTCATTTATGATGTTATCACATTTTATGTAGGATGGCTATTGATTATGGATGTGATATGATGGTGTATGGTTTATGTTTAATATGTTATTATGGATGGATTTGTGATTGTGAGTTGTGATGTTAGATGGTTTGCATGGATGATTATGATATTTATTATGACATGTATTGATTGTGGCATTTGAAAAATTCACTTGAACTTTGTGATGTAACCCTTGACAATGAAGGACTTGTGTGTGCATTACTTTAAAAATAATTGATAGATGGTCAATGCGATATGTTTATTTGAATATGTGTTTAATGGATGTATTTTTTTTTATGGTTATTATGCATATGATGGATAGATGACTTAATGGATGCACCAATGATTTAATGTTTTAATGAATGATATATGGGTGATGCAAAAATTTCTCTCAACTTCTCAAAAATATAAGTGTCTCCTATTGTCATTTAGTATGCATTGACTTTACAACACCATTTGTTTGTCTTTCTCATTTATGAGTTTGCAAAGTCTCCAATCATTAATTTTGAGGAGAAGACAATTACTTGTAGAGTATGCATGAGAAATGTTATTAAATTCATGTTACTTGTGTATGTGTTAATGGATGCATTTATTATTATGAACATGATGTTGATGTAATGATATTGATTTAGAAATGGCGTCACCAAGACATTTGGCTAGGGAAATGGGAGATTTCTTAACCAAAGTTGTTAATAATATTAGATGTTTTGTGATAGCTTTCCCTCTCTTAGTCAATATCCAATCATGATGAATGTGCAACATGAGGTGACCTGGGTTATCATGGGGTAGAGGCATAATGCATTTTTTGTGTCATGATACAAAATATACTATGGTCTAAGTGTGTAGGAAGGAGGGAAATGGGACGTAGGTTAGATGGGGTAAGTGGTGGGGAGGGTGATGGGTTTGGGGATATGGATAAGGAATGGAAGGGGGATTATGCTAGAAAATGTGGTGATCAATCATTAAATTTGATATAGCAAAGGACATTATGCCCCAATGGTATAAATAACCAAAGATGCAACTATGTACCTTGCATGGACTTTGAGACTCATAAAACATGTGCAAATAGAAAATTATACCTTATCACAATGATTTCTAATGACCTTAGTAGATCATAGGGGGGATTATATAGTGGACCTAAATGTTTTGTCCCCTCTAGCTAAGGTATCAAAAATTATTAGCAAATCAAGCTAACCACAAACATACCATACAAACCGACCCATGCCTACTCCATACCTTGTCCTTGACACACTAAGATATGAAAGGATCTAGGTAGCCTTGACTTGGTGACTTTGTAGGTTTACGATTACAACAATAAATCAAAAAGAAAAAATTATAATCTCTTTCCAAGGGTAAGATTGGGAGATGATGTTGGACCAAGGAAGGATTCATCCTATCGAGCAAGGATGGAAAGGATTGTGATGGGTGGCAAGCTAAGTGGCAAGCTTATTTAGAAATTGCATTGATAGTTTGATATTAGGGTTGTATGTAGACATGCTTGTTATTTGTCTTTGTGTTGTTCGTCTCATGGAAATGTGGGTGGTACTTTTGGGATGATAAGCTTTTTTATTATGGATGTGATTTTATGGGATGGAATTTTATTATGGGATGGGTGAAGTGGAATGAGAAACTAAGAATGTTGAGGACCACAAGATTCCCACTACATATGACAAGGTGATGTGATGGAGTGAATTAGGGGAAGGATGGGATGGGCAAAAAGTGAAAATCGTTCGTGTCAACTATAAATTCACAAACACCCTCATATTGTATGAATGTGTATGGTGGGAACAGGAGTGCAAATCTCTTTGTGCCAACTATAAATTCATGTTTTTTATCTTTGGTTGATTCTCAACCATGAGTAATCCAATAGTAAAAGAATCATGTGAGATTTATATCAAGCATAGGTGGCGTGTGAAGGTGATAATAATGCAAGCTATATTATTTATCATGGGAGTGCTTGGATGAGTAACACCAAGGGGGTGGATGGGAACACAAGGATAGTATATGTATAGTAGTGGGAGCTCTCTAAATCTAAGTTAGAATGCATGTTCCAAGCCATGGTTGGGGACATGTGGGTGGATTTTATTATGGATGGAGAAGGTGACCAAATAGATAGTGGACATGACCCTACACATGGTGCTTGTTTTCCAGGTTTTCACCATGGTACTTTCCCAAGGCACCACAAAATGGTTTTCACCATTGGATGAATTATTTCTCTTTACTATTTTTTGCTTTTTTTCTTTTTTTATATTTTTTCTAGTTTTTTAATTTTTTTGTATTTTCTTAGGTGAAGAATTTTTGAGATGGATAATATTTATGAGATCTTCAAGGGGTTCACCCTCCATGGTAGCTAACTGATATGCCCTTGATCCATATTTTTTCATAACAATGTAAGGGCCTAGCCAATTAGGTTCAAACTTGCTAATCTTTTCCTGCTCTTGCAGATTGTGTTGGTTTTCTTTAAGGGAAAGATCTCCAATAGCAAGCTCTCTAGGCTTTATCTTGTTATAATTTATGTGAAGCCTATTTTGATATGCTCTGCTATGATTAAGGGAATTTAAACATCTTTCATCTAGAAGCTCTAGCTATTGAAGGCATGTTACTTGATATTCTTCATCATCAATGAGATGTTGCAAAGAGATTCTTAGTTATGGGAGCTCAACCTTGATTGTCAAGATGGCTTCAGCGCCATATACTAGGGAATAGGGCATGGCTCTGGTGGATGTGCAGATGTTGGTACGGTAGGCCCACAAGGTAGGATTTAGCAGTAAATTCCAATCCCGACTAGCCTCATTAACTGCTTTCTTTAAAATTCTCAGGATTGTTTTGATTGTGGACTTAGCCTAATCGTTGCCTTGTGGGTAATATGGAGTGGAAAAATGATGTTGGATATGAATTTTTTGGCATAGGTTACAGACATCCTGGTTCGTGAAAGGATGCCCATTGTCTGTGACTATGGAGGTGGGAATATCAAAGTGACAAATGATGTAATGAAGTATGAATTTAGAAATTTGTTTCCCTATGTTGGTTAAATATTTGCCACTTTAATTTTATACTCTTTTTACCACAACAATGACAATCTGACCAACAGTTGAGTCACTAGAAATGTTATTTGTAAGTGCTCTCTTCTTGTTTTACAAGGCATGACTACCTTTAATAGATATGAAATGAATGAAAACATAAGATGCGCTTTTAACCAGAAAGCAGAAAAGGAAAACTAACATCTACTCATAACCATGAAATAGATGTGATGGCTTCAATTTAAAATGAAATGGATGCAAACAAATGACTCAAAGTTCATTTATCCCACACCCACAAATGATATTCAAGAAAAGAATGAACAACAGATTCACTTTCACAAAAGATTTAATCTGAATTCAAAGCCTCATAAATAACACATACACAACTTCATATAATAGAACAAACAATGAAGATTAATTACAAATACTCAAAGTTCATTTGTAATCAAAAGAAAACATTATCAAATGCACACATCAAAAATATCTTCTTATTTCTCCAATGCCAAAAATGTGAATTCACAGTCTCAATATTTATGTACAATAAAACTGTGCAAAAAGAAAACCATGTTGCTCCCTCTTTTTCCCAATAGTTGAAAAAAGAACCCCTATACAATAGAATTTGATGATTTTTTAAAGGCTTTCCCTTTGGTCTCACAACCGTTTCTTTAAAATCCATTACAAATTAAAAATATTCTCCTTTTTGAGATTAATCGCTTCTTGAAGAAGTTACAATGACCATTTCTTTCTTGTCGTAACAGTCTCTTAGACTGACTTTTGACTTTCACATCATTAAATGAGGAGGTTATGAAACTTGAAAAATCCACGACAAGGTTAGGAAACTTGGGAATTCTGCGACAAGGTTAGGAAATTTGAGAAACCCACGACAAGGTTAGGAATTTTGGAAATTTTGTGACATGGTTAGGAAACTTGGGAATTTCGCGACATGGTTAGGAATTTTGGAAATTTCGCGACATGGTTAGGAAACTTGGGAATTTTGCGACATGGTTAGGAATTTTAGAAATTTTGTGACATGGTTAGGAAATTTGGAAATTCCGCGACATGTAAGTTTCTAGCCTTTTTTAAATTTTCATACGGAATTTAAATTGACTTTAATAAAGTGTCTCATCAGAATGTTTAAATCTCCTAACCCTTGAAATAAATGATGGTTAATAACTTTATGACTTCGTCCAAATTTCCACCTTAGAAAAATTTGTTTCTCATAACATTTGAATGCCGCTAGAAATTGATCTGATGACATGGAATAATTCCCAAAATTAATGCATCAATTATTTTTCCCAACATTGTGCTCTGGTTGAAAGATGAAAAACTTCATATCTCCCACAAATCAACTCTGTTTTGCTTGAAATTTGGACAGCAAGAGGAATGAGTTCTTCTAAGAAAAACCCAAGATTATTTTAAGTTCCAACATTTTGAAACTTGAATTTTAGCCTCATTTGCAACTTGGTAGGGAAAAATAAGGTTTAAAAACTCTCAAACAATGAAGCATTTGGACATGAAAATAGGCCAGATTGGTCAAAATGAGGTTATGAACAAGTCCATAGAAGGATTTCATACCATCTCACATGAATTTTGAAAATTAATTATTTTAATGATTTGGTAGGCTCAAGGGCATATGAGGGAATGCATTGAAATTTTTTAAAAAATCAATTTTCAAATTTGGGGATAACACCCTATAACATAGGTCATAGGTATAGCTTCAACATACTTAGTGGAAGTAATTATGAATTTATGTCCATTTGATGAGGTAGGTGTATCTTTCCAATGAGGTCTAAGCCCCATCGTGAGAAAGGACAATTAGTAACAATAGGTTACGACTCTTGTGATGGTGTGTGGATTAGGTTGCCACACTATTGACAAGGTTTCTAAACTCACACCATATTATTCACATCTTGCTCCATTGTGGGTTAGTAGTATCTTACACGCAACAACTTTTTGACTAACGATGGTCCACTAGAATGGGGCCCACAAAAACCTTGATGTACTTCATTTAGGGAAGTTTGAGGTTTGGATGAATCTAAGCATCTCAAGAGGGTGCCATCGAAAGAGTGGCGATAAAGGGTGTCTCCAAGGATGTTGAAGCAGGATGTTTTGTGGATGAAAGATTGGCATTGTAAATATGAAAGGTTAGGTGGAATGATGTTGTTGCATAAATACTCGTGTATGTCCTGATATCAAGGAGAGTTTGGACCAACAAGTTCACATACCATTTCAAATTCTAGAATATCATAAGTAGGAACAAGGAGTTGTTCAATTAAGAACTCATATTGCTAGTTGTTTTGTGGGATATATCAACAAGGGAACCAATGGTAGCCATGACATTGACTACTTTGTTGTTTATCCTGGGTATTTGATTGAACTAGATTTGTGTGAAGTACTCTTTCAAGTTGTCCATCATGTGTTTGTAAGGTAAAAACTTGTCATCCTTTGTCTGATATTGATCATTTACCTTTCTGATGACTAATTGAGAGTCACCCTACACTTGTAGTTTTGCAATTTTCCATTGGATTGCAAGTTTTAATCTTGTTATCAATGCCTCACATTCTACTATGTTATTTGTGCAACAAAATGAAATGTTTCAGGATTTAGGGATACAATCTCTTTGAGGTGTGACAAGAGTATCCCTACCCCTAAGCCATGTTTTGTATAAGATCTATAGAAGTACGAGTTCCACCATGTTCCTTCTTCTGTAGTCAAGATATTTTCATCAAGGAATTTTGTCAAAAATGGGTGATCATCTAGGAGAGGTGCTTTAGCAAGTTGATCAACAACTACTTGTCCTTTGATAGATTTTTTGTCTACATAATTGATGTCAAATTCACTAATAATCATGGTCCATTTAGCCATTCATCCTATGAGAGTTTCCTTTGAAAGAAAGTACTTTAATGGATCTACCTTAAAGATGAGTTGAGTTTTATGATTGGCCATATAGTGTCATACTGTCTTTGCACAGAAGATGACTTCTAAACACGCTCACTCTATTGGGGAAATCACTTTCAGCTAGTGTGTGAGATATGTAATATATATCTCTTTCCTTCCCTTTATCATCAAGTCGGGCTAGAATTCCCCTAGTGCCACTTGAGTAGTTGATATATACAAAAGAAGTGGTTTATCTGCTTGTAGAGGCACTAGAACTAGTGGTGTTGCAAGATAATCCTTTACTTGTTGAAAGGCCTACTGACAATTGTTATCCCATTTGAATGTGATATTTTTTTGAAGTATATGGGAAAATAGTTGACACTTATTAGCCAATTGTGCAATGAATCTTCGAAGTGCTTGTAATTTTCCTTACACACTTCTAAGCTATTTTATGTTCTTTGGTGGAGGCATTTCTATTATTTCTTTCACTTTGGTAGGATCTACTTCAATTCCTCAGTGAGAAACAATAAATCCCAAGAATTTTCTAGATGAGATTCCAAACACACATTTCTTAGGATTAAGACACAACTTGTATTTTTCCAGCCGATCAAATATTTTCTCAAGTACTTCAATTTGTCCTTTTATTTTTGATTTTCCTAGAAGATCATCCACATAATCCTCCATCATATCATGTAGCATGTCGTGGAAGATAACAATCATTGCTCTTTGATATGTAGCTCTTGCATTTTTTAGTCCAAACGACATTACTTGGTAGCAAAATGTTCCCCATGGAGTTATGAAGATTGTTTTATGTTGATATTCTATGATTTGGATTTGATTATAGCTTGAAAATCCATCCATGAGGGATAACATTTCATGCCCTATGATGAGGTCCACACTTATATCAATATTGGGTAATGGGAAATTATCTTTTAGACATGCTTCATTGAGATCTCTGAAATTGGTACAGATGCAGATGCGCCCAGTGGGTTTAGAAATAGGTACAATGTTAGACACCCACTCAAGATAGTTAATGGGTTTAATAAAACCTACTTCCAAGAGTTTTTGTAGTTCCACTTTTACTAAGAGAGCGATTTGGGGATGCATCTTATAGAGTTTTTGTTTGATTGTTTTAGCATTAGGATAGACTACTAAATGATTTACTACAAGAGATGGGTCAAGGCCTAGCATGTATGCATATGACCAAGCAAAATTGATGGATCTTCTTTTGAGGAAATATTCCAATTTCTGATTAAGTGTCTCTTGCAGTTCTTTGGCTATATATGTGATCTTAGGATTTTCACCAAATTGATGTCTTTTATGTCTTTTATTACCATTATAAATGTCTCTTGGTGTTTGGGGATCGAATCAAGTGCCCCATCCTCTAACACCTCAGAAAGGTTTTTATTAGAGGATACATCTTTTATGTTTTATTTTTTCATGATCCAAAAGTGCCTCGTTGAGGTTTTCACTAAGGGATATTTCTTTTTTATTTTTATGACTAAGGCACGTGATTTGCTCCCAAAAATATGCATCTTGATGTAGCTTAATTTGATATTCCCACTTATGATCTCCCAAGGGAATGTGATTGCAAACTCCCATAATTTTTGCTATTGCTTCATCATTTTCAAAGGTATCTAATACATGAGATACTTGTTCGTCCCAATCAATTAATTCAAGATATATTATTTGAAGGTCAATGGAAAATGTTATGGTGTATACATGTTCAGTATCAAAAATTTAAACGATGGTGTGAAAGGAGTATTTGATAACTTCCTCTTGAGAGATTTGATTAGTATAAGTCTTATTATCTTTATCATGAGTACATTAGGGTTTTATGGTTACCAATTTGGTGGCTAGGAAGCCAAGTCCTTGATGATATTTGTATTCTCATGGTTGAATAGTCTCCAATATTCCTTGTTCTTATGCCCCTAATCCTTTTCCTTTATAGCCTCGATGTTTGTACAAATCATGTCCCTTAGGATATCGATAAGTCTTGAGGGTAGGTAATGCTTTCTCATCTTCGTCCTTATATAACCATGAAGAGACATCCATTTCAAGGCCCAATTCTTCTTTATCTAATAATCCCCATTTATTGAAATTCTTAAATGTTTCTTTTGGTTTCAAGTTGAGTGTTCAACCATATAATCATGGGGAAGTGGGCAATTGTCCTATGCGAAAGGAATTCTGGATCCCATACTCCCCACATTTATTGTCAATTACTTTAACCTTGCTTTTGAGGGTAGGGTGTGGTGCAGATGATGGTTGTAAGGTGGATGAATCAACATAAGTGGATGAAGTGAAGACACCATCATTAATAGGGCAATGGTGGTAACTTTTGTATTTTCCTTCCAACGCCTTACAATATCGGAAGGGTTGTGGGTCAACAAGAATGGTGATTTATTTTCCATTATGTGGGAATTCAAGCATTAATGGTAGGTAGAAGGGATGGCTTGTATGCCATGTATCCATGGTCATCCAAGGAGGATGTTGTATGGTAAGTCAAGGTCAAGTGTATGACATGTTGTTTCCATAATGGTCAGATCAACTCGAATTGTTAACTTGATAGTTCCTTCTAATCGTCTTTCTGCATCATCATATGATTTTATAGTTATTCTCTTGTGGTGTTCAATAACATCTTCCAAGTAGCCCAATTGTTTTATTAATTTCAAAGTACATAAGTTGAGTCTTGATCCACCATCTATTAAGACTCTTTTGATGTTATGTTTATGGATGATGGCTTCAATATGTAATGGTTTATTTTGAGGTGTTTTAGAATGGATATCTTTATTGTTGAATGTGAGATGGTGTGTAAATGATAGATGTCTAATTATAGCTTGGAATTAGTTGACATTTATGTCACTTGGTACTCTAGATTCTTGGAGTTCTTTATCGAGAGCTTCTTTATGTATGGGTGAAGTTTGAAGGGGTTCTAGGATGGAAATTTGTGATGGTGTTTTTCTAAGGTGTTAAATGATATTATATTTATGGGTGGTAGGTGGATTAGAGGATGAGGATGATGTAATGTCCCCACCCTAGTTAGTAGTAGTTCCAGTTGAATTAGCTTATTACTTGGATCCTCATAGGATAATATATTTGGATAGAGGGTCTCAGTGGCAGTTAATGGAGGTTGATGTCATTCTATTTCTTTAGTTTGGTATTGGGGTCAATTCCAGGCCTTTGCAGATCAGTGTTTGGCTTAGTTTAAGGGACTTACTATTTATAGTAATTCTAATTGGCAGTAATGTTATTTTTAGTCAAGGCACCTAGACACATGGGGGTTACAGTGTTAACCCTAGCTTTAGACGACACGTCAAAATATTGAATATTGAGAGAGATATTAATATTTAAGTGGTTAAGTGATTTAATTAATTTAAGGGAATATTATAAAGTTATAATTAACTTTATAAAAGTATTGATCCACTTAAATGTTATAAAGGGTGATTAAATGGTAAAACAAAAAGGTATGCCCAAGTTGAGATTAATTATTTAAAAAAGGGTACAAAGTATCTTAAATACATTTTAAATGTATTAAAAACTCTATTTAAGGAAAATCGTGCCATTTTGAGGGAGATATAAGAAGCAAAGAGCAAGTCGACCTCATTCATCTATTGAGCATTTGACATTGATCTCTTTTGGCTTCTTTGAAGTTTGTACCCGAGGCAAGGGTTTCAACATTTATCAACATTGGAGAATGAAAATTCTTCAGAGTTTGCAATCTTGAAGCTGTAAAAGATCAGTTGAATCATTACTTTAGAGGGGGCTTCATTTTGGAGTCCATTTGTGCCTAGATCAAATTTAATTTTGAGTTTATTTGTAGATTTCAATAAAGGAAGGGGGCTTATCAGTTGAGACGTCCTATTTCTTCAGCTATTGACACCAATAATTAGGTTGTACAACTTTTGTTGTTGGTCGTACCATCACCATAGGGATACGTGCATGCTCTTGGTTGGGCATATGAGTTATAGGCTGAAACGCCTCCCTTATTAGGATTATTTCAACATATTATGGGGAAACTAGACTGATATTACCAATTGGCACTCATTTGAAGGTGGAGAAATCATCATTTGGAGCAGATCTACTTGTTTCATCAGAATATTCATTGTTGGTTATGATTTCTAGATTTTCAAATAAGGGTTTGCTTGCATGTTCGGGTATGCAAATTTGTTATAAGCTATGTTTATATCTTGTATTGACAATATATATATTTCATGTTGAATAAGAACCATTGCAACATTTATATATTTCCAATTATTTCTTGTTAAATATTGCTTGACAACATTTTATTTAAATGTTATAAATTCATCAAAACAACAAGAAAATACAAAAATAGTGCATTCAACATCTACAGGCAATTAGGACCAGCAGGGTTTTTCATAGTGGTATTAGACCTCTGATCCTGCCACTTTGGAGGGTTAGAGATTCTTATGCAACCGCATCAAGTTGGGCCACATAGATATTACACACGTAGGAGAGTTGGATTTCAAGGAATTCAGTTTGAGGAATTACCATTAGAAATAATGGGAGACAGGGATGGTGGTGAGCCACCCAAAAACCATGGTAATAATGAGGACCAAGAGGCTAGAAATATTATGAGGAATCTTGCACCTAGGTAGCAACAAGTAACTAATGTGTTACAGCAACTCACTACAACCATTCAACATATGATCATTCCTGGGAGATAGAACCAGGAACAAGAAGAAGATGGGAGTGTTGATGGAGGGCCAAGGATCCGAATAACACCCACACACACCTATGACAGGCCTATGTGCCCTACATTTGTAAGAAATGAACCTGAAGAGGGGGACATGGATGAAGAGGAAGGTGATGTGGTCTTTGTAGATAACATGATGACAGTGCACGATGAGTGGGAAGCATTACCACAAAGAGTTAAGGATCATCTTAAATTTGACAAATTTATGAGTCAAAAGAGAGATCACTACAAGAACAAGACTGACAAGAGACCAAGGAATAAAAATAATGACCTTAGACATGCTACTTGCAAGCTCACAATCCACATATTTGATGACAACGGTAAGGTTACAGTCAGAGCTTGGGTTAGCAAGTTGGATACTTTGTTGACCCTACATCCTATTGTATAAGAGGACACCATTAAGTTTGTTGCTTTGTATTTAGATGGGGTAGCCCATGACTGTGGCACCATGGGATGGTTACCTTGCAACATGACCTCATCACTTCATATTAGGAGTTCACTGATAGGCTAGTCGAGCACTTTGACAGAAGAGATTCAAAGTTGTACTTCAGGGATCTAGCTTAGTTGAAACAAATGGGTGGTTTGGAATCTTACATTGGTGAATTTCAAAAGCTCTCAGTCATGGTGACAGGTATCTCTGAGAGGAGGCTTGTCATATTATTCGTTGAAGGTCTTTATGAGCCCATGAGAGGTTTGATCAAGGCATTTGATCCCCCTACTTTGCAGGAGGCTATGAAGAAAGCTCGTAGGATGGAACTTACAACTCCACACAGTAAGTTTAATCCCAAACCATCTTCATCTTTTAATGATAGAAAATCATAACCAAAGAAAATAGAGAATGCTGATCAAAAGAGGAAATTTGCAACCCCTTTGGATAGGGAAACAATTAATGATTTGCATAGGAGGAGATTGTGTTTTTATTGCAAGGGTCCCTTTGATGAAAATCATGATTATCCTCAAAGGCCTAAGGGTAAAAATAGGCAACTGGAGTGGTACTACGAGGATGAAAACATGACTAATAAAATAGACCGACAAGCTGATCAAGAGGTTTTAGGGGCTGAAAACTCAAAAAATGAAGGAGAAATGATGCTACAGGAAGCTCATATATCTAGCATGCAAAGAGAAGGTTCCTTCAAGTTGTGTGGGCTCTTGGTTGGTCAAAGATTCATTTCTTTTCTTGATATAGGTGCAAATCACAATTTCATAGATGCACGTTGTTGGTATGTGGCGATTGATCATTGTATACTATACACTCTTCATGTATCCTTGTTGGGCCCTGGGCGGGGGTTCAAGGGCGGCAGCCCTCGAGAAATTTTTTTCTCCTACTTTTTCACGGAATTACCGAAAAGGGGAAAACCTCAACTTTGTATAACCCTAATCTGAAAGCTTCTAAAAAGCTGGTCATAAGGGGTTTGTAATAGAGTTACAATATGATAAGAAACAGGCAATTATTCACAATATTATAATAGGGTTTTTTGCACTGGTTAATGAAATCATTGGATGGCTGCGGTTTGGTGGATGTAGCCCATATTGGGTGAACCACATTAAATTATTTGTGTTATTTTTATTGTCTGTGTTTTTATTTCCTGGTTTATTTGATAAAATTTGCATTTAGCTTTTAGATATCTGCCTTCAAAACCTAACACATGTTTGGTGGCAAAGCGTGGAATTCAAACTCAAGAGTTTGAAGGGATAAAGGTAAAATTTGTTGATGGTTACACTCTCAAGTGTGAGAGAATGATTCTTGATCTTCCTATGAAACTCAATAGCTATGATTTTAAAGCAGATTTTTATGTGGTCAATATGGGGGACATGGATTCAGTACTTGGCATGAAGTGGCTTCATGTAATTGGAGAGTTTACACTCAACCTTAGAGAAATGGAGATGAAATTCAAGGTTGATAGGACTACTCATGTGCTTAAGGCCATTAAGGACAACAACTTGAAAGTAATTACTCTTAGGAAAATGGAGACTTATTAAACATGACATGGTGGAGTGGGCAACAAAGTGTAAGTTGATGCCTTTTCAATAGGAGCAGCAAAAAATAGCCTATTATCCAGATGTTTAGGAGCTAAGAGTTAAGCATACAAAGGTGTTCAATGACATACCACATGGTAGACCTCTAGATAGAGGCATAAAGCACATCATAGATTTGGAAGAGGGCACTAAGGCCATTATGATTACACCTCATCGACACCTAAAGCGATTGAAGGATTAGATTGAGAAAAATATCAAGGAACTGTTTTCTATGGGACATATAAGGCCGAGTAAGTCTCATTTCGCTTCATCAGTGGTTTTGGTGAAGAAGAAGGATGGTACACTTAGGATGTGCATTGATTATCGAATATTGAACAAGAGGAAAATTAAGAATAGGTATCCCATTCCTCACATTGATGAGTTGATAGATGAGCTTCATGGAGATTGTTACTTCTCTAAGATAGACTTGAGAACATGATACCACCATATCAGAGTTAGAGAGCAGGATGTTGATAAGACTGCATTCATATGTCATTATGGACACTATAATTTTTCGGTTATACCCTAGCTACTTTTCGGTCCACTATGAACACAATCTCAGTTGAGGAGATTTTTTCTAGTATTCTTTGATGAAATTTTGGTATATAGCAGGTCTTGGGAAGAGCATTTGGTTCACCTAGATATTGTTTTGAGCATACTTGACAGGGAGTCCTTGTACGCTAAGGAGTCCAAGTGTGTGTTGGGCATGAAAGAGCTTCTATATTTGGGTCACATAATCAACGTAGAGGGAGTTCACATGGACCCTAATAAGGTTTGTGCTATTATTGATTGGCCTACTCTTGAGACTTTTACTCAACTTAGGGGATTTGTGTGGTTATGCACCTTCTACCATCTGTTTGTCAATGGGTTCCCGTGGTATATTGCACCACTTACAAATTTGACTAAGAAGGGAGCATTTGTCTAGACACCTGAGGCATAGGAGTGTTTTGAGAAGTTCAAATAGTTGATGACTACCTATTCAATTCTAGCTTTTTCAAATTTCACCAAGCCTTTTGAGCTTCATTGTGATGCTTGTGGAGAGGGTATTGGTGTAGTGATTATGTAGGACTTTCACCCGATAGCTTTTGAGAGCAGGAAGCTAAGGGGTCCTAAGAGGAGATATAATAAATATGACAAGGAAATGTTGGCCATCATGCATGCGATGACCAAGTTTAGGTTGTACCTAGTTGGCAATAAGTTTTGTGTCAAAATTGATCATAATAGCTTGACGCATTTCCTTGGACAATGGGATCTAAATGAATGCCAACAAAAATGGTTCAACAAGTTAAAATATTATGATTTTGACATCTCTTATGTCAAAGGGACTCAAAACATTGTTGTTGATGCCTTATCTCGTCATCCCCATTTGAGCTCCACGATAGAGATTTTTGAGGATTGGAGACACTTGGTTATAACAAAGTATGCCAAGAATCTGTGGGCTTCTAGCATTATTGATGGGAGAGTATAGGACAACAGGTACTCTCTTGTGAATGACCTCATCATTTACAAAGAGAGAATATTCTTAGTCCTAGGTTTTGATGTGAAGAACAAGGTGTTGAGGACTTTCCATGATTCACCCATGGCTAGTCATCCCAGATACTTTAAGACCTATAGGCAAGTACGAGAGAGATTCACTTGGAAGGGTCTCAAATCTGATGTTCTTCATTATGTCAGGGAGTGCTATGTTTTTTAGTAGAACAAGTAAGAGCATACTTATAGGGTTGCTTCAACCAATTCCTATTCTTGAGTGGAAGTGGGAATGTTTGTCTATGGATTTTATTATGGGCTTGCCGAAAGCTCAAGGGAGAGACAATATATATGTGGTAGTAGATTGGTTGACAAAGTATGCACATTTCTTCCGGATTATGACTACCTATTCAGCTACATAGGTAGCAAATATTTTCTTTTGTGAGGTATTCAGATTGGATGGGTTTCCTCGAAGTATTGTCAATGATAAAGACAATAGATTCATGGGTCACTTCTGGTAGGAGTTATTTCAACTATGCGAGACAAAGCTTACTCCAACCACTAGCTACCACCCACAGACTGATGGGTAGAGAAAGATTGTCAACAAATGGGTGGAAGGATACTGTGAAACTACATTTCTAGGCAACAAAAGGCTTGGGTGACGTGGTTGCATCTTTGTGAGTACTTTTATAATTCCACTCACCATATGACTATTCGGATGACACCTTTTAGAGATTTATATGGATATGATGCGCCTAGTTTCCTTGATTTATTGTTGAGCGATTGCAAAGTGCCTAGTGTTGGGGATTTGTTACAGGAGAACCATGATATCACGAGAGCCCTTGGTGAGAATATTCAAAAGGCTTAGAATCAACAAAAGCAATATGCTAATCAGAGGAGGGTTGAGCGATCATTTGAGATCGGGGATATGGTGTATATGATGTTGCAACCCTATAGGTAGTCCACTCTTAGGAAGATGGTTGTGGAGAAACTCAAGCCACGCTATTATGGGTCATTCAAGATTATTAGGTGAGTTGGCGAGGTGGCTTACGAGTTGGATTTATCGGTAGATAGAAAGATGCACAATGTGTTCCATGTGTCTCACCTCAAGAAGGCGTTGGGACAACATGTAGTTCGTTCTTCAGACTTACCACCACTGGATGATGAGGGGAAGTTAGTGTTAGTACCTGAGGCCATTTTGGATTCTAAAGAGTGTCATCTTCAAAGACGAGTTATTAGGGAATATTTGGTTAAGTGGAGAGATTTGTCGATAGAGGATACTACTTGGGAGAGTGAGAGCATTTTACATCCAACATTGAGTTTGCTTGAGGACAAGCAAATTTAGGGAGGGCAGATTGTAATGTCTCCACCCTAGTTAGTACTAGTTGCAGATGGGTTAGCCTATTACTTGGATCCTCGTAGGATAATATGTTTGGATAGAGGGTCTCAGTGGCAATTAATGGAGGTTAATATCATTCCATTCCTTCAATTCAGTATTGGGGTCAATTCCAGGCCTTTGCAGATCAATGTTTGGCTTAGTTTGAGGGACTTACTATTTATAGTAAGTCAATCTGTAAATGATGCTATTTTTAGTCAGGGCACCTGAACACATGGGGGTTATATAGTGTTGACCCCAACTTCAGATGACACATCAAAATATTGAATATTGAGAGAGATATTAATATTTAAGTGGTTAAGTGATTTAATTGATTTAAGGGAATATTATAAAGTTATAATTTAACTTTATAAAAGTATTGAGCCACTTAAATGTAATAAAGGATGATTAAATGGTAAAAAAAAAAGGTACGCCCAAGTTGAGATTAATTATTTAAAAAGGGGTATAAATTATCTTAAATACATTTTAAATGTATCAAAACTTCTATTGAAGGAAAATCGTGCCATTTTGAGGGAGATATAAGAAGCAAAGATTGAGTCAACCTCATGCATCTATTGAGCTTTTGATATCGATTTCTTTTGGCTTCTTTGAATTTTGTGCATGAGACAAGGGTTTTAGCATTTATCAACATTGGAGAATGAAAATTCTTCAGAGTTTGCAATCTTGAAGCTGTGAAAGATCAGTTGAATCATTGCTTTAGAGGGGGCTTCATTTTGGAGTCCATTTATGCTCGGATCAAATTTACTTTTGAGTTTATTTGCAATTTTTTATAAAGGAAGGGGGCTTATCAATTGAGACACCTTATTTCATCAACTATTGATACCAATAATTAGGTCGTACAGTTTTTGTTGTTGACCGTACCATCACCATAGGGATACATGCATGCTCTTGGCTAGGCGTATGAGCTACAGGATGAAACAACTCCCTTATTAGGATTATTTCAACATATTATGGGATGGCTAGACTGGTATTACCAATTGGCACTCATTTGAAGGTGGAGAAATAATCATTTGGAGCAGATTGACTTGTTTCATCAGAATATTCATTTCTGGTTATGATTTCTAGAATTTCAAATAAGGGTTTGCTTGCATGTTGGGGTATGCAACTTTACTTATAAGCTATGTTTCTATCTTGTATTGACAATATATATGTATATATCATACTAACTAAGAATAATTGCAACATTTATATATTTCCAGTTATTTCTTGTTAAATCTTGCTTGGAAACATTTTATTTAAATGCTATAAATTCATTAAAACAACAAGAAAACACAAAAATAAAGCATTTAGCATCTACAGGCAGAGTTAGGACCAACAGGGTTCTTCATAAATGAGGTCCCTTGGATTTTCACTCAACCTCAGTGGGTAGTGATGGTGCAATTAGGGGATTTAATAGTTATGGTATTGCATTCTTCAATTCGTCTGATAATTGTGTCCTAGGATGATGAATCGGTATTATTGGTGTATATATGTGAAACGTTATTGTATGAGGAGGATGCATTCCCATCATTATATTGTGAGAAGGGTTGACTATATATTCCTAGTTGCTCATTTGGGGAGATTTGATTATTAATTTTAATTTCCCCCTTGTCAATAAGGTCTTCAATATAGTTCTTCAACTTCATACATTTGATAGTGTACTATGTCCCTTGATGTGGTGATATTCACAATATTCGTCATCCCTATACCATGATGGTTTTGGTTTGCTTTCATCAAGGGGTAGTAATTGGAAATTTAATTAAATTCTCTTGTTCCAATTTATGAAATATCACATCAAGAGGTTCTCCCAAAGGGGTATATTTGTGTTTGGTTTGGTTATTTTATCCGCCTTTTCCTTGGGGGAGAGTGATAGTTTTAAAGGCACCTTGTTGTTGTGTGTTATGTGATGAGGTGTTTTGTACATTTTGGACACGTTCGCTATACCTCATCATTGATAACATTTTTATTTTTAAACCAAAAATTTTGGTTTATCGTTGGATGTTTGGTTATTATCTTTTTGGTCTTTATAGATTTTGATGGCCCCTTCGGAAATTAAAGCTTTTTTAATGGTTAGCCTTTTTTCAATGACTTCATTGAATGTGGTGACATATTGTAATTGCGAGTGGAGGGCTATTTTCGGATGCAAGTTTTCTATAAAGATGTTTACCATTTCATCTTCAGGTACTTGTAAGGGGAATCGGCTTGCAAGGTGCCTCCATCTTTGAAGGAAGGAAGTAGAACCTTCCCCATTGTTTTGTTTGGTTGTGCATAACTTAGCCAATTTTATTTATTGGTCAATGTTGTATGAAAAGTGGGTCACAAAGTGTTCAGATAGGCCTATGAAGGATATTATAGATCCACGGGGTAAGTGTGTAAACCATTCCAAAGCTTGACCACTAAGGATTTTAGGGAATAACCTCATGAGGTATACGTCGTTGTAGGCCACTTCTTGGCGTGCCACTCTAAATTCTTTGAGATGTTCGATAGGGTTACCTTTCCCTTTGTACTTGTGAAATTTTGGGATCTTGTAGTCTTTAGGAAAAGGGATGACTAGCATGGATAGGTCAAATGGATATGGGCATATGTCCTCATACCTAAAATTCTTCTTTGTTTGACCACTTTGGATTCCTTGAATCATATCCTTCATATTCAACAACTCTTGGGCAAGGTTAGAGTTGTTTTATGGAGGATTTTGGAGTAGATGGTTATACATGTATTAGTATGAGGGTGTGGATGGGGGATTATTGATGTATTGATTATGTTGGGTGTTTGATGTTGAAGGGTTGTTGGGAGGTGGAAGTGGTGGGTTGTTATAAAAGGTATGTTGGAATTGAGGGTTTGAGATGGGGAGATTGTTGATATTGTTGAGAGGTGGGTTGATGTGTTGATGTTGGGTATTATAAGTTGATGGATTATTAGGAGGTGGAGGTGGGGGTTTTTATTTAATGGTTGTGAGATACCCGTGCCTTGTTGAGAAATGTAGTTAGCATGAATGGATGAGGTAGGAATATAGTGTTGGTATAGTTGGATTAGAAGGTGTATAAGTGGCCTGGGTATTGGGAGGTATGGCGACCCTTAATTGTGATGAAAGTGGAGGTAAATTATTAAGGCATTGTGTTGTATTGGTGGAAGGGGCGGGTTGGTGTTGGATTGATTTATGATATTAGGGTGGATGGTATTAAGTTGATTTGCGTTAGGTTGGGTTGTGGTATTAGGTTGGTTGGTGTTTGGTTGATTTATATTTGTGGTATTAGATTGGTTGATGTTTACAAAGGGGTGTAAGTTGTTGATAGATGGTGTTAAGTTTGTGAAAGGGTGATCTGATTAGGATCTAGACTAATTGCATAATTGAATGCTTAATGTTTACAGTCTTTAACATCCAAATTACATAAACAAAATTAACACATTAACATGGTTAATTAAGCGAAAATAATAAAGTGAAGAAAATAGAATGTGAGAGAGAAGGAGAGATAAAATGCAAACAATTTGATAACGGAGTTCGCCACAATCGTGACTATGTCTCCAGGTCCACTCCAATGGAGTGAGATTGATCCGATTAATCTCTAGAAAATGATTACAAAAGGTCGTCCACCTATTACAAGATTTATGTCTCCTTGGATGATAATGAATTACAAAGAAATCCTTCAAATGCAACAAGCTTAACTAAGCTTCAAATGCATAAGGATCAAATTCACTATCACTTGGAAATATTCTCACAACTCTCTCAAAAATTCACTTCCAGTAGTTAGCCAAAAAAAAATCTTCACAAAAATTGCTTAATCTCACACCCCCCATTCTACCCTTTTTATACAAAAAAATTTACTCAAATTGGTTCATAACCAATTGATTTCCAAATCCCCTTTACATAGAAAATATTATTAAAAATCCCCCCTTATTTACATAGGGATATCCTCCCCTTAAAATAACCCATCCAATTTTACATAAAATCTTCACGGATGGCCTCTTTTAATTTTATTCCATAATCTGTTTCAAGATTTATTAGGAGATCTTAATAATTCACCTTTGAATATAAACGGGCTTGATTTTGTTAAGAATTTAATCCTTAATTATAGGGGGTGAATTGGTTGGCAATTTATTTTTTTCTTTAAAAAGAATGTTTAAGTTCCCTTAAAAAGGGGATCTCCCAACCACATGTATTTTTAAATATTAAAGGGGTTTTATCCCATTTATATAGGGGTAAATTTGTTTTGTTTTAAATTAAGACCCCACCTACTTTTTCTCACGTAGGCCTCAAATTAAGGCTTTTAAATAGGAGTGGTAGGCTTTTATATATTGTTTTTTTATTTTTTTAAATAAAGTCATGTCCAACAAATTGCCGCCACATGTAACTTCAGGAAGCCACCATGTGTCACCTCGTGATTCATCCATATCAGCATGATGACGTCATCATTGTACCTTCAAGTCAACCTAGTCAACCACGAGCTTTGACCTTCCATATCTCGCACATACGAGCTCCAATTTGCGTAAAACAAACACTGTCGGAAAGCTCTTGCCGAGCTCTTCGCATTGACACCAATTTTGACCACTTTTGGTGACATCAAATTTTGACTTTTTTTCTTGCCCTGGGCCTTGAGTTGACCAATTGTTGACTGAACTTTGACTGGCAATAACTTGGGCTCTATAGCTCTGTTTGACTCCATTCAAGTTGCGCTAGAATCAATACATTGAAATATTTCTAATGGTGCTGAAATCTGGAGTATTGAAGACACTTCAATTTTCAGTGAAAATATCCCCTGGATCAAAGGGGGTAGGTTAGTGTTGGATTGTGCTCCAAGGATGCAGTTAAAGAAATTAGTGGATGATGAAGGGTTGTTGGATGTGTCACTACTCCCAACTTACAATATGTCAATGGTAGAAGGAATTTTACCCCTTCGTGTTATGAGGCTAAGGACAAGGTAGTCTTTGTCAAGTAGGATGAGTCTCTCCATCATTTCTTGGTTATGAGGATCATTAGCAAATTATTTTAATTTAGGATATTCCTCTTGTGCATCCGCCATATCCTCATGAGGTGTTGGTGGTTGGGATGAGATTATGTTGAAGAAGGCTTCTCCTTGGGAATCCATGAGTTTCTTTGCTTGTGATCTAGTGATTGGCGTACAAAATAAGGATTCTTTGGAAGATTAAATGTGTGAGCTTTGGACTAGGTTTGAACTTGGGTTTATGATGAGATGGTTGAGTGATAATGTTGGACTAAGGTGATTTAAGATTGATTCTAGAAGATTGCTTGGTTAATTGATTGATTTAGGATAATTGATGGATTAGATGTTTGATTGATTTAGATGATTGGATTAGGTTGGATGTATGCAAACCAAATTTTCAAGAAAAGGTTGAAATCTAGATCCTTAGGATGAGGTGATTTAGGATTTTATCTTTGCTTACTTAGGATAGGCAAGTTCCTAAGCAAGGTTAGATAGGGATATTTTTTAAGAACTTAGAAAAAGGGAGCCAAATCCTTAACCTAAATAATCCAAAAGGATGGGATAATCAAGGATGCAACTTAAAATAGGAAATTTCTTAAGCTACCCCTAGATTAGTAAGGATGGTTGAGGATGTAGATAGAACCCGAATGAAAAATTTGATTTACAAGGGTAATGTTGAAATTAATGATTAAGATGATAAGGTGATGGAATGGATTAGGACCAAGTCCAATATTGAAATGATGGGATTAGTGATGAGAAAACTATGGTGAAGAAAGTAGTGATGATAATTTATCCTATGTCCAAGATAGCCAATCCAAGTGATAGGGAGGGTGGGGGATTTTGGGAAATGATTATATGGGGAAAATAATTCTGGTAAGATAAGAAATAGTGAGGAAATGATCAGAGGGTGGTTGAGTTGCAAAAAATGTTAAGCTATCCAAGGAACCCTATAGGGTCGCTATCAAAAGAATTAGGTTTTTTGGACAAATGTAGGCACAGTTTTATAGGTAGGACTAAATCGTAAGTGCAGTTATACAGGTGTCAAATGCCAGTGGTAATGTAGCAAATCGCAGGTGCAAATATTTTGGTCTTAGGCATAACAAATTTTAGTAGAGGCACAATTTTTCATTCTGAGTGTTTTGGCAATAGATTTAACAAACAATAAAACACAATGGACAAATTTGGTGATTTTTTTGCAGGGTATGGTCAATCCTCAACCTTAGGTGATTGTTTCCACTGGTATTTGACAAGAAAACACTTCAAACACATTTTTACAAAACATAAGCTCAAGTGGGTATTATAGGATAGTGTATTCCCACAACTTGGAATCTCCTTCAACTCAAATGTAGGGACACCTTCAATGGGTGTATACACTTGTGTCTTTATGAGAGAAGATAGCTAGGGGTTTCCAAGACTAGAAGGATGACCCAATCAACCTCTCCCTAGAAAGCTACATATAACTTATGCTAGGCCAAGGATTTTTGTCTCACTCAATGGAGCCATATGGTGGGGATCTATAGGGCGTGATGCACATCCCTTGCAATACACCACTCTACATTTGAAGGCTCTCTAGGTTACACAATGTTTTTCTAGGGCATCCTCGATATACCACAAGGGTACGTGAGGCTCAAATCGTAAACACTATTCTGTCACAAGCGTGGGATGATAAATTTTGATAAGAAAGGTCAGACTAGCCCTTCACCCCTATCTTGGAATCACCCTAAGTAATTGAAACTTCACCAATTAT